>JANRMT010062836.1:16954493-17041205 GCA_026402145.1 Polypterus bichir lapradei
ACACACACACACACACACACACACAAATACATATTGATATATGTAAAAGATGAGCTAAAAGCCCAGCACACAATGAAAAAAAAAGCTGTTAGGAGTCTTTTTCATGATGGTAAATCCCAAATGTCGTTTTATTATGTTCAGTAGACTGAACTCTAAATATATGGACACTCCCATTCTACTGACTTCTCCTGAGATTGAGTATTGCAGGAATTAGCTTAGCTCAAGGACAAGGGACTCTGGCTGAATGTAAGGCATGATTACACACATGGCTCTTCCATTTATAATCCATACTATCTTTATCCTAGCTCTGTGTTACAGCAGTAAAGCAAAACGATTTTGCAAGACATGGCTACTCGACAAGAGGGCTGGTTGGTTGGTTGGTTGGTTGGGGGGTCGGGGGAATGAGTAAACATTATCGCAGTGTTCTCATATAAAAAAGGAATTTCAAGCATTATGTCAACTTCATAATGGAAAAATATTTTAATATAAATCATAAATATATATTTTACCCCCTACCCCACATGGCTTAGGCCATTCTACAGTTAAAACTTATATATAATTATAGATCCTCTTGGGAAAAGTAAGAATGCATTGTGTGTTAATGATCACAAGACGGGCTTCCTAAGCTTTTTCCCTTCATCACAATTGCAATAGGTCCTCCCTGGAGCTTTACCATTAACAAGTCTGTTTCCTGTCAGCCCACTCAGAGATAATGTCATTTATCTCAAAGCGGCACAAGACCCATCATTAGCCTCAATAAAAGACCACGGACAAAGGCCGAATGATGGCTTATCAAAAGCTCAGAATGTGCAGCCAACAAGCCAAAGCCAGGAATTCAAGTATGGCTAAAGAGTCCTGACAACTTTATATATGTTTATAAATTGTTACTTCATTTAAAAAAGAGCACACATTTAAGAGTAAAAACACATTTTTCTCCAATTATCACTTTATAAAACCTTTATTTTATTGTTTTTAATACTATACTGGACACTTTTGGTTGATCATGTTTATTTGTAAGCCACTAAATCTTAACACTTGATATTTTGCTAATGTTCTTTGCGTTCAGACCATTTTTGCTCCTTATATTTTTTTATTCTATTGTAATTCTGTTGGATTACATGTACCATAATCTGTTTTTAATATACATATTCTCATTACTCTTACCGTACATGACATTCAGCTAAATATAAAATACTTTAACTATATTTAAATTAAAACACTATCAAGTATAACTAAAAAGTATATTTAAAATGTGACTAACAGACAAGCCTCCCCCCAAAAATCAATAACTTATGCAGTTTAGCAGGGCACTTTATGTAATGTTATCAACAATGGTGAAACTGTGCTTTAACAGCTTAAACGTAACTCCATTTAGAAAGCTATTAAGACTCCAAAGTGCCTGTAACCTTTTAACATTTTTAAGGTTCACACATTATCAGACTCCCCTTGAGCAATTATTAATGAATATGAAATATAAAGCATTGTCTGTTAACCATTACTTTTTATTATAAGAGAATGAAACATTTTGGAGAAAAAAAACCATATATACATACATATAATTGGATCACTAATCAGAAGATGTTTAAATTGTATGTTTGGTCATGGCCACTTGAGAGCAAGGAAGATGGGTGTCAGTGAGGAACTCAACCAGAGAGCTTTCACTGACCAGAGGGCGCAACCTCTTAACCTTTCTGAAAACAGACTCTGGTCTCTCCATTCATGGCTGCAAAGATTTAAGTAGCATGAGCTATAGATTCTCTTGGGAGCTTGAAATTACTGCTGATTTCTATAGCTAAAAATCTCAGCTAGCGCTTCTTGCCACAAAAGGATGAGACTTCCTTCATTTATTTTTTATGACCGCCTCAGATTCTGTTTTACAATAAAAGAGGATGAAAGAAAAAAGGACTAAATCTATTACTTTAAAGATCTTCAAGTATATCAGGTTTATTTATTGCAGCATTTCTTAAGCAAAACAATAAACACATTGCTTAGTTTCAAACACCAATATGACAGATTGCAAACTATTACTCCAGAGGTAAATCTATTATGCAACACTTCACATTAATGACAAAATACTCAGAGGTTACGCTCCATAGGGAAAACTTCAGCCCATCCACAGGACTTTCATAACACACAGCTTGCACACTTCTACTCTATCAAAACTGAAGGACAGTCTGCTCTATATTAAACAAACCAAACTGTTCCTAACACTTTGCTACATGGCTTTAAACTAAATCTATTCTTATTGAAATCTCTTCCTGTTTTTTCTCCATTCAGCATGAATCCTAGCCCCCCCCCCCCCCCTGCAGGAAACACAATTGTGACATACTAACAAATGTGGCCAAACTGGATTCTGACAAATATTCAAGAAATCTAGTGTTAGGATTTTGCAAGAAAAAGAGAAAAGATATTATAAAAGAAAGCCTCATGGGAGTGGTAACTTACCCATTACAAGCCTGCTTATTCAGGCAAGCCAGTAATGACTTAACCACAAATATGGACTGCATGAATATAGCACAAACATCTCAGAATTACAGACTTCTTTAACTTGACCTACACATTAAGGGAGTGGCACGCTTTACAACACATTTGTGGTTTTTATATAAATGTGCCAGCAGAAACCAAGTCACAGATTTAATTGCCTTTTAGAAGCACCAATTTATCATGTTTTACATGACGTGCTGCAATGTGGAAACAGCGTAAATAGACCAAAATAGATGTGCCAGCATGCCGTGCAATTTAAGCACAAACGACTCATCTAGGGAGCCATTTCAAACCAAATGCAACACTCTCTCCAAATAGGTTAATAAAATGTGCCTCTGACAACAAAAAAGAAAGAAAATTAAAATGCAAATACATGTTATACCACTCTAAAGGGTGTTTGACCCTTGTGGTATTTGAATATAAAGACCAAGATTTAAAAAAAAAATAAAAAAAAACACTCACAAAACACAAACACATAGACAATATGAAAACCTAAAAATGGCAGAAACATCTTCATTTATAAAAATGGGCATCATGAGGAGGAGATGAAGAGTACATATTCAGATTATCTTGACCACTGAATAAATACAGACAAATAAATCACTGCTGTACAACATGGCTTATGTCCTATGTACCAATGATCAGTAAATGTGCAATGTTCCTGGCATTAATGTATATGCATATTCTATGCAATCCACATGCATGATAACTAAACACTTTTAACAAAAAAAAAAAAATACAAACAGGACTTCTTACCATTTAAAATGGGGTGTTGTGGACAGCCAATGAATAGTGCATGCTCAAAGAAAAGCAAGCAGATAAAATGCAACCCACATGTTTGTTCAATTAACTTTTACAATATTTTAGTGGGGTCTTCCAAAGATAATGCTGGGATCGCTGAGGAAGAACACACAGCACATAGTAATCTCTGTTGCCATGGCACCAGCCACTGAGATACTGAAATGTACAGACTGCCAGTTAAACAAAATTGTTGAATGTGAACATTTGGCTGAAAGATTAAAAAGAACTGAGGGGATACAGAAGGGCGGCCCCTCCCACATTCCAGGCAGACACTGAATCCAATCAAACAGCGCCGATTTTTTTTTTTTTTTGGTCCAAGCTATTGTGGGGACCAGATTAGGTCAATTTATCTTGTTGGTTAAAGGAGATTTAAGAGCACCCAATTTGCAATCCACTACTCTCTGCAAACACCACCACCCCCCTTAACACTTAGAATCGACTGAATGGGCTTGGCAAATGCTGCAGTGCTGTCGTAACCAGTGCCCCCCCCCCTTACTTGAGAGATTTACACGCATTAGAGACATTTATGTTAAAACCCATCAAATCAATAATACTCTTTCATGCCCCCTCCCCTTCTGAAATCAGTTTAACACTTCAATGTAATTATACATGTGAAATATTTCCTGATAAATAGCAATTTTGGAGATAATGAATTTTGATTTTACCTCCTACGCAAATGTTATTTGCAATTAACTTTTGGGAATCATCCCTTTCCCCAATAAAAAAGGGGGTGCTTTTTATCTTTTGTGCTAAACCTTTACAATACCAAACAACATATCCTTG
Organism: Polypterus bichir lapradei; assembly: GCA_026402145.1. NCBI lineage: Eukaryota > Metazoa > Chordata > Cladistia > Polypteriformes > Polypteridae > Polypterus > Polypterus bichir. The sequence continues at coordinate 16,958,562 of JANRMT010062836.1, forward strand.
AAATCCACTTTAACATTTACTGAAAAGTATTGCATTTTAAGAATAAAAAAGCTGTTGCACATTTCAGATCAGCAGGTTTCTTTATCCAGATACGCAGTAATACGATAATTTCATAAGGGCTCCCTTGTTTGCGTGTTTAAAATAAATGTGAAGGGTCATAAAATCCCACCTTTTAAAAAGTGAATAAAACGGCTAAGTGAACAGATTAGTTGCCCCCCCGTGAAACTGCACGTTATCAATTTGCCGTGATTTGACTTTAAATCGAGTGCAAATGTCAAAATGGGTTAAGATAAGTACACACTTCTACTGATCCACTGAATGTCGAAAGTGAATTAATATACATAGTCGACTAACTAACCAAATCTGGGGACGATTTTCTTTACACAAGTACATAACTGGCGAAAAGCCTTTTTATAACTTGACAGGGCAGTTGTTCAACTGTATTATAGAAAAAGAAAAAAAGCAGCCCACCAAAGACACCAGCTCCCCAAAGGCTTTTTTGTAAACTCCAAAAACAAAATCATTCACGTCTCATATAATCATTTTACGCCGCTTCTGTTTCCTTTAACAGCGCAGACCCTTTGACCTTTAATTATCCAACAAACAATAGTTCGCAGTCCCCAGAGAAACCTTACACTTAAATAACTGCGGCACTCTGCCTCTGTGTGAATTTCTCAGAATTTAAAAAACAAGGGACTCTGACGAGCCAAATTTGCCTTGCCACAAGCGCGTGAAGATTGAAGGTGCATCGGTCGATTAAAAAAAAAATATATATTATATATATGTACTGAATCGTGACATTATTTAGAAAAAAGGTAAGTGATGACCGGGGGGAGTGGCGTTCGACACCAGCGACTGCTGACTACAGTAAACATCCCTTCATCTCTTTGCAGAAAATGACACACTAACGCCATTTGAAAGCACTCAAAGAATGTAAAAATACACGCCACACTACCCTCATGGAGACTTGGCACCAGATTCCCTTTGGTTAACATTAAAACGGCACAGGCATCTATCCACACGCGTGCGCGCGGGCACTTCAGCAACCCATCAACACAATTTAACAACTGAATGGAGGGAGAGAGAAGTAGGCGAGATCCGGGGGAGGGGAATGTTTGCTCTAACGCCACTCATACACACACAGACACACTTTTTACCGTACCTTTTCCGATTTCAGCTTCTTAATTGGTCTGTGATTTTCCTCTTCTTCCTCCTCGTCGTCGTCGTCCTTCTTTACTAAAAGAGAGTTACTCGAGATTCCAGAATCCAGAGCGTTTTTACTCAAGTCGCCCACCATACTGTTCCCACAATGGTACGGGCTGCCTTTAGCCCCAAATCCATACAGGTGGCCAGATGCGGCGCTGGCGGCCGCGTGCCCAGAGTCATGCTTATCTTTCCTTGCCTTGCTAGCTGCATCCTTGTCTCGTTTGCCACCACGGCTCTGGGTTTTGCCGTTTTTCTCCTCTTTGCCTTTCGTGCATGGAACGACGGTGTTTGGGTTGCTAACAACCTGGTTCTGAGTTGAATTCATGCCAGATGCCTCTCCAGGGCGCCCTTGAACTTCCTGCCTCTTGCCCACACCGCCGATCTGAGGAATCCCATACAGGGAGGGAAGAGATTTATTAGCATCCTTGGAAGTTTTGCTCCTTTTCACTTTAGATTTGCCAGTCTCCTTAGTGGAATTTCCCTGAGGAGCAGAGGGCTGAGCAGATGTAAATTTTAAGCCATCCGATAAGGCTGATGTTCCATTAGCACCACTAGATGCCAGAACCCCGCAATCCTTGGAGCTACTCGTGCTATTAGTGGAATTATTCATCTCCAATTTTTGTCTGTCCTTCTCCAAATCAGCGTCCAAGTCAATGATCAAATTGCCAACTCCAATTTCCCAATCATCACCACTGTCATAAGTATCGACTGCGTTTGAATCCACACTTTTTCCACCTGTGGAACTATTCAATGACATCCTGAAGGTGGGATTTCTGGCATTAAAATGTCGATGAATTCCCCCGACTGAAGATGAGAGGACATTCGTTGTTCCCGTGTGTATCTAACACTCCGCTGGTTTGTTTTGTTTCCCCTTCTAATTAGCTTTATTATTATTTAAAAATCAGTGAATCCTTAGCTCAACACACTTATGTCCAGATCCATCATACCCTGTGGTAAAAGCAAGGGGAAAAAGTTGTATGGCCACAGTCAGTAATTTATGCCACCAGCGGACTTAATGAAATGCGTTAAAGCTCTTGTTTAATCACGTTACTCTGGGAGCTTAGCACGTTCTCACCATACCTGCTTTCCTTTTTTCCCGATTAAGTAAATCACCATTTAAAAAGACAGTGCCCCACACCCACCCGCCCCTCCAAAGTGTCAAAACGCATTACCAAGACTGTCAATTAATTGTTCAGTTTTCAATGCAAATTGTAATAACAAACTGATTCAAAATAAGTTAAAGGAACAAGAAAAAATAACTCATATGCTTATTTTAAATCAATATCGAGAAACAAAAATGACAGCGGAGAAAAACACAAAAAATACCAGTGGAATTAAAATACACCAACCTACTAGAAGGTTGTAACTGATATAAAACGGCTGATGAATCACGGTGGATTTCAGTCATCGTAAATCCGCTCGATGGTTTGAAATCATGAAGTTTATGATTATTCCCACGCTAATACGATCCCTTACCTCGATCCTCTCTAATAGGTTTGTTTTCTCTCGCCAGAGTAACAAACACTGTTAACATGCTGTTTAAAAACACCCGAACAAGGGAGACGTAATAATTACAGTAATGGATGCAAACGTTTCCGATAAAATAGTAAATCCTTCAGTTGATATCCCCTTCCTCTCTTTGGATACAAATTCCGAAAAAAAGCAGATGAAGACGTGTGATACGATTAACAAGCACCACTTTTTGCTAGTGCAAATGCCAGCCAGAAGCCAAATTATAAACTTCTCCAACTTCGCATATTCCGCCTTCACAAGCCGAGACTTCACAGTCCTCCGGATCAGTAAGTAATGATACCATGAAACAAACCTACAGGCGTCCGCTTGTAACAAGACAGAATTTGCTAACCCTGGGATAAATTACCGACAGAAAGGAAAAAAGGGGGGAGGGGGCTGAAAATCCGGAATGGAGTTTGATGGCTGTCTGGATTTGGCACACGTTTCCACCACTTTTCTACCTATGATAATATTGCTGGCCAGCTGTTAAAACAACAATATTAATATAAGTAAACGTATATTCCTCCCGAGGAACGGCTAACACTGCGATGATGTGTAGTTCGTTAACGATTTGAGGAGCAAGTCGTTTTTGTGAGGTAGGTTTCTGACGACCTCGTGGGAAGAGTGGGATGAATTAATATCGCTCTCACTTCAACGAGAAAGATGAAATTACAGTTTGAACAGCGGCAGCAGTGGGTCATCTTAATATCTAGTAATCGGGCTGTTAGATGTGCCCAAATTAAGGTCTCGTCCGCTACTTTTAATTATCGGCTAAAAGCTGTAATGAATTGTTGATGTCAGTGGAGTGCTAGAGGTTTTGACGGGGGGGTGCGAAGGGGGAGGGGATCATCCTTTAAAGCAGATATTTTGCTATAGTTCAGGCTTTCTTATCACGTGAGAATAGAGGCTTTCGTGAAAACATAAATTGTTGTTTTAAGAAAAAAGAAACGACGTGGAGAAAAAAAATCCCTGTCGCGTACATGAAATCTTTGTGTACATTTTAAAGCGGCAGTAAGACCAATTTAACTAAACAATCTTGTTAAAACCAAATAAGAAGAACCTCGGCAGCTATAAAATGATCGGCAATGCCTTAGCTACAACACTACAGGTAAGCCTCTCAGAATCTACGCGTATGTTCGTTTTATTCTTCTTCTTTCAAAAATAATATTTTATGTACCTGGTTACTGCTTTATTCAATGTGTTTTTATAAGACACCCCGTTGAATGCATTAAATAGTCCTGTTTGGTCTCTTGCTGTACATTTACACCCCCCCCCCCCCCGCGGAAATTACTGCGCTGATACCATTTTAGTGTGTGTGTCTGTCATTTAAACTGTTCTTAAAATCACATTATTGAAATGTTTTGGGTTATAAGTTGTTGTGTTCTTGTAGCCAAATGAGTTCCAGGACTCCGTTTGTTTTTTGTTTTTTTTGTTTTTTTTTTTTGCTTCTTTTCATCAGATATTTTTACCTGATGAAGACCAATTCAGCACCAAATATTTTTAGACTAGCCTTGTTGAACGTGGATATAGCTCTCCACACACAATTATACTTACGATCTGCATTGGTTCGGGTGTGTCTTTTCCGTCTGGCTTCATTGAAAGTTCTAAATGAGTGATCTTTTAGTCCAATTTTTTTTTTAATTACACACATCAGCCCTTATGTGTAAAGAAAAAAATCCCACACGCTGCCTACACTCTTAAAGGGAGAAATGCAAAGTGAGGAAAGCTCTGCTTCTACCTGAAAAGACTTTTCTTTGTTCCCTATGTCCTTCTGGTTCCAGCCAATGAGATCCGCGCTTTTATGAAACCGAGCTCTGCTATTGGCCACCAGATTCTACTCTCCTAGAAAAGGAAAAAAGGCTCGTTTCACACACTGAAGTGAACAAGCTGGCTGAGGCAGATTTTCCTATCAACTTCAATGAAAATAACGCTTGATTTAATTTACATTAAACATTTAATTGTGTAAAACAGCAGCGTTTTCTTCTTTTGCCGCATTTGCTTTGTTTATCAGAAACGAATGTCAGCAACGATAGACGAAACCATAGGGTTAACGAGCTTTGTAAATGTAGGGCATTTTAGATGAGAAATGTACTTTGATTACCATGATCGGAAAATATAACCGCGATCTCAAAAAATACAACATTAGTGCACATGCTTTCTTTACACACATTTAAATCTGAAGGCTTGGTTGCGTTTACTTATTCTCCTCGTTTCACGCTGCGGCTGATAGTGTGGTTGAATACCACCCGCCGGCAGCGTTTCAAATGGCAATCTAGAGAGATATGATGATGGACTGACTGCTCGCTACCAAAAAAGAAATAATCTGCTATTGTCTAATATCTCACATAGTAGTAGTCACTTCATTACCATATTTCAACCGAACATTATCTTAAAAGTGTACATTAAAAATCATGCCATCCGCTGTAAATCTCAATTACACTTATTACGCAATGGCGAATTTTCATGTCTGTGTGTGCGTGTTTGTAACAATGTCAGCTCATTAAAATCATTAGAACAGTAGAAGTTCCAGGCACTCGTCGCTTTGATTAAATACATTTTAATCGCGTATCTAGTAAAACGTGTAGACATTTATTTTCTTTGAGTCGCAATGCTATATAATATTCCTATATATTACAAACTCCTATATTTTGAGAAACGAGGGCGCAATTATATTTTTTATTTCATGATTACGAGAAAATGCACGTAAGCTCTTGCACATGGATACTAATTTAAATCCATAAGCAAAGGATCAAAATGCGAGCAGTTAGTGACTCAATTTTGAGGGTCTTTTGCCTGACAAGTGTGAAAAAGTAGCCAGTTTTGACAATGTGCCTCCCTTCCCCCACCCGCGCTACAAACTATTAACATGATCCGTGTAACAGAACAAGAGACTGCTCTGTTTATAGAGAAATTATTTGCATTCAGTGCAGGCTAGAGATGGAAGAAAAGTGTCACTCAATTTTAATGCGTTGCATCAATAAATAACCTATTAAAATACAAACCTCAATCTGGGGAATAGTGGCTGGATTAAAAAAAAAAACAAAACATCAAATGTAGATCTAAAGAGGGAGTCGGATTTTCTGCTCCTTTTGCACAAAATAATATCTTTGTTTAACTGGGGAAACCCGTTTTCCCAGTTTTGGGTTTTTGTGCCTGCGCCATTCATCCTGTTAATAATCTTCATATTTTCGTATGTTTAGCTCCTATAAGGTTTGGATTGCATTTGCTACTCTGGTTGACGCATCAAACAGAAACAGACGTGTTGTTACAGCAACAGAGGTTATTAGCGCCCCGGGGGAGGGAAGGGGGTTTACAGGCAAAGTCATCAGGCGGGCGAGTCTGATAAATTGCTTCTGTTTGCCTAATCTCAGCAGCCACCCCTCCCCCTAGTAGCCACGCTTCTAATGATCAATACCAGCCCTTTCTTATTTTCTTAAAACTAACATGCATACATTATCGATGACCATTTACTATAATATTTATTCTCTATTTGCAGCTCACTGCAGCTTTCTCTCACCTGTTTTGATATATATCTGACGTTGGTATATATAGTCTACACTTGTTATGTGAGTCTCTTTAAACCACTTTTTCCCAGCTTGCAAACAACAATAACCTACTAATAGAGAAAATGGTTGAATTATGATGCAGGCATGTTGTTTAGTATTAAAACCTTTCCTTGGTAATAAAGTACATCTTCCTTTGTATGTCAGGATTACTTCACCCATGTTTTGGCTGTCAGGAGTTACAGTTGGTTTTAGTGAGACACACACACACACACACACACACATACTGGATATCCAACTAGAGAGGACTTATCGCCGAAGCGCTTTTTTAAATATGGATCTCCGTGTACAACAACCGTACATCTCCTAGCCAATCATAATTATGGGAATAGTCGACTACGCCTTCTGATTGGATGCCTCTGAGGATTGAGTACTGCGGGCTAAAAGAGAGAATGCGGAATTGTGTTGCACGAGGCTTATTGGTTTTGTGTGGTGAAGACTGTCAGAAAATTTGAAATGTCATCCCATTTGCTTGTTTCCACGTACAGTATCTAAATGATGTAAGACTTTGGTCAGAGGGTCAGGTTCAGCAAGATACCATTAGCCAGCCAGAAATGAAAGATCAAAAAGAGTAAAATATAAATGGTGCTTTTGGTCTTCTCTGAAGAGGCCCTTAAAAAGAATATTTTTGTTTTGTTTTTAAATAAATGGTTTACATTAAAATTCAAACAAAGATAATTACTGTATAATAATAGACACTGGTGCCAAATACCAGTCTTCACCAAAGAGCAATATAAATAAAATGATGATGAAGCAGAGAAAATCTGCCTCTAGATCATTTTCTTATGTTTTGGATCTGAGCCAAAGTGATTGTGGCTTCAAGGTCAAACTGGCTTTTTCTTTCTTAGATCTATAAACTACTCAGTTAAGTATTGAAAAATGACATGGAAAGTACTCATTAAAATTTCCACCTACATAAATAATTTCTGCATCACCTGGTAGATTGTTTTAAATACTATAACTGAGTTAGTCATATGGTGTTACAGTAAATAATTAAGGTGCCTGTCACCAAAGGGAGAGGTTCAATTTTTTTATTTAATCATTTAGTAGTTTACATTATTTATGCTTGTGAATGCTGGAAATATATATATTTTTTCCACACTACTGGCATCAGATTAAGCTGGAGACCCCTACTGGGATAAGCAGATTCAGATAGTTGATGGATGGATGGTATCAGATTTGATTATAGCTTACAGCCATTGCAGAGAGAGAGGATAAAGAACGAAAGAACATGAAAATTAGTTTAGAATATTCGGTGTGTGTGTTTGCACACTTGTTTTTGTATGTATATATGTTAATGAAATGTTCAATAAGCTAGGGAGTACACAAGTAAAGATAGATGTTTCTAATTAGATACATAAATGTACATAAACCAGATTATTTTAGCTATTCGGTTATTTTAAAAACTGAAAAAATCTTGGTGGTTGTTTGGAGAAGGACAGAGTTCTGTAATACAATTTCTACAATGTCTACTTTAGGAATGCTTTTCTTCATCTTTCAGTCAACCATATTTGTAATTAATAGTTCAAGAAATTATTGGAGCACAGTACTTGCAGTATAAAAATATTTGTGGTTGGTATGAGGACGATTTTCCCTTGGTCCACTGTGGCCAAAGTCTTTTCTTGAAGTTTTTGACATATGTGTTTAAAATCTGAATTTAACAGAGTGCATCACAATGTAATGTAATCAGAAGATAACATTACTATTTTTAACAATATACTTTTAAATATGGGTAAGATATCTTCTGCATTAAGTCTATGTTCTATTTATGTTTGTTTGGCTTTTATAAATAGTTAAAATCTTTACACATCAGTTTACTACTTTAATGTACTTATAGTAATGATTTGTGTTCCCTGTATAACACTATGCCTTGTGCCAATTACTACTGACTTACTCCTCCTCAACCTCTGTATCTGTAAACAGGAAAGGTAGAATATCAACTAGGCTGGATGGATAATACATACAGCATAGCATGATATGATACAAACAGTGTAACACTGGGAAGATGGTTTTATGTAGTTTGTCCAACCTGAATTATCTAAGCATATATTTTAGGTTGTAGGTAAAACCAGACCAAATGAGGGTTATTACACTTCATTTCCGTTGCAGTGTTAGTAGCTCAACAGTCCCAGAGGACTTTGGAGAAGGCCTGCTTCAACTTTAGATCAAGAGGCTCCATTTCAGAAAGTTTGGCCGGGAAGCAAGGATGCTCATTCTATCTTTTCACAAGTGGTGTATTGGGTTCAGTCAATTGGGAGAAGGCCCATAGGTACCTCAGACATGATGGATGGTTTATATCTTTCAGTTTTCTTAGGAACATTAGGAAATTTACTAGACTGTTTCTGAAACTGAGAAGAACTAGCTCAGTCAACTCAATCGTTTAACTGCACTATTGTTGACAACAAAAGTTGAAAAGTTGTTTGGAAATTAGATGAAATTACACTTTTTAAGTGGTCATGGGTAAAGGAGAGCATGCTACATCATACTTTTCTATTATTATTGTAAATGAAATGAGGAGGCGATGGGTAGGTATGGTGTCAAGGAGAAGAATGAAGGAGGTCAGAGGATAGTGGATTTTGCCTAAAAGATGGAAATGGCTCTGGTGAATACGTATTTTAAAAAGAGGGAGGAATGTAGGGTGACATACAAGAGTGGAGGAAGATGCACACAGGTAGATTACATCTTATGCAGAAGAGTCAATTTGAAGGAGATTGAAGACTGCAAAGTGGTGGCAGGGGAAAGTGTAGTTAAGCAGCATAGGATGGTGGTCTGTAGGATGACGTTAGAGATCAAGAAGAGGAAGAGAGTGAGGTCAGAGCCAAGGATCAAATGCTGGAAGTTGAAAAAAGAAGACTGCAAGGGTGAGTTTAGGGAGGAGATGAGACAGGCATTGGGTGGCAGTGAAGAGTTACCAGACAGCTGGGAAACTACAGCAGATGTAGTAAGGGTGACAGCAAGAAGGGTACTTGGCGTGACATCTGGAAAGAAGAAGGAGAAAAAGGAAGCCTGGTGGTGGAATAAGGAAATACAGGAGAGTATACAGAGGAAGAGGATGGCAAAGAAGAAGTGGGTTAGTCAGAGAGATGCAGAAAGTAGACAAGAGTACAAAGAGATAAGGCGCAAGGTGAAGAGAGAGGTGGCGAAGGCTAAAGAAAAGGCGTATGATGAGTTGTATGAGAGGTTGGACACTAAGGAGGGCGAAAATTACCTGTACTGATTGGCTAGACAGAGGGACCAAGCTGGGAAAGATGTGCAGCAGGTTAGGGTGATAAAGGATAAAGATGGAAACGTACTCACAAGCGAACAGAGTGTGTTGAGCAGATGGAAAGAGTACTTTGAGAGGCTGATGAATGAAGAGAACGAGAGAGAGAAGAGGTTGGATGATGTGGAGATAGTGAATCAGGAAGTGCAACGGATTAGCAATGAGGAAGTAAGGACAGCTATGAAGAGGATGAAAAATGGAAAGGCTGTTGGTCCAGATGACATACCTATAGAAGTATGGAGGTGTTTTGGAGAGATCGCAGTGGAGTTTTTACCCAGATTGTTTAATGGAATCTTAGAAAATGAGAGGATGCCTGAGGAGTGGAGAAGAAGTGTACTGGTGCCGATATTTAAGAATAAGGGGGATGTGCAGGACTGCAGTAACTACAGGGGAATAAAATTGATGAGCCACAGCATGAAGTTATGTGAAAGAGTAGTGGAAGCTAGGTTAAGAAGTGAGGTGTTGATTAGTGAGCAGTAGTATGGTTTCATGCCAAGAAAGAGCATCACAGATGCAATGTTTGCTCTGAGGATGTTGATAGAGAAGTTTAGCAAAGGCCAGAAGGAGTTGCATTGCGTCTTTGTGGACCTGGAGAAAGCATATGACATGGTGCCTTGAGAGGAGCTATGGTATTGTATGAGGAAGTCGGGAGTGGCAGAGAAGTACATAAGAGTTGTACAAGATATGTACGAGGGAAGTGTGACAGTGGTGAGGTCTGCGGTAGGAGAGACGGATGCATTCAAGTTGAAGGTAGGATTACATCAGGGATCGGCTCTGAGCCCTTTCTTATTTGCAGTGGTGATGGACAGGCTGACAGACGAGATTTGACAGGAGTCTTCGTGGACTATGATGTTTACTGATGACATTGTGATCTGTAGCGGTAGTAGGGAGCAGGTTGAGGAGAGAGGTGGAGATATGCTCTAGAGAGGAGAGGAATGAAGGTCCGTAGGAACAAGACAGAATACATGTGTGTAAATGAGAGGGAGGTCAGTGGAATGGTGAGGATGCAGGGAGTAGAGTTGGCGAAGGTGGATGAGTTTAAATACTTGGGATCAACAGTACAGAGTAATGGGGATTGTGGAAGAGAGGTGAAGAAGAGAGTACAGGTAGGGTGGAATGGATGGAGAAGAGTGTCAGGAGTAATTTGCGACAGACGGGTATCAGCAAGAGTGAAAGGGAAGGTCTATAGGACGGTAGTGAGACCAGCTATGTTATATGGGTTGGAGATGGTGGCACTAACCAGAAAGCAGGAGAGAGAGCTGGAGGCGGCAGAGTTAAAGATGCTAAGATTTGCATTAGGTTTGACGAGGATGGATAGGATTAGCAATGAGTACATTAGAGGGTCATCTCAAGTTGGATGATTGGGAGACAAAGTCAGAGAGGCGAGATTGCATTGGTTTGGACATGTGCAGAGGAGAGATGCTGGGTATTTTGAGAAAAGGATGCTAAGGATAGAGCTGCCAGGGAAGAGGAAAAGAAGAAAGTGTAAGCAGAGGTTTATGGATGTGGTGAGAGAGGACATGCAGGTGATGGGTGTAAAAGAACAAGATGCAGAGGACAGAATGATATGGAAGAAGATGATCCGCTGTGGCAACCCCTAATGGAAGCAGCTGAAAGAAGAAGAATTGTAAATGAAATGAGTAGCAACTAGAGGGAACATGGTTATTTTTGTTATGAGGAACCTTTGTTTATTGTTATTTACTTCTGGTAAGTCAACAGTTCCTTTTCATTATCTACCCTAATTTTCATCTGCATATTCAGTGTCTTGTCTATATGATTCAAAAATGTGCACTCTTTACAATTACAAAAACACCTTGGCTTTGTCTGTCTGTGTTGCTTGAAGCAGAGCTTTTGTCTGGCACTGTTGAAAAGGTTTGCATTTGAAGATGACAAAAGTGAGCTTTAACCATTTTGAGAAGCCAGTAAGTCTCTATTGTCATTTACACGTCACTACAGTATAATGAACAGCAGACACATATAACAGTGTTGTGCAGTATATTTTAATCATACTGAATTAAGTATATATTTTTGGGGATAAGGATTAGATAATATGTATTCTAGCTGGAATATATATGTATTTGTTGGTAATACAATGTCAAAGATAATGTTCCTGCAATAATTTTGTTTAAATCTTATATCTAAAATTATATTTAAGTCAAGACAGAATGATTATTTTATTTCAGTCTGTCACAAAAAAATATATCTTTCCCTATTCTACAATATAATTATTTCAGGATAATATAATGCAAGTTACTTCTTTCCTTACCTGACTTTTGAAGAAAAAAAAAAAAAAGAAAAAATGCATTTTCAAACAATTACTCATCTTTATATTTAACTTTTATAGTGAAAATAGGATTGGGTAAGTGTCTTTAAAGTATCAAATGGTACTTGACAGTTGAATTGCTAGAAACGGGCTCTTCAATATCCATCTCTGCTTAACTCATCTATGTTTCCAGAGGAACACAGTGACAGACATGGAGAGTGTGACAGCTCAGACATAAAAGCTTCATCAGCAAAGTGCACTAGTGGGCATAATTCAGTCACAAGCAATCAGGATTGCTAGGTTTTGTGAGTAATATTTTAAGAAAAAAGACAGCAAGAAAATCTCCAGATTGACACAAGTAGACTTAAAACATTTAATTTCTTCTCTTAAGAATAATTATCAATACCATAGTATTTTTTTAGACCATAACTTAACTAGTGTATCAGAACATAAAAATAAAATTAACAATGGATTATTGACATGTAAAGAGATTTTAAAAACTAGAGGACTTTAGGTAAAATATGTTTTTGTTATTACCAGGATTGAAAATGATTATATAAATGGTTTTATTAAGATGTATATGATGAAATTATTGTATTGTAACAATAGAAAGAACAGGTGTAAGGTTTGGTAGAGATATCTGGGACCAAATACTAAAAAGTAGTTTAGTGCATCTGTCGCAAATATGACATGTAACATAATTTAGTAGAAGACAGTTGGTGTGTTTCTATGGATCATGGATAAAAATTCAGTATGTATAGAAGAGGTGTGGAACAGTGTCACCGTTAATGACAGAGATGACATATCATAGACAGCAGGAGAGCATGAAGTGTTACATAACACAGTAAAACCATTGCATGCAATCTTATCTTACCTCATCCTAAATGTGGATGAAAAAAAGTAAAAAATGGTAGTTTTTTGTAGTTGCAAGTCTATTTGGATGGGAATCATTACTGCCTGATAAATGCATTTCTTTACTGTGTTTATGCTACACATACACCTATAGCAAGTGCCCTAAAGAGTATGGTATTGCTCTTGTTTGGAGTTTCATTCCAGTCTCTTAGCCATTTTGTTACATGCTTTCGGTAAGCATTGAAATACACTGATTGTAAGTTTGTAATCAGTTGTGTATTGCTGTGCAATATATCATCTAGTAGTTTAAAAACTACTGTTTTGAGTGTGTTGATACACATGGTATTTGCTATTTATTTCGCATAGTGCTAGGCGCTTGATCTCAATAATTTATTTAATCTTGCCCTTCATTAGAATCTCCTTGCCTCGTCTATGGTTTATCACACATATTAAAAATAGTACTTATTTGTGCCTATAAAACGCGTGTATGTGCATATTAAACCAAGAATTGAATTATACACAAAACTTCATGATTCTCCACTTTTAACAACCTGTTTTTTGTTGGATTCACACTAACACTGACTGTGTTCTCCTTACTGCATATCTTACTCATGAAAAATACTTTAAACTGATAAAAGGTGTAGACCTAATTGAGTCAGTTTGTAATATGAACTGTTTTTAGTGTCTTGCAGGATTCCGAAGCAAACAGAGTTAAGGTAGTTTGTAATATGTTTCTATATCAAGTAGTTTTGCATGCCCAATAAAAATAAAATAACCATTTGTTTTGGAATGGTGTCTGTTAATATTGGTTGAATTCAAGAAATGCATTTAAAAACTAGTTTTGCATCTGTTTTACTGTTCTTTGTGAATAACATTTCTTGCATGAGGATACTCAGCTCTGTTTGCATTGCAATTGCAAGGTAACATAGATTGATTCAAATCATTTTCTTAAACCAAATGTATTATGTTATGTAATACCTGTATGTCATGTATACCAGAAGTTTTAGGGCTTAAAATACAATCTATTTGTTCACAGTCCTTAGAAATAAAGTACAATTGCAGAATATTAGTGTTTAGGCACATGCACCCTCATCCTTTCATTTTCCAAACAAACTTATTTCAGAATCAGTATAGGGCACAAGGCCATTAGAGGCACATTCGCATATTTATACTCCTATCTTACAGATCCAATTTAGAGTCACCAAATAGAAAATAGTTTATGAAATGGTTCAACTCAGAGTACGCAGCCTCACAGAGAAATTATAAACACAATTTATGTGTTTCCCAATAAAGGTCAGATGCAAGTATATGCAGTGTATGCGGATGGAGAGTGAGTGTAAGTCAGCCATATCAATCCTCTTCACCTAACACTTCTTACAAAGGCACTTTATCATTCACTTTATGTTTTTAATCTCTGTTACTTGTAGAGTGATAACAACAATTGTAGATAACATATTTTCTGCCTCTTAATTTAAACCTATTGTCTTTGTAGTCTTCTATAACAGATGAAAAAGTATATTGGCAGCAGATTTTTTTTTTACTTAAACCTAAATGTTACATATGCTGTTTAAATTACAATTGTTTGAGTTGCATTCAATATATTAATTAATGTTAATGAGTCTTGTCTGAATGGAAAACATAAAAGGTCACCGTGGAGGATATATAGAGACAGTTAATTTCCTATATGTTAATTTGCTAAATGTTTATCTGTACTTGAATTACCAACTGCATGCCAAACAAATGTTTACATGTCTTTGGTGTTTCATATAATATAAATTTATTCCATCCTGATTATCTTTACTCTGGCTGATTTAATTGCTTGAATAAATATATTCATAATTTCTGTGTATAACAAAAGCAAAATGCCTTTCCACTATTTAGCAGATACATGGAGATAAATACATTTCAAGCTAGGACATATACTGAAGAAAAATATATGGGAAAAAATGGTAATGGTCTCAATTTTTTTTCTGTGGCAAAGCCTTTTCCACAGGGAATTTGACATGCCTATAATTGCTGCAGCATTTTTCTTTGCTTGGGGCTTAGCTTGTATTCGGAATTAAAAAAAAAAAAAAAAACTCTCTATTTCTAAAAAATGATATTTTGAATACCAATTGATCATAAAGGGTTAGATCTCTTAAAAGCTGCTGGGCTGATTTATCTATTTGTTTTCCATTAGTTGAGAGATGAAAAAGATAACAAAGGCTGTTCTTTTCCAGTGTTGAAGACAGCATTCAGAGAGCATGTTAAATGTGCTCAGGCGTTCAGAGACAGTACAGATCAGTCTTTTGCTGCTCAATGAAGGACTTAAGTACATGACTTGCATGCTAAGGAGCGACTTGTGTTTCAGTTCAAGTTTACTGTCTAATTCTTTGGCACAAACCCCAGAGATAGAAAATGTAAACTAAATAAAGGGAATGGGTAATGTTTGGCTCAAATGCTTTTGTGGAAGAGTAAGTCAGACCTTGAGGGCATGTTGGAAAAATTGAATTGAGAAAGGGTTACCTTGTGAGTCAGATTTATAGCATATCCCAATTGTAGTCATTAAATAGTCTGCCTGGGAATGTGTAATTATGCTTGCCTTTCTGATATGTACTGTGCCGTCAATGTCTCCATTGAATTCATAAATATCACAGATAGTAGTTTGTGGTAGATAACAGCATATGATTGTGGCTTCCAGTTTTGTTCAGACTAAATGCAAAGCAGAACAGACTGCAGTGGGTATTTGTGACTTTTAATTTATCTGTCAGGAAGGGTACTTATCTCTCTTTCGGTATCTGTGTGCATTGCTGTGCTTCAAGAGATGTCTCTGTCACACTTTGCATCTCTCAGGCAGTGTCTAATTTAGGATCCATTTCACGTGCCTTCTTTGCAGAGCCTAATGTAAGTGATTAATCCTGACTCTGCTTAATACTGCAAAGAATGTGGCAATGACCTTAGCTGAACACTAGCAAAGTAATTAATGTTACATGAACTGGGATATTTTTTTACCCTGGGACCTGAATAAACAGACATGCTGTATTCAGTTGCAGACCTTCACTCAGCTGCAAATGTACTGTGATTTCAAAGGGTAATGTTTCAAGTGTCATAAGCAGATTTATGAGGTAAAAACACATTCCTTGTAGAACAAAAGAAAGAAGAAGAAAGCATGACTAGATTTTCCTTTAGTAAAATCTGGAAAGCTTGCAGTGGCTTTATAGCGAACAAAATGCCAGTGGGTGCATCTGTAGTGTATATCTAATATTGTTGATTTAAATGTAAAGAATGGGCATTGGCTGTTAAAAGTAACAAAGGGCAAATAGTTGCTATAAGATTTCATAGTAACAAATATTTTGACAGCTCAGAGATCTGCCTGTTATGTGGGCTTGGTTGAATAATTAGCAACATGAACACGTATTTTACTTGCTGCTGATACATACAACATACTTATTTGATTCAAAATGTTAGTCAAATCTATCATTCTCCATTCTCTTCATTAGTTTATATTTTTTATAATTAATTGTAAGTAATCATTTCAGGAAGTGTCTAGAAGGTGGCATTACTGTATAGAACTGCTACTGTACATGCATTATGGCTATTTAACTCAGTCCACTGGAGGCAATGGTGTCTCTTAGGTTGTACTGCAACAGACTTCTCAATGAAAGACACATCCCTAAATTCTGTATCATATTTAATGGAAAAAATCATGCTTTTAAATACATATGCTTATGGTGACATTTGGTTATGGGCTATTTAAGCTAGTAGGGTGAAGGCTAAACTTATTAAAGTACACTTTATTGTACAAGCATCCATCCATCTATCCATTATCCAACCCGCTATATCCTAACAACAGGGTCAAAGGGGTCTGCTGGAGCCAATCCCAGCCAACACAGGGAGCAAGGCAGGAAACAAACCCCGGGCAGGGCGCCAGCCCACTGCAGTATTGTACAAGCAACATTCTAAAAAGTTCTGTTGCTACCTTTGCTATATGTTGCTATATTTGTCTTCCTTACCTCAAAACCTCTGCCATCCTTATCTAAAAATACGTACCTTATGTTGAAGTTAGAATTATTATAATTAGAGATATTTCAAGAACATATAAGAAAATGGGAAAACAAAACAATGTGATTGCTCAGTTGCAATACCAATAATGTGTCTGTGATTAAGATTAATAATGATGAGGATCCATATATATATATATATATATATATATATATAGCATCCGTAGTCTGAGTCTCGATCTGATTGTATAGGTGGTTACCTACCAGGTGACGCATGTGGTTGGTCTGCCAGTCTGCAAACATCCAGGCCCTCTCAGTTGCGAGAAGCAGATCATAGAATGTTACATAGTTTACTGTCAAATAATGCAAAGAGTACGCAACACGTGTTTCGCCCTTATTTGGGCTAATCAGGCGTACAAACTCCACTGCACCTCTCGTGGGGATCGAACCTCAGACGTGAGCATCAGAGACGAAGTCCCTTTACGCTGTGCCACAGTGTGTGGTTCGTTTATTTGACAGCCTGGAGATCAGATTGCATTATTTGACAGTAAACTATGTAATATATATGTATATATAGTTTGTATCTGTCACATGCTCATCCAATCCTGTTATTGAATCATTTTATACATTTTGTTTCTATTCTATTACAACATCGTAGGGAGTTTACATTTTTTCCCCTCACAGTTCCAAGTGTGAGTTAGGAATGGATGATGCTTTAGACTTAGGCTATCACAGAGCTCAAACACACACATGCACACACACACGCTCACACACATACCTAGGCCTATACTGGGCCAACTTTGAGATATCGATTTAATTAAGAAGTATTTTTTTGTTTTAGGGTAAAATAGAAAAAAAACATTCTTCATGAAATATTTCATAAAGTAGTATAGATTTTTCTGTCACTGCTCCAGCACCCAACAAGACAAAAATTGATGATGATATCTGTTTCCAAGACCTTATGTTCACACTGTTATCTTATTTTAAAGATTTCGTTTTTAAAATAATAAAAATATACGTAAACAAAAACACTTCATGAAGTGTGCTGTATGCAATCACATATACTGCTTCAGAAAAGGCAGACTCATGAAGTATATTAATAAAGATCAGAGTTGAGCATTGCCTTTCACCCTACCTGCCTCTTTCTATTTGCAATGAAGGTGTAGCATTTTTTGTAACAACCGTTTCAGCTGTGCAGATTTTTAAGTGTTTAATCCCTGATGGATGAGACTACTCCACCACATTTGCAGGACTAGTGTATATTGTAATAAATGAAGGTGTGAAAAAATAGTTTGTATTTTTGCTTCCTTTTGTAAGATTCAAATGACATGACATAAAAGTAATATTGTGCATTGGTCTAGAAATGAAATTAACAAAGACCAAAACACTCTAATAAATCCACAACTTCTGATACCTATTATTATTATTATTCTTTCAGTTTCGAGGGCATTAGTTTTAAATTTGCATGCTGCTAGTGAAGCAACATAGTGCTGTTTTGTGTGGTGCATGCTGAAAGCACTTTTATTTTCTTCTTTGACAGTGTTTTGATATACTTTTCTGTTTCCTTAGCTGTCCAGGCTGTTTGGCTGTTTCTAAATTGCTGATGATGAAGCCGCTTCTTGGCAGTCTTCCCAGATAACAGCTCTCCTGTAGATTCCAGTCTTTTTAGGAGCTGCCTGCCTTCAGCATAATAGGCAGCATTGAAAGCAACAAGGCGTTCGGTCGACAAGGTCGGAGTGCCTTTCATTCTTGCAATAATCAACCAGTGTAGCTCTTCCTCAGACCTGGGGAGAGAGAAGATAGAGGTCAAAAGAGCAATTACGCTTCACATCAGCTCTAGCAAAGCCTGGAAACAAGAAGAAACTAAAGAGATAAAACGTCTGCCTCTAATCCTTCTACACATTTTTATTCCTTGAAAATAATTGTAAATGCAATAGATTAATGATGAACACTAAAGGTTCACAATTCAAAACAACCTTACCCAGGAAGTAAAATACATTTGTGTCCAAAATGGAGAAAAAAACAGTACCAGCAATTTATAAAACATATTTTTTTTAATTTATGATTTGTAATTTTTTTTGTACTATTCTTTAAAACAGTATGTTAACTGTAGCATGGAACAGTAATTAGTGTTGCCTTCCAACTCTGAGGACTTGAGTTTTGTACCTTCCCGGCTCAGTGTCTGTGTGAAGTTTGCACATTTTCCCGTGTGTGTGTGTGTGTGGTTTCCTAAGGATTATTCTAGTTTCCTCAAACAACACCAAATGCATGGTGGATAGCCGACTCTAAACTGGCCTGGTATGAGTATGAAATGTCATAGACTAGTATCCCTTCCAGAGTTTAATCCCTTCATGTCACTAATATTGTCTGTATTAACTCCAGCTAGCCAGCACTAGAGCATTAAATAATATATTTCCAAATCAGAATGTATTATTGCACTTTCTTACATGTGTATTTGAACAAGGCTGACCAGAGTGTTTACTCAGTTATTTGCACATTGGGAGAAGACGGCAGCATAGACTTCACTGATGTGTTTACTTCTTTTGTGTTCAGAAATGCCTGTTTACTATGTTTTGATAAGGTTGCTTGATGCGTAATTTTGATAGCTATAAACGGTAGCCTTTCCTGTTTTAGTATCTTATTATCTGAAAACTAACTGAAAGTTGATTTGTGTTATATTTGTACACTTAGTAGTCTCATATTTGATTTGTGTAATGACTTTAAGATTTAATAGGATTTCAGACAGTGGCATGCTAATAATGGTTTGAAGAATCACTGAAACAGCATTACTCTATGGCACAGGTGTCGAACTCCAGGCCTGGAGGGCTGCAGTGGCTACAGGTTTTCATTCTAACCATCTTCTTCATTAGTGACCAGTTTTTGCTGCTAATTAACTTCTTTTGCTTTAGTTTTAATTAACTTGACTCAGGCCCCTTAGTTGTCTCTTTTTTAATTAGCAGCCAAACAATAATGAGACACAAAACGAGGTGCCACAGTACCAGCTCACCTGTGCCCATCACACAATATCTGAAAATAAAGAAATGTGAAGGTCTCAGTAAGGTTGATCTCTCAGGTCATCTAAACATTTTAACGAACAGAAAATCAACAGTTTTGGAAATGTCTACTGTGGCAGAATGAGAGCAGCAACAGACCACAAAATTAAATAACAGGCTTAATTAATTAACGGCAAGATTCATCATCTCATTAATAGATTGGTTGGAGTGAAA
This sequence comes from Polypterus bichir lapradei, assembly GCA_026402145.1. Lineage (NCBI taxonomy): Eukaryota > Metazoa > Chordata > Cladistia > Polypteriformes > Polypteridae > Polypterus > Polypterus bichir. The sequence goes on from JANRMT010062836.1 coordinate 16,978,427, forward strand.
ATAGTTGGAGTTTGAAATCCCAGTTTAGCTGCTCATTTGTTGGCTTGTTTCATGTCTCATTTCTGTTTGGCTACCATTTCATGAAGAAACAAATCAATTCAGTGGGCTGAATCCTTAAAAACAGGGCTATTAAAATTAAGGAAAAAGGAGTTAATTAGCAGTGAAAACTGGACAATGATTAGGAAAAGGGTTAGAATGAAAACCTTCAGCCACTGCGGCCCTCCAGGCCTGGAGTTTGACACCCCTGCCCTATGGTATTCAAGCTTATTTAGCAGTATAACAAAATGGCAAAAGGGTTTCTTTGATGTTTGGCTTAAATAATTCTAAAAAAAAAATTGTGAATACAATACTGTAAAATAAAACACTTTTGAAAATTATATTTTTTAACTAAGGCTTAATTTCCTACCAGAGTTAATCTCATCCAAAATGCCATCTGCCCATCAATCCACGTCATGTCCACTTATCTACTGTATGCAACTTTATTATATGAGGAACAACATCTCAGTGCACTCAATGAGTATTCTATTATTTGTATGCAGACAAATTGTTTTTACATTTTTATGCAAAAAAAAGGTGTCTTGCTTAGATTACATAAAAAGACAGGAACAGAGTAACCTGCTTTATAAAATGTACATCTTAGCCACTAGTGCATTTACAGTCATTCATAGATGTATTGCTATGAGTACAGAAATGCAGGGTTACATTATTTTTGGTTCCTCTCTAAATTAACCAAAGATCCAATGACAGTTCATGTTTACTAGGCTTATTCTTGCATCATTGGCACCATGTAGCCCCCTTGCTAGATACCCCAGCATTTAAGTGAAGGCTCAGAGCTTAATATTTTATTTATATTTTATTATTTAGATAGATAGATTTTCTGATGGTTAAGTTTATATTGCTTTCTCGTATTATATAGCAGTTGTTGTTGTTTTGTCACTCTTTTTTTCTTTTAGCCATCTTGCACTTGGCACTTGATGTACCATGGAGTGACTGTACCAGTACTGAGCACATTTTCAGACCTTTGTGGTGTTATTTTGTAATCCTCATCATTTGCCTGCACCCTGATCCATAGCAGAAAGCAACTGAACTATGACAGATCTTTAATACCTTTTTAAAAACTTTATTAAAAATATAGAACTGAATGTAGGTTTACTTTTATATATTGTAAGGTGTATATTAAAATTGTAGTTTGGTAGCAAGTTAATTCTGTGCAAAATGTTAACAATAATATATTAGTAATTAGTGGATAGCATTTTTTAGATTTTAAGTGAAACACACAAAAATCTGAGGCTATTATGAGGTTCCAACTGGCATGATAGTTTCTATGTAAAATGTATATTAATGTAATATTAAGACAGAATAAATGTGTTGAACGAATTGCTGTGGTGGCATTGCTGCCTGACTTTTCTAAAGCCATGTGTTTTGTATTCCAGCCTGATCAGTGCTGGTCTAGAGTTTACCCATTTTCCTAATTTGTATGAAGGATTTTTTTTATCCACATACACCAGTTAACCTCCTTCTCAAAGGTGTGTGTATGTATATGTAATATATATATATATATAATGTATATGTTACATGCTGTCAAATAAACGAACCATACGCTGTGGCGCAACGTAAGAGGCTTCGCCTCTGACGCTGATGTCTGAGGTTTGATTCCCGAGAGGGGGTGCAGTGAGTGTGTACGTCTGATGAGCCCAGAATTAGGGCGAAACACGTGTCGCATACTCTTTGCATTATTTGACAGTAAAACTATGCAACATTCTATGATCTGCTTCTCACAACTGAAAGAGGGCACCGTGGCAGATGTCTGCTGATTTGCAGACCAACCACAAGCGTTACCTGGTAGGTAACCACCCATACAATCAGATTGTGATTCAGACTACGAATGCCATGAAAATAAATTATATATATATATAAAATACAAAGTTGACTGAGTTACTCACTCTTCAAGAAAAAAACTATTTCCTGATCAGTTAAAAAGCTGAAAATTGGCAGGCTTGTACATCAAGACAAATAAACATCTGTTAAGAAAGGACATTTTGATATGTCGGTATTTAGAAGTAAAACCTCCTCAACAATGGAAATCGAAATACCCTAAAATATCAAAAATGATTTGGCTGATTTGATTGGAATTTGGTGATTTTACAGAAAAAAGAAATTAGCCCACCCTATTTTTTTTCATTTGTCGGTATTTGTTGATAAAAATGCTGTAGCGAGTGGGATGTTTTTAGGCATGGCATCCTGTTTTTGCTCAGAAGTGATTGTGCACAGAGAAATGCGGCTGCTGCTTTCTGCAAATGAAGGCCGAAGTGGAAGTTCTGTGAATTTCAAAGAAAGCAGTCTTTGAAATTGTGTACTTGGGTACACACAGGACTTTGTAATTTGTCCTTGTAATGTGGTGTTATGGTATGAAATACATACAAAATCAATGCTGCTTGCAGTGGGGTTGCTTGGCTTGGGGGGGTATGATTGTCCCATCTTGGATTGTCTGTCTTGCTTATATACAGTATAGTATATATCCTGCAAACAACAGGGTGGGTGACAGGGTCCCATGGCGGTGGAATATGTATATGATGTGTTCTGGAGAACTCTCATGTGCAATGGGAAAACCTAGCAACTGCCATTTTTCTCAAATTTTAGTTTTTTTTTTAGTTTTTGGAGTTACTAGGTCTTTCCTGATATTTATAAGGTAGTGGTGAAGACCAAATATGTTTTCATTCCAGTGGTAGCACGATGAAAGAAGCTAGTATGTACACAGTATTTTACATACTGCAGGGCAAGAACCTAGCTACTCCACTGACCAAGAAGATGTGACATATTATTAGGTTTTTCCATAATTGGTGAGAACTGGGGTGTACCCTTAGAGGGATGACTGCAATGTGTTGCTGTGCTCCAGTTTGCAAAGCAGAAGTAGGGAAGTGTCAGCACAATGTATCAACCTACTTCAAGCCCTGGGTAAACAAGCCAAGAACAACAGCATGCCCTGGTAAGTTTAAACGCTTGCACAGTTCATTAAAGGGATCCCTCACGGGCAAAACATAGAGAGAGTGAAAATTGTACATAGATGAACATATTATTTCTTTTTACCTGTTCTTTTTCTATGCAATGCTTAACATGTTTCATTTCTTATGCAGCCTATAAATGTCATTGTTGTATGCTATAAGTTAAAGTACAACATGATTCACTGTATATTGCTTTTAATCTGAACCCTTCAAAACTTTCCAAAGGTACAAGATTACAGATCAAATTGTTACATTCAAGTCTGATTAAAGCTACCATTTTTACAGGATGTGCTACAAGGTGAAATTACATTTACACCGAAGATTCATGATATTCCTACCAATTACCTGTTTCATTTCAAAAGAATGCAGTTTTCTCTGAAATTGTGTTTTCCAATGACCAACAACACAAGCCAAGGTTAGTCAATAGGTAAAGATTTATGCCAAAGAAATTATCTTTGGCATGAGTGTTTTACTCATTGCCAGTTGTATCTAGCATATTCAAGAGTATGGAAGTCCTGTAAATTAAGAATATTAGTTCCTGGTTTAAAAAATGAGTAATTAATTACTTAGTACTTATGAAACGTGTTCAACCATCGATATTATAACTGAGGCCCGTTGTCTTAAGAAATTGCAGCACAGGTAGTCAGGTAATAAAAGGCTAAAGTATTGCCCATAAGCTCTTAAAGGCCCCTTGATTTTGTTAACTTTTAATATCATTGATGTATTGCATGTGATTATCTTGGGTTTTCTATTCATTCAAATATCTTTATGCACAAGAGTATAAAACCACAGATGTAATGTGACTGATGGTGGTATTATGAAAAAAATTTGTTTGAATAAAACACTTTAGAATAAAATGTCAGCAGGTATATAATTAATTGTCCCAGATCTAACAAAGAAAGGTTTGCATTACTTAAGATGTAAAAGCTAGAAAATGCTAAATTAGCTGCACAAACACTATAATAAAGTATTATTTTTCTTGCAAATACAAATCCTAGTAAGAGCTGCCACTTGGGTAGTTTTCTGACTTTTGTTCCTGGCTTTTTTTTTTTTTACTTACAGTGTTTTATACAGTTATTTTTTACTGCAGGTGTAAAATAAGTACTATGCAAAAAAAGTGCAATGATTTGGAATAGTGGAACAGTGCAGGTGCAGAAAACATACAATTTCCAGACTTTAAACCTACCACTAACATTTTATATGATAGTCATTTTCAGAATGCAATTAAGCTGATTCTAAATGTGCAGTTTATAAAACTGAAGTACATTTTTCTGTGTCCTGATTACCCAAATAATAATAATAAGGACATTAACCTGCTGGTAAATGGCCTGTTTATCACATTGTCAGTTTCCTTCCATATTTCTTCCAAAACGAGCAAATGTCACCATAATTGTGTGTGTGTGAAACATCCAGAACAATTTGATCCACTTAGCAAAGCACTCGGGCGTGTATGGAGTTCAAAAGATATGGTCAGCATAAGCATGTTGACCTCCACTGTTTTGCTTATGTGCTATTTAATGCAGGAGTGTTAAAGGTAATCTGTTTTTGTAAGTACTGCATAATATTATTTAAAGCATTTTCCTTTTGCAAGTCTTCATTTTTTTTTTTTTAATCACACACCCAACCATTTACCAAGCATTCTTTTTTCTTTAGTTTCAATTTATTTTTACACTCTTCCTTACCTAGTCCTTAAAATGTACTGTCTCATCCAATTCACTGTACGGTTTACATTTTCTTTTATGTCCATTCAATGTATTGTTTGATTCATTTTCTATTATAATCTTGCTAATTGATTTGTAATGAGCATTGCGATTGTGCTGACTATGAAAGGCAATGCAGTACTGGACTGATTAATAGAAGGTGTCGTAAACCTGAAGTAAGGTTTAGCAGTTACCACAGAAGAATTTAATATAAAGCATAGTAAATGTTAAGAAAACCTATATAACTGTGAGTTGATTTTTATTTGGAAAAACTCTTAATGCTAACAGATTTAAAAATGGTCCACTTGCTTATGCTGCTGGCGCTGCATAAACTCTCAGAGAATCACTACCTTCATTCTAATCTAAACACAGTTGAGTAACATACTCTAAAGGGAATTTAACATGCTATACAGATTCATTGCCTCATGATATTAGTGCATTTAGTGTTCATGCTGTCATGCTTAACAAGAAAAGCCTGGAGGGGGAGGGGTGCATATGTTGCTCTGCCTTCCTCTCAAGATCACAGCTGGCTTAAACTAGATTTCTACATAGTTGTGCTAAAGACTTTCAAATCCTTCCCGTCCGTGGATGGGCTTAATCCAGTTTTCAGTGGCTGAAATAAATAATTCACTCATTTGTGAAGGTCGACTTCAGCACCACATTGCTCCTCTCATTCACTGTGTTTTATTGCGCTTTAAGAAGAAAAATACACATTCTTTAATATAAAAGAAAAAAGTCTTTACTTGCATAAAGAGAAGCTGTGATTTTTTTTTTTTTTTTTTTGCCGTAAAATCTTGTAGGTCAATACTTTTATTATGTGGAATGAAATTGGAAAATGCGATCTTGTTGGAAAAATTTTCTAATCATAAATTGTATGGCAGGTAAAGCATAAACGAATGCAAAAATATAAAATCGTCACGGCAAAACAAAGTCTTATGGAGCAATCAAAATTGGTAAATCCTTTTAAGTTTTGACACAATGACCCATGACAAAATTTTACTTGTATATGTTAATAATATAACAAGTATATACTGTATAGTATGCAGTATCAATGGCTTCAAGTCTGTCATTCTTAATTTAGCATTAATGATAGAATTTATTTCCTAGTGACACTTTTGATCAGAGGGCTTTTGGGAGTGCTGGTGAGATGCCTTAGGGTACTAATTTATAAAACTTTGCATGGATTCAAGCATGAAAATATGTCTACACTGTAAAAACTGGCAAATGCATATGCTAAAACATCCCTGATTTATAAACACTGGTGTATCCACATTTCTCCGTACTAACCCATACTTTCTCTGCTGTTCTTTTTCCGGTTTTCTGTGGTGGCGATCTGCGCCACCACCACCTGATCAAGGCACCATGCAGTCCTTACATTGATGGATCGAAGGCCAGATGTTCACATGACCATCATCATCTAATTCTTCCATGTGTAGGCTGAAAACCACGAGGACTGATGTTAGGTAGAATTCCCAGTCGGGGCTGGGTGGTCTCGTGGCCTTGGTACTCCTGCAGATTTTTTTTTTTCTCCAGCCCCCTCTGAAGTTTTTTTTTTTTGTTTTTGTTTTTTTGTTTTTTCTGTCCTCCTAGCAATTGGACCTTATTTTATTCTTTGTTACTTAGTATTGCCTAATCTTATTTTTATATTTTTCTTTTTTATTTCTTCATCTTGTAAAGCACTTTAAGCTACATCATTTGTATGAAAATGTGCTATATAAATAAATGTGATTTATTGTTCTGTCTAATTTACCATTATAAATCACAAAATGTGTAAATGTGCATATGTGAATGCACCTCAAACCCCGTCTAATTGCCTACCTGAAACAAAACAAATATGTAGCATTCTAATCAACAACATACATATGCAATTACAATGCTGCAAAACTTAATTGGCTGGTAGAGCACGCTCCCTCTTGATGCATCAAGATCCCACCACCTGCATTCTAGAGTATCTGGACTGCATAAACACACTAAGCATGTAAGATTTGGGGATCGGGAAAAGCAATAGGGTGCTACTGTCTGAGCGGGTAGCTGCTGTTACCTGGCAAATATTATGACAAGGCAGCCACCATGTATAGTACTGCCACATCTGCCTAAGCTTCTTTGCCTCAAAATAAATGAATCGTGGGTTGGCCCAGGCCACCGAGCCACATTGTTTGTCAGTCTTGACATCAGAGATGAGGTGCGCTTTTTATTTATGGATAACAAAAGCATCTTCTTTCTTGCTAGATGCCCTTATTGCAATATGAGTGCAGTAAAATACCCCAATTACAGTAGGACAACTGGACACTGCTGAAAATTGCCTTTTATTTTGACAAAAACATGTTAAATTTTATGGATGTGGCGCCTTGGCTAATAGCTTCCAATACAGCAAGCATAATGGAATGAAGCATGGCTGAGATATTCCTGACCTGTTAGCTACTGTAGTTCTCTGAGAAGTGACAAGAGGTACCCGATATAAACTGGCAAAAACAAAATTCTTTAGGGCAAATACACAGAATGGGTCCTCTTAAAATACAGTCTGTACATCATAATTATCTCTTTGTAATATAATTATCACAGTGATATGAATTATTATGCATGTGAGGCATCATTTATCTGGTTTGGTTGCATTTCCCTACTTAATCAAGGGTGTTGTCATTTCCTAGTTTCTCAGAAATGTTGCATACAGATGAGTCAGATTTGCGCATTGTCCTGTCAGAGTTTCATTTATAAATGCCAAGTTTTATACTGAAAACTCTGTATATACATGTCAAGCCTCTTTTTGTGTGTATACAAGATTTATAAATCTAACCCAGGACTGGAGGGTGTAGATGTTATGATTTCTATTTTTTTCAGTCTTTCACTAATTCTTGCATGGTTGCAGCCATGTTGTTTATTTTGCTGGACTGATTACTGTTCATATAATTAGGATAGCATGTGACACCTTATGATATCAATTCTTGCCTATTGTGGCTAAAGTAACTGCAAAATAGCTGTCAAGATTTAAAAGATTACAAGAGTTACACAGCCTAAAGGAGAAAATAAACACAAGAATAGGTTAAATGCACAGAACTGGGTCTGAGAATCTAAAGGACCAGTCTCGCTGCATGAGTTCTAATTTAATCATAATTCAGATCTAATTATGCAACTTTTAATGCAATGCAGGAAAACAATACAAGACAAAAGAATTGCTTGAAATATCTTGTAATAAACGAAAATGGACTTCCATTGAATTAATTCACTAATTTTCCATGTAATGTCCCACTTGTCCTCCATTCATTTGGATACAGGCTTGGAGTATTAAACTTAATAAGTTATAGCGTAATGAAAATTGCATATTTAGATCTGGACCACCCTGTACAATACCTATAATGTAGGCCTGAGAAATAGGGACTTACAAATAGAAGAGATGCTCATCTGTGTGATCCTTTGTGTTTTGCTTACCATGACAAAATAGAAAAAAGAAAAAAAAAAAAAAGTCCTAGATTGCGGTAGAACTCATGTACCTGAAAAGAAGTTCTACAGCAACAGCTGCTTTGAGAAGAATGTTACTGGCTGTCAGAAAAAGGAGCGAGGTCCTAATACTTTAGAAATATGAAACTGTGCTGTAAAGTTATGTAATTCGTCATGTCTTGCGATGTCTAGTCATGTAATCTGACATTGTCAGGCAATGAGATCAGCAACTGAGTCGTCAAGTTTGAGTTCCCTTTGTACTACAAGTTCTTTAATGTGCCACCAGATTAACCTAAATGAAAAATTGAGAGTCAAAGTCAAGGAAACAAAAAAGAGTGCCTAAAATTTCAAAAACACCCTTTTCTGAAAACTAAAAATTTGTTCAATGTTTGTTTTGGAATAAATCCAAAACTTTGGACACTTCCAGTTTAATTATCAAGAGCAAGTGACATCACTTGCCTAGCATCTGGTGTGATAATTACAAAAAAAATGGATACAGCTATTTTAAAAAAAAAAAAAAAAAAACTGCATAGAGTAGCTATGGGACATTTAAATGCAGGCTCTCACTGGATAGTGTGTGGTCGGTTGGCGCAGCAGCTCTTCCAGGTGGTTTGGTGTGGAACTAGGGTTAGGAGTGTGTTAGGGATGCCCTGTGGGTCTATTTCACATGTTCATTGTCACACATTCTGTAATATTGACTTTTTTTCCTTTGTTAAATAAAATAAACAATTAAGCACAAAAAAGTAGCTATGCAATGCCTGAAAGTAAACAGTTTTGTTAAAACATAAAAATTAATTAAAAATACACCCAGTAGTTCATGAAACTTGTTGTTTAAGATAACTCCATAGAAGTTCAGATACCAAAGCATCCAGTTTATGAAAAACAAATTATAATTTATTATTTTCTTTTTTCAGATCTTTTACTTTAAAGAACCATCATCTTGCTAATTTTAAAACATTTCCACAACTGCTTCATTTGGTGTGGTTTTTTAAACTTTGGTTCAATTTCATCAAAAGTTTGGTTCATTTTGGTCAATGTGTACATGCCAGTCACTCTTGAGTGCAGACCAAAACAACTGTACCCAGACCTTTTTGGAAAGGGTGGTCTCAGTGTGGTACTGAGTAAACCATGGAGCGGTTTGCATAATGTTATAAATGCGGTCTGACAGAGGATCAGTCTAACTACATGAAATACAGAATATTATGGGTGAAATTGAGCATGCCGGGCTGTGGTAATCATGCTAAGCATCTGCTGTTGGGGATTAGAGAATCTTATTTACAGCATAGTACGTTAAGGGTTAGCATAGAACATTAAAAATAATAAAATGGTAAAAGTAAATAACACATATCCACAAATGTTACACAACTCACATAAACAACTCTCACAATTCCAGTCAATGAGAGCAAGTCTAACACCTGCTTTTTACCTGATACATGCCCATTATGTAAGCAATTGTACAGCAGTTAAAAAAAAAAAAAAAAATTAAAAGAGAATGTGTAAATTCATTTGTGATCGGAACAATAAAAAACACATACAGTGGTGGAGAGAAATGAACAGTGGTTCTTGTGAGACCAAGGATCAAACTACCTTAACTATACACCAGTAGTGATATGTGTAGGTGGGACACCTTCTCAATGTGATCACTTTTCGGGAGTGATGTGGGTATAGAGGTATACTAACTTTGACATATGTAGAAAATGTTGAACATTCCAGAATGAACATTATTAACAAATAATTACAGGAGTAACAACAGAACACAAGTCATTTGAGACAGCCTTGGTTACTTTCATATGGTAGTTCTCAAGTAGTCTTCTAGTTGTTCAACAATAGGCATTTTGCTCATAGAGTTATGTTTTAGTAAATAAACCAAATAATTACAAAAAGTGCAGCAGTGTGCAAACGCAATTGTTGTTGACCATTCGTGATATTTTTCCCAGGAAAAAAAATGTTTCTGCACAACAAAAGAAGTCCATGCCATGCCCACAAGATGTTTATTGGTATGTTTAGTTTGATTAAACTTTTGCAGTATGAAACAAATCTGATCCAACTAGAAACTGAAACAAAGTAATGAATCCTCATCTTATTTAGTCAAAGCAAATCGACTAGGAGTGTGAAAGCACCTTTAGATTTGCCTGATTTTTAAGACTTCCATTAGAATTTTTACTGGCCTTTGCTTACCTAATATATTTTTTCCTGTTTCTTTAAACTAATTTTCATCCTCGGTTGTCTAATTTGGGTCTCTGGAGTCTTATCTCTCTATTATAATAAAACAAATCCTGAGACGAGACAAGACTTTTTAGCCTCTGACGAGACGTGATTTTTTTCAGAGAGATACTTTCACATCCCGCGAGATGAGACTTTGTGCCAAGATATGTAACCACGTCCGGGGCCGGAAATAAATGACAAATAGTAGATGACAAAGTAGAACGTCATAAAGAGGTTCAAAAATGTTGGCATGATACACATGCAGAGCAGGTTAAAGATTAAAAAAAAATGATAGTAAAGATCGCATTAACGCAAACAAATGGAAATTATTACTCTGTGAAATAACGGAACAGCGAAAACAGATCGAATATATTGTTCGGATTTAAACTTTAAGTCAGAGACTTGTAGATCGTCTAATTCGTGTTGCCATCTGGGAAAAGTAGTGTTTCTTACCAATTAAGAGGCGTATTCGCAAGAATTAAAAGATTTATTGTTTGAAAGTGAAATCCACATGCGCGAGCAGAAGAGACGCAAAGTGGCTGGCACATAGTGCGGGGGGGGGGGGGGGTTGGCGAGCAAAGCGAGCAGAGGGCTATGCCCCCTAATTTATGCATAAATATAAAATATTGAACATTCCTAAAACATAGTAGTTCCTATTTACTAATCATGTTCACAAAATTATTCTGCTAATATATGACATCAAGGTTGTACATAAAGTTAGCAATAAATAAGCAAATGACATGGTGTTGCATGGATTAAAGCATACATAAACTTGAGCTTGATTCACAGCCTTCTCACAGTCTGTGTGAAGTTTAATGTAGTTGTTCTTGTATTAATGTGTGTTTTCTTCTAATACAGTGGCTATCTGTAAAGAAGTGCAAGTTAGGCTGACACGTGACATTAAATTGATCCAATACAAATTAGAATGCGCCTTACAAAGTTCTGGTTTTGTTATTTTTATTACTTGTTATTTGATGCCTTTATCCAAGGTGACTTACAACATCTGAGATACAACTGGTTACATGTTTTTTTTTTTGTTGTTTTTTTCAATTGGAGCACACGCAGGTGAAGTGACTTGCTCATACAGTGTTGTTAGAAAGATTTGAACTCATAACCTCTGGGTTTCAAGTCCAAAGCCTTGGCCACCACACTGTTTAATGGCTTGTGCTGAATGATACTAGGAATGGGCTCTGGCTTTCTGAAACAATGAAATGGCTTAGGAAATGGATGGGTTTCAAAACCTCATGAAGGCAGAACTGTTAGTAATAGCACAAAGGTATGTTTCACAATTTTCAGAGACATGCAGCATGTGTCTGTTGTACTGAGAAATATTATAAACTTGCTTCATTGAGTTATTGTGATTTTTTTTTTTTTTTTTGGATACAAAAGGTTATGGTAAGTAACCATCATTTACATTTTGAATATGACTAGTATAAATTGGTCCATCCTCATTTGGACTTGGACACTTCTACTTCTGAAAAAAAAGGTAAGCATTGCAGACTATTTCATGTTTTTGGCATGGTGAAATAAGGAAAATTATTATCATATATGGTTATTAACATCATTTTTACATAAACAAAACACTTTGCTGTTGTATTTAAACATTACATGGAGAAAGATTTGTTGTCAAATAAACTTCTGTAATGCTTTTTTTTTTTTTTTTTAAATTAGCTCCTAGTTTATCATTAACTTGTTGATTCAGTCACACCAGACCTAACATGATTGTCATTTGGTTAATTCAGTAAAAATCTCACTGTAATGGACGTGCACCCTATACAGGGTTTCTTCTTTCCTTGGGGGTGATGTTGCTGGGATTGGAAAGGGTGGCTGGAGAAGGCAGTTTACATCTCAAAGAAAAGCATGCTACAATAATTATCAACTTAAATTGGTCTAGTTTGAGAGAGAGTGAATGACAGGAGTGATGGTGGTGGCCAATGTAGGGTCTGGCTCACCACAACCCTATAATGAAACAACCAGGTTAAGTAAACAGGATGAGTGCACAGTAGTATGTCAACTGCATCATTTCCATTGTAGTGTAACTTATTATATGATCATAGTTATATCAAATAGTGAATATATTTTTATATAATGCCTTTCATCACTAAATTTCAGATGTTACAGACAAGAAATATGGGGAAACTACTGTAGATTACATATTATACATTATACTCCAATAAAACAACAAGTTAAAAAGTAAGTCATTTAAAAGGTTGACAGATTGATACTATCGGAGAAGCAGTCTTACTGTCTGAAAATGATTGTGTGACAATAGGGTTTACATATAGGGTGGGGTGCAACTTGTTTAATTGAATGGGTAATTTCAGTTAAAATGAAAGCCAGAGACACAGTGTTTTTGGGGAGAGGAATTTAAGACCACTGGTGAGGAAACAAGCCTAGACTGGTCTTCAGCTGCTCTACAATTAATATACTTGTGAAAGACTAAAATAGGAAAACCCACTATGAGATCGGAGAATATAACATTTTCTGTTATTTACATTTCTCTTTGCACTGATGTGCAAGTACATTAAATTTTATGTTCAGCACATTTAACAGAGGGACTGCTGTACATTATTGTAAATATGGAAAAAAAAAACACTGTGCCCATAGAGTAGAATAAAGAGATCACTCGTGTTACATACTTACAGCATGAAACTCTTAACTGGCAGCTGGTGTGCATTTCTGTAGATTAAATCCATGCCAAAACACTAAAAAACAGGCCAGGCCAGTTTAACTCTAAGAGGATGGAAATGACACAATCTTGCTTCCAAGTTATAATTTTAAAGGTCTCGCATGAATTGCACACGAGAGCATACAAGGAGCAGGAATGCAGAGCCTTTTAAAAGCACATGTCAGCAATTATAACAGGAATGTTTTGCTCAAGTGCTCCTCATGAAACCAGAGGTTTCTTGGTTTACGTGCAGACTTTAAAATGTTCATTTTTTTTTTTTTTTTTTTATTCTTCTTTGGAAATGATTTCCGAAACTGTATAATTTACATTACAAATCCCCTGTTAAATACATTTTTTTGTTCTCAAACTGTTGGATAATGAAAACACATCTCTTGCAACCCGTGACCTATTGGAGTGTTTCAGGAGGTTGGACATGCACTTTTGTTTTGACTCCTAGCCATTATTGCATCTGTATTCTTTTAGTTAACCAGAGCAGACTTAATCTGTGACCTTTTATCTGCATAGGCCATCAGCTTTTTTGATTTTGGTAAGGCTGCTTTAGAGGGTGCCACATGTTACTGGGAACAAAACCTAAACCCTTGTCTCCGTAATTAAGGTCTAGACTTGTTTTAATCTTTGATCTGAAAAAAAAATGTAAACAATAGATATTACACAGTGATCATTTGACAACGATAATCCTAGTACAATTTAATTTAAATAACAGAGAATGTCTTACAATTAGGGTTATGATAAGTTCTGTCACAATTAAATATATTATGTTAACAGATGCTTTGTATCTAGGTGTACTGTGCATTTTATTACAGTATATGCCAAGCAACTATTGCAGAGAGTACTTTAATAAATATCAGGTGGCAAGTTTTGGTCAGATATTGTTCCCAGAACTACTTGTTTATGGTGTTATTTACATGCAGAATGAAGTTACAGGTATCAGATTTGCTTGTCACTTTACCTAACTCCCATTTCCAGTGGTGGAGACCTGCTTATATTAAGAAACTATTCACAGCCAATGTACCTATTTGTTCCTCCAGGCGAGGATATTTGTCAGTTGAATGCAACTGAAGTCAGGTTACCATTTTCTCATTTTCCCACGTTACTATAGTTTGTCGAATGCTAGGGCTTTTTTCTTCCTCATAATTGCACCATTGGGTCTCAGATGTTAAATGCTTGAGAAAAGGCATATTTGTAACGTTCGTGAAATTGAAGGACTGCTGAAATTATTTTTGCAAAGAAATATATGTAAGTATAAATCATGAAATTAACCACAAGGCTGCAGGTTCAACTTCCACCACTATTTCTTTCTTGCTCTATGTGTGCCCGGAAATAATGCCATAGTGCTCTAAAATTGAAATCTATTAGTAGCTACAGGGTGATTTAAAATTGTCTCTGAAGAGGCACATTTGATCTTGGATATGTTTTTGCCATTTTTTTAAGAGCAAACCTGCTCACTGAATTGCTATTTATTTGCAAGCACTCTGCCCACTCTTGAATAGTAGAGAATTGCTAGCATTTTAGACAAAAGGCAAGTTTGTGTGTATGTGTGTGTTTTTTTTTTGGTGGGGGATGGAATGCAACAACTTAACTCACTTTTTTGCTAATGTTGACATGCTTAGCAGGAGATGAAGGAGTTGTGAATGTTTTTTGATGGAAAAATAATAATGTTGAAGAGTAAAATAAAAGAAGAAAATTGTGCATTTGAATGGAAACTCGGCTAGAAAATAAATACAAACTCATGCCATCTAGTTTTATGTACAGTACGTTTTTATCATTAAATTAGACCTTCTTTTCTTATTTTCTTCTTTAACACTCCTTTTTTTATTGCTGTGCTTTCTACAGACTCGGTTTGTGTAAAGCATTTTTCCTTCAATTAAACATAACCAGACGGCTCTCTGAGACTCTGGCATTTCATTATTTCTTTAAATGTATCCTGTGAATAAATAATACATCAGTAGCATGATAAAATGAAACCAGCAAGAAGGATTTAACTTCCTCTTGCTTGGATACTTTCAGAAGTTATTTGGAAAAACACTGATAACCAAAGCTATTATATGTAATTATACCCATCCATAGAATTTCCTGAGGCAACCGAAGTCACCCACCACATTGATGTGAACTCGTTTTTTTCATTACTAGAAAAACAAATTAAAAGGAGCAATTAAGTTTCTTTTTTACTTTGCCCTGGGTCATTACTCTGCAAAATAGTAATGTATTATAAGAATGAATATAATGCACATTATAACATGATAGGTAATGATTTCTGTAAAGAAAATAAGGTTATATTTTTATAGGTTATTCTGTAACGTTTATTTATTTTTGTAAGGAACTGATAATTAAATGATAGCCACAAGTCAAGACCACAACCTACTGAAAAAAACACTAAGTCAAGTGAAGACAGAAAGAGACACTGCTGAATTTATAACTCCTACAATTGTAAACTAAGCTAAGAACATGGGTTTCACATGATTTTAAACTCATTTTTGAAAGAGAAAATGTTTGGAAAGATTCAAATATATTAAGACTGTCGTTAGGTTAGATGACAGACTATAAACTGTAGATTAAATGGTAAAGTGATATATAGTCTGGTTCACATAGCCTTCTAATTTGTTTTTATTTTTGCTTAGGGAAGTGCGCAGGAACTGCCATGTAAATTATATGAGGTGGAATATACTATAATAAATGCATAATCCGAATTAAAGTAAGGAAGCTCTATTTATAGATTAAGACAAACCAATCACACTAGAATAAAAAGATGAAATTAAAGATAAACAACATAATTTGACTTAGACATTTTGGTCCTCTTTTTAATTTGGAAACTTTTGTAGCATTCTAAGTGATACCTCTTTTGCATAATGACCCTTACATGTGTATTTATATTCCATATATTGCAATTATAAATAGGCTTGCATTTCAAGTAGAGTTTACAAGAAACTTTATAAAGATAATAACATGATAGATGAATAACTATGAATTCATTACAAGACTGTTATTGAGGGGTCAATCTAACAAGTCAACCCATTGCTGGAATTCATGTGACGACAAAGCAAAAGAGGGCATTTTTACTTGGCATCAGTGATCTTTCTGTATTGGTTTAGTTAGTTCTCTCTTTCTCTCTCCTCATCTCAGCCTTCTTGATTTTCCATTTTTTTCAGTTAATTTTGCCTTGGTTATACTTTACTGAAATAAGACAGAATACATACGTTAGATTATGGCTATGGATGAAAATGGAAGGGAATTAATTTACTTAATTATACAAGTATACTGTAAATTTGGATCTTAACTTATACAAAACAAAAAAAAAACTGAAGCAAATGTTGTGACAATATTTTGCGTTGTACTTCTACTGGAATATACTCCTTTGTATTGCCATGATTCTACAATAACATTTTACTAGCTGTAATGATTTTTTTTTTTCCTGCAGGCAGTAATCTTATAGAATAGGACACATTCCAAGCAACAGTCCTTGCTCATAACACTCCTAATTTTGCTACTTGTAAGCAATGGTGGCCTTTCAAGCCTTATTCTTTCATTGCTGTGACACTTCAAGCTGTAGGCTGACATTCATATTTTGGAGGTAAACAGGTTCCATGTGCCTGTGCCCGCTTGTGAAAGTGCATGCATCCTCTGGGGGGAAGGGATCATTTCCGTAGATGTCTGTAGAGTTACCCTGCGTGAAATTATACTGCAGAGCAAACTCTTTCATGTAACACTTACAAAATAAAAAGGAAACCATGCTGGTTGTTGTGATGCACCAAGGCTCTCATTCAGCAAAACTATGCTTTACATTTCACTCTTCATTTAAAAAGTTTCATTGATTAGGAAGTTATTTACTCCGAAAACAAGATATGTTGATAGCAATTTACATACTCGTTCAAAAAGAAGAATTTCAACAGTGAGTTTGAAATAAACTAGAATATAAACACTGCCTGGTTTTAAGTAATAACTTTCGGTATATTAAAAGCACAATATTAGAACTATAATTTAAAATGTCAAGTATTTTAATAAGGCCTTATGCAACTAAGTGTTAGCTAAAATTCTCAAGCATTAGCTACAGAATTGTTCCATCGAACAGGAGCACTTCCAGCAAGAACACTTGAGAAACCGAACTTTGTGTGCACCATATCTATTTAAAACATCGGTCATAAAAAATATAACCTGCTGATGCCAATAGAAAGTTCGATATACAGTATCATGCACATCTACTTTATATCTTACCTATGTACTGTAAACCTTATATTTGCCAAGACAGTGTATGTAAATTAGCACACAGCAGAGGAAACCTCCAAAAAGCAGTGGTTGTGTACTAAAAACAAGAAAACAAAATTAAAAAGTGAAATATTTATGGGAGATTTAACAACAAATTTTTATTTTCATGCTGCATTATAATTTTTTAAGTGAGCTTGAAGAAAAGATTCTTTCCTGATACTGTAACATTATAATCAGGGCACATGCAGGTCAGGTGACTTCCTCATGGTCATTCTGAATTATTAATAATAGTGAACGAAGCAGTATTCATGTGGTTTACAGTCAAACACCTTGACCACATTAAAACTTAAATTTTCCATTCTTTTACAAACTTAGTATAGGAAGATCATTGGTCTGCACATGTTGTCTGCTGAGAATAATAAAAAGGTAATGTTCATGAAAAATGATTTTAGAAATTCTTGAGTAGAAAACTGGAACATAAAGTGTTTTATCAGAGCAAATTAATAAGAATTTGTCAGTTTCACTTGCCTCAATAAAAATTACTTTTGTGTGTATATGGTTAGGTGAACATGACATAATATGTTTGTATTATAAATGATGATGTATTAGTATTAGTGCATATTTAAAAGCAAATGCTATTGCAAAATCTTCATGCTGTTGAAAAAACTGTTAAACATAAAATAAGCAAAATAAATAAATAAATCACAAATACATCCATTTTTTTAAATTCACAAATTTTAGGGATATGGTAAATCTGTAATTTAATCCAGGCAGCACCAAGGCACAAGGCAAAAGAGCTGTCATGAACACCATACCAGTCTGTTGTTTAGCAAACTTTGCACATACCATAGAAATGCCAAACAAGCTAATATGCACATCTTTGGGGTGTGGGAAGAAAACCAGAGTGCCTGAAGAAGTGCAGAGACAGAGAATGTGGAAGCTCACCAGGCACTGACCAGACTCCATTTTCCTGCATTAACCACTGCACTACTGTGCTCAGCAAAAGAATGAACTTTACATTTACAAATCATATCAGGTTTCCTATCCTTTTAAGAATGACTTATTTATATTTTGTTATTTTTGTTTTATTTTGACCCAATACACAATAACTTTTTTTGGTGAAAATAATGTTATCAACATTTGAATTTAGAGCCTTGTGTTTTGTTGCACAACCCTGCAGCTCTAGGTGAAAACTGCAAATTACAAATATGTTAGCCACCTAAAAAAAATGTTACTGGAAATACTAAATTTAAGCAATACTGAAACAAAGGGCATTACTGTTAATCTCTTACACAAGTTTTCAAGTTCTCCACATAAAAGGAAAAGAAAAAATGCATTTTTGTGATTAATGTATCAAAACATGACTTTTTTTTCTGTTGATATTAAGCCTTTTATGAGTTACACTTAACTGCTAATTAAAGACAATGACACTGCGTTTTTCTTAATGCTGATATCCTCTGTTAAATGGCAGGCTGGGCATTTGGTGGGGGATGGGGCGGGGAGTGCATATTTTTGCACAATGCAAACAAAAGCTTCTCTGTGTCTTAGACATCATTGAAATATGCACTCACTGAATTCTAGTTAATAGAAAAGAAATCCTGTGGCTCCCAAAAGAGCTGATAAATACATTCTCCGATAATAAAAGAATAAAATGTCTCCATAGGAAAAAAAAATGGAGAAGGCGGTGTTAGTTTAACTCCTTTCTGCAAAAGCGTAGATTGTACACAAGTCTCAGTCTGACTTTTTGAATAGGAATTGTGCGATGCGTTAATCGGAATGAGCTGGTGTGGAAACTCACTACTTTGACACAGAGAAGGGGAGAGAGAGAGAGAGAGAGAGAGAGAGTTTAATGGGCTTTTGTTTTACAGGACTGTTCGCTGAAAAGAGCTGGTCAGCTGCCAGAACATGTTTGGGATGACAAATTGCTCACATTGAAATGTTTAGAGAGAAAACATCACTTTGTTTATGATAGAGCTGTTTGGTGGACGTCTGTGTCATGGCTAGCCTGCCTAATGTTGCAACATTATTCTTCACTAAAATCTCCAAAGAACAAATTAAATGGGGTTTTGGTAAAGGTGGGGTGGGGTGAATGTGGAGTTAATGCACATATCTCTTCTTGGCAACAAAAACAATAAATGTCTTTTAATCACCTCTTATGCCTATAATCTTAAATCTCTGTTTGTTTTACTGCTGCAGTGATATACAGTAGATGGAATACTATCATTTACAAATTCATAATTCTTTTCAGCTTTTTTATTTTGGAACCGATATCCATGCAAGAGGAGTTCAGACCAAAACGCAAATGTGTTTCCTGAAGGAAATAGCGTAACACTGCATAAATTACTGGATTAATTTACTTATATAAATCCCCTGGGAGAAACAAGAGGTATTCCCAAGTATCTTTCATTGTACTGATAATAGGGCAGTCTGTCCAGAGTGTTTGAAATGTAGGTGTCTTATAGTATCAGGTCGGACTTATGTCTCCGTGTGTGTGTGTGTGTGTCTTGGAAAACTTTGCTTACAGTTTTTCCCACAGTGTGGGCTGTTAAGTCAAGCACCACTGAAGGTGTTATTTGAGTTGTGCTGATAACTAATTTGGGGAGGAGCCTGATGACTTTGGAGAGCTTTATCTCACAGCTGGGTCAATAGTACTCCATCTGACAGTAATAGCTTAAAAAGAGGTGATAGCATATTTAACCACTCACAACAAACTAAGACCCCTGGGCTAGTATTATATAGTCAGCATAATCAGTAATATAGTACCTTCCAGGAGAACACAATACATTCATCCAGTTTCTGGTTGTGGATAGCCTTAAAAGTTAGTAGGATAATTTTGAATTGAATTTGGAACTGAAGTGGGAGCCAGTGAAACTGCTGCAAAGCGGGAGTGATATGGTGAATAGAGGGGGTTCTAGTAATGAGGCGGACAGCTGAATTCTGGACCAAAGAAAAGGGAATTGTAATAATCCAGATGAGAAGTGACAAGGCTAAGAACAAGGATAGCAGTGGTGTGGGGAGTGAGGGAGGGTCAAATACGATTAATGTTACGCAAGTGGAAATATGCAGACCGGGTGATGTTATTCATGTGGGACTGAAAAGATAAAGTACAATCAAGGATGACACCCAGACTCTTAACCTGTGGGGAAGGGGAGACGGAGGAATTATCAATAACAAAGGAAAAATGATCAGTTTTGGATAATGTTGATTTTGTACCAATGAGAAGAACCTCAGATTTGTCACTTTTTAATTTAAGAAAATTTGCAGAAAACCAGGATTTGATTTCTGCTATGCAATCAGTAAGTGAGGAGGGTGGAAAGGAAGCAGTAGGTTTGCTAGTGAGATAGAGCTGGGTGTCATCAGCATAACAGTGGAAGCTTATGTTATATTTACGAAAGATATTGCCAAGGGGAAGGAGGTAAATAATGAAAAGAAGGGGCCCCTGGACAGAGCCCTGGGGCACACCTGAAGTAACAGTGGTGGGTTGGAATATGAAAATTTTAAGCTGAACAAACTGAGTGCAGTATGAGAGGTAGGATCTGAACCAATCCAGTGGAGTGTGGGTAATGCCAATCGAAGATAATCTATTGAGAAGAGTAGTGTGGCAAATAGTGTTAAAGGCTGCACTCAGATCAAGGAGGATGAGAATAGTAATTAAACCAGAATCAGTTGCCATAAGGAGGTCATTAGTAATTTTTATAAGTGCCGTTTCTTTACTGTGGAGGGGACGAAAACCAGACTGGAAATATTCATACAGATTATTTTGAGATAAATGAGAATGAAGTTGAATAGCCACTATTTTTTTCAAGAATTTTGGAAATGGAGGGTACATTAAAAATAGGATGAAAATTACTGAAATTAGTCGGATCGGCACCAGGTTTTTTCAGTAATGGGGACTAGAAAGGGGAGGCAGGCTTTGACTAGAACTGTACGGAGGGGGTCCAGTTGACAGGTGGATGGCTTAGACTTACAGACAAGATCTGAGATTTCTGAGAAAGTAGGAAGTTGAAAAGAGGAAAATGAGTGAGTTGGTGGGTGAAATTCAAATGAAGTACTGGAGGAATCCGTACAGAGAGACTGATGAATCTTCTGGATTTTTTCATTAAAAAAAGGACATAAGGGAATTGCAAAATTTAGTTGAGTAAAGGTGAGAAGATAAAGAATCTGGGGGTTGTGTGATATTGTTAAGTAGTGAAAACAATGACTTGGTGTTTCCTTCATTGGAAGAAATAATGAGAATATGATAGTTAGATTTAATTTAGGCAATACAGTCCTTGTAATAAAGTATATGGTTTTTGTACATCTCTTTGTGAACAAAGAGTCCAGTTTTTTTTATGTAACCATTCAAGTTGCCGGCCTTTGGCTTTCAAAAGCTGAAGTTCAGGCGTGAACCAGGGAGCAGAAAAGGAGAAAGAAACAGGTCTAGTTTTTAATGGAGTGCCAGAGTTAAGAATACCATTAAGTCCAGTTTTATAGTGTGAGACCAATTCTTCAGGAGTGGATAAATTATGAATGTCCATAAGGGAATCAATACTAGAGGAAAGAGAGTCTAAGTTAATATTCTTAATATTACGGAAAGACGTGAGACAGGAAAGCTTAGTGTTGGAAAGTGCAAGTTTAACATTGAATGAAATAAGAAAATGATCAGTTATGGGGAGTTCATCTGCAGTACAATCAAGCGGGGTAACTCCAGAACAGCAAATCAAGCCCAAGATATGTCCTTTGGAATGAGTGGGAACATTAGTATGCTGCTGGAATCCAAAACTCTCAAGGCAGGATGTAAAGTCTCTAGTAATAGGGACATTTAAATTATCCATATGTATATTGAAATCCCCCAGAAGTATTATGTTTGATGAAACAGTAAATAAGTGTGTAAGGAGAACAGCGAAGTTGTTCAGAAAGTCATGATTTAGTTTAGGGGGCTGGTAAACAGTTGCAATAATAGTAGGAATAGGTCCATTTAATTGACATACAAGAGATTCAAAAGAACTGAAGGCAGGAACAGACAATGGCAAGACTTTCTATTTCTCACATTACATTAACGAAAGACCTCCACCTCGGCCAGAGCCACAGGGTTGAGGAATGTAAACAAATCCTGGAGGAGTGGATTCGTTAAGTTGGGAAAAGTTATGGGGTTGTTGCCATGTCTCAGTTAGACAGAAAAAGTCAAACTTACGATCACTGAGGAGATCGTGGATGAGAGGCCCCTTGCTCGTGAGTGAGCAGATGTTCAGCAGACTGAAGTTAACAACGATGTTAGCTGACCAGGCTAGGCCGGCTAACACATTGTGGTCAGCGACTCTGCTTAAACTACGTGGAGGATGTTAAGAATTAGACCAGATGGAGTTTATTATTTTCTAACTGTCAGCTTGGATACTCCGGCGTGACCCGTGGTGAATGTATCTCTGACAGGGGAGGAATACAATTTCTGGGTGGAGATACAGGCTGGTCAGCGGAGGCACAGACAGGTGAAAACAGAGTTGGAGTAGCTCGGCAGCTGAGTACTGAAGCAGGCCCATCGCAGGTTGGATAGCGAGTGACAGGATGGACCAAACAAACACGAACCAAATAAATATCCTACCGGTCCACAGGTTAAGTGAAGATGCAGACAACTCGGATGCCCGGAGTACAAAGCCAGGTAAGTCTGAAGGCAGGGATAGGCCGAAAAATAGTTCATACACAGCCAAATCAGCAGTCAAGCTAAAAATCAGTCTAGCTTTAAATGATTGAAAAATAAAACTCAACAAATAAATCTGCCCAAAATGAAAATGAAAACTGCTGCTTAGTCCATTAGATTGTAAGTTAATCGTAAAAAAGTTAAAAAAGAAAAAAAATTTAAAAAGTTACCGGAGAGCAGTGGCGACCAGTCACGCCAGCATTCGCTCAAATGGAAGATAAAAGATAACAAAGATATATAGAACATTAGATAAATGTTTTGGCACGGTAAGATCTACAAAGTGAATAAAACCACCATTTGTAAAGATAAATATTTCCTGCTTATAATCAAAGGCAATCAAAAGGAAAGAATAAGCGGGGAACTCAAACAAAAAAAAAATGATGTAATAAAGTCGTAAAACCCAAAACTGTATTCTATACACTGGCGCCATTTTGTATTCTTATGGTCATGTTGGGAAGAAAAGTTGAAGTGAAAGTTAATCTATTCATCACAACGATACATAAATTACTGTTCCACTGTATCCGTATTTTTATAATTAGTGCATTGACTTCTTAGTCAATAGTTCACACTGCCTGCATTGTTAGTTTTCCTTATAACAGATTAAACAGAAATGCATTTTTATGCATTTCACATTTTCCTGATTGGTATTTTTGGTGGCATAACATTTACATTGCTTGCTTTTTGATATTCTGTTATGTGGAAGGCTTGCCTCTGAACCTTTGCTCAAGTATCCAGTGTGTATTGATAACTGTAACATGCTACTGTGAGTGCAGTTAAATCGGGTAAATCTCATTCAAAATTAACATTTGTAAATTAATGAAAATGTACTATAAAATAACTGGTTTAAGATGGTTTGATAATGCAATATTTTCTGGTTATGTAAACAATGAATGTATTACAATATTGATTTAACCCACTTTGCTCTCACCTCTCTAATTGATTTACTCATTATTAGGGAAAACAGAATAAATATGTGTATATATATTTTTTTTTAATTTTGCTCTTCCCCTCAACTTATATCACATCTTACACTGCCTGTTTGTAACTATCAAAGTATTAGAAATGAAAAAAAGAAAACATCTGTTAGTATAGCTAAATAGTGAACGTTTTAAGAGTAGTAAATGGAGGGTTTGTAACTAAGAGAATGGCATCAGAATTGTCCTGATTTTACTTTGCTGAATATATTTGTATTCCTGAAAGCTTGGTTTGAAGCTTTTACAGATGATCTTCATGATTTGTATTCTCAAATGAATAGGTAAGATTAAGAGGTCATAAGATTTGAGTCTCCACAATGCAACTTTGCATTGCTTTTAAAAGAGATTGTCTTTCCAAAAAATGCAGGTGGTGGTGAAAATGGTGATGGTGAATAAACATTTTTGTTTAACAGGACAGTCAAGGCTTTGACCTCTATGACCTGCAACAAAGAAATCTTAAACTGGGTGTAAAGAAGCAAAAAAATCTGTGCTGTCTCATAAAGCTTAGATTCTAATAAGTTGTCACAACATTTAAAGGTTATTATATAAGGTATTAAATAAATTGTTTAATGTTAAAAGTTGATGTTTGGATTATTCCAATATAACTGCCACTGGTACTCCGGAGTCTTCAGCTGGTAGTTGCTTCACATAAGAATAAACCTATTTATGTGATCATATATGATATTTTGTTGCTATAAGGCACTGTTGTCAAAGTACACCCATCGCTCATATGATGCAGAACATCTGATATAGCATAGCAGGTACTTCAGATCTTACGCTATCTCAAAAGACACAAGTATGGCACAGGTGCACAGCTTTGCTGTTATGTATGGCTACTGGCCAAGAAGCAATAAAATGAGGGTGTCATGTCTGTCATTTATTTTCTAAGAAATAAATGATTTGCTAGGGTTAGATGACCACATCCATTTACCAGTTTTAGCCTCTATTTAACTATCTAACCTCATTTCCATTAAGCACCAGGTTTGGTGTTAAGAATGTTCTCACTTTAAGTATACTCCTCATTTGGCTCTTATTTTGATTCCATGGAAGTCACTCATGAACATAATCTGCATATGTGAAAGCCAACTGTTCTGACATTGTGAAGTGTTAAACTGCAGAAAGTGTCATTGATGCACTTTTTCATAAGAACAAAATATAACAGATATAGATATTGTAGATAGCAGCAAATTTAAGATTTATTGGTTAATGAAAAGTCACTAACCTTTTTTTTTATTCCAAAACTGTAGCTCTTATCAGAGTGAGCTTTCCAAATTGCATGTAACACATTCAGTTCAGTATGTTCTTCACTAAGTACCCACTCCACAAAGCAAGCATTATATATTATGTATAAAATGCTGCATATGTATACAATGTATAATCAGTCACAACTTCATATTTGTTGTATGTACTAAGTATGATGGAATGCTGGCTGGTGGCTGCTTTATTCTAGTATATCATCTCGAAGTTCTGAATACTTCAGATGAAATATTTGTAAGTGATCAGATGTTCTTACTCTAAGAAATTAAATCGAAAGTCAGTAATCATCTTGATTCTGAGTTACTTTAAACATCCAGAGCTTACTCTGTTCCAGTGATTGTTGAATAAATACATGCAAGTGCAGCACAGTTTTCAGTGGTGACTTGGGAACAGCCACAGTCCACTTCGCAGCACAATGAAAGGTCAGATATTTATTAGCAAATATTAATTTTAGCTAAACTGTAAACAAATACCAATCCTATACAATGTCATAGGCTGATTGCATTAATTCATTTTCAGGTTCTTGGATTTATATTGATGATCATTGATATGTGTTCCCCTAGATGTATATGTGTTCCCACTCAGATGTGGCTCATGCCTGCACTCAGAAATGCTAGGGTGGGTTTTGGTTCTTTAAAGCACAGTACTAGATGAAGCATGTTCGAAGAACAATTGACAAATTGATATTCTTGGTGATTTTTGCTTTAATATATTGATTTGGCCTATACCTGTTCTATAAGTAGCAAGTTGCAATGAACATAGCTTAGCTGCAATATGGTAAAAGCCACAGTAATATATCTGAACCAAGGAGATACTGAAATGGAGTCATTACAATTAATACTAGTTCCCATAAGACTTGATTGGTCAGGCAGTTAAAATGAAGATCTTCTTCGACTGCCTAAAAGCGACTAGAACATAAAATATGACATAACCATTAATATCTGAGAGCATCTTAAGGCTTCTCTGTAGTTGAAAAGTTTCACTGCCACACATTAGATGAGCGTGCATGCTCTCACAATAAGAGGTGGTTTGGTATATGAATCTTAAACAGATTAAACTCTTTAAAGAAAAATAAAGTCAAAACCACAAGTACACCAGGGTTCAAACCAATTTGAAAACAGAACGGCATGTCATTGTGAATAGGGAAGGAGATAGAATGTTACATGAAGAAGTGAATGGTTCAACTCCTGAGAAACATTAAGCAGGTTGAAAAATGACCTTTTTTTTTTTTTTCTTTCATGTGCCCCAAGTATCTCTGACGTCCTCCCTCCAGATTGAAACCTTTTATTGGAAATCCATATCTATCTGGATGTGGTAAAAGAGCAAAGTAAATCTGAGTTTTATTACACAGCCTCTGCTTACATCGACCTTTGAACTGCAGTAATCCATGTTTAAAAGTGTTGGTTGTTTTACAGAATAAATAAAATGTGAAAAAAAAATAAAAGCACATATATACACTCATGCACCTGCACGACAGAGCTCCATTGTTTTTTTTTTATGTTTTTTTTTTTTTATTTCCACCTCTTTCATAAATGGCTCGAGTCATCTGATTTTATTGCTGCTAGGAGAAATGCTCCTAATAACATAGCAATTTTTTCTCTTTCCTTCAAAGAAAGTGGATAATAGATGATACTTTCTTATGTCTAGAAAGCTTTAATTTATTTGATGTCTTTTTCGACCGATTGCTGACTGCATTTTTTTTTTTTTTTTTGCTGCCTGAAGCCTATATTAAATTTGGTGCTATATACGAGAATTAAGGGATTCAGCAGCAGGCAACACACTGTGTCTTATTTTACAATCTGACATAGTTCCTAGGAGAATTGGTCTTCTTTTCTTTAAGGAGTCCTGTTCCCCTTGAAGCAAAATTATAGGAAAAAAAGGGATAGAAAAGTGCATAAAAGGCGTTCTTGATCTGCGTGAGAATATGTCTCAGTGGATGTTACACCAGATATGTTGGAATAAAAAAAAAAGAGGAAAGCTGTAAATAATGTCAAAAGACCATTCAGCTCCATTCGCCACTGATCCATCACAACTTCTAGTAAAGATAACAGGTCTCGTTTTTTTCCAGTAGAAATGATGTGGATAGATATGCATGACAGAAGTGCAGAGAGGGAGGTAGAGTGAGTTTATAAGCCCAGACAAAAAATACAAGTTCATATCTGGGTCATTGAACAATTGCTGGTGTCTGAAAGACAATTTTGATACAGTGTGAAATGCTTTGATTCTTCTCAAGAGCCTGAGCTGAAATGAAACATGCAATAGTTGAATTTTACTACCCTCTTTTAAATCTAGTTAATCTTTAATGTTTATACACAATACTAAGTAAATCATGTTTATTTTTTCATCTCATGTTTTGGATTATTAGTTATCCAATAAATAAAAATCAAGCAAACGTTTTTCGTAGTTTACCTTTTGTTTCCATGGAAGCACTTTCCAATTATTATTGAAATCAAACTGGATGCTTTTTGTTTGACGCCTGTTGTTAGGCACTGGTTGATGGGGTAGCTTTATGTGAAATTAATGCACTTAGTCACGGCCTTGTTTCTGCTCAACCCCGACCAACATCACAACTGGTGAACACCATTAAATTCTATGGTTCGAAAGCCATGATCAGAGCACAATAGTACCTTTTGAACCACAGGCGATTTATCCTTAAATAGAAGACTGAAGCAAATTGTCTGGACAGATTGGGAAAAGCTGTCTGTGAATCAGTGGGCATTATGTGAAATATAAGAAGAGCCTAAATTGTTGGACAAGTCTATATACGGACACACTTTTTTTTTTTTTTTTTGTTAAACAGTGCACTGGAAAGAATAGATGAATATTGTCAGTAAGGATTAAAATCACTTTCTTTTCTGTCACTTTAATAAAATAAAAATCTCAGTAAATGTTTATTCAAAGGTGGGAAAAGCTCATTTTCAACCATTTAAAAAACAGATAAATCTTCTCACTGCAGCCTACTTCTTGCAAGTTGGAAGTCTTTGATCCTGTGGCTAAAAAAAAACATTACTTTTAAAATAAAATGCAGTACAGAAACAACAAATCTGAGCATCAGGCAGCTTCAATAAATGAGAGCTGTCATATTTTTCACAGATCTAAGAACCGATGGCAGCTAACTGACAACCCTAGAGTTTGATTGTCTTGCCAAAAGCTATAAAGCTGATGATACCTTCTGACTGTTCATGGTTTGAACAACAGTTAAGTCCTTTGCTCTTGTGGAACTTTATTAAATGGTCTTTTTTATATTGCTTCCAAAGGTGAAATGCATAATGTATTTGAGCCTAAAGAGTTGTTTTTCTTTTTGGAGTACATCTCAAGTTAAAGAAAATCAGACTCCTGAAGATGCGTTAAGATTATAATGACAAACCCTTACTAAGACTGCATAAAACAGATGGTCTTTCAATCAGTTACAGCTTTGAAATAAAAACATTTCAGCCTCCAGTAATTGTTTTATGATTTCTCATTTGTTTTTCAGCTACTGTTGGAATTTCTCTTCCATAGCTTGACTCGAAAGATTGTTTCTTACTAAGATGTACATGTAGCTTGAATAATGCTTGCCACTGAAGAACAATTTCAGAGATTAATTTGATTTTACACAGGGGACCATTAGAGCAATTTGTGACTCCGCATAGTCATCTCTGTTAATCTGTCAGTAAATCAAAACATTTTTTTTAGGAAATGCTTATCATAACCTAACCGTGTTGGATGAGTGAGTCTGTTGTAGTGCAGAGATACAAGCACCTCACAGATAACGGTGATGCCAGCCTTCTAAGCAGCAGAAGGTTTTTATCTTAGCCAGTTCAGTTGCCTAACTGTGGGATCAATCCCATGTGAAGGAAGTGCAGCACATTGTAAGGAAAAACCCAGCTACAGTACTTTATTATGAATAGAATATTTTAAAATGGTTGCCGAAAAAATACTCCCAACTCCTGTATTCATTAAAACTTTTTTAGATTGCTTACAATGCAATGACATCTTATACTTTTGGCTCTGACCTAAATTTTAAATCACATATTAATCAGATTACTAGGACAGCATTTTTTCACTTAAAAAATATAGCAAAAGTTAGACCTCTTATAACTTTGCAAGATGCTGAGAAATTAGTTCAAACTTTTGTTTTCAGTTGGCTAGATTACTGTAATGCACTCCTCTCAGGACTACCCAAAAAAGACATCAATTGATTGCAACTAGTGCAGAATGCAGCTGATAGAATCTTAACTAGGGAAAGAAAATCCGAGCCATTTAGAAATGACTTTAAAATACTGCTTATGGTTTACAAAGCCTTAAATAATCTTGCTCCATCCTATATTTCAGAATGCCTTTCACCATACACTCCAAATCGTAACCTTAAATCTTCAAATGAGTGTCTGCTTAGAATTCTAAAAGCTAAACTTAAAAGAAGTGGTGAGGGGCCTTCTGCTGCTATGCACCTAAAATCTGGAATAGCTTACCGATAGAAATTTACCAGGCTAATACAGTGGAGCATTTTAAAAAAAACTGCTAAAAACTCATTATTTTAACATGGCTTTCTCATAGCTTCATTTTACTTTGATCCTGATATTCTGTATATGCACTTAGTTATCATTATTGTTCATGGTGGCTCCGAACTCCGTACTAACCCCTACTTTCTCTGCTGTTCTTTTTCCGGTTTTCTGTGGTGGCAATCTGTGCCGCCACCACCACCTGATCAAAGCACTGTGCTGTCCCTACATTGATGGATTGAAGGCCAGAGGTCCATATGACCGTCGTCATCAAGTTCTTCCATGTGAAGCTTGAAAACCATGAGGACTGATTGAAATCATTTATGCTAGGTAGAATGCCTAGAGGGGGCTGGGCAGTCTCGTGGCCTGGAACCCCTGCAGATTTTTTTTTTTTTTCCAGCAGTCAGGATTTTTTTTTTTTCTGTCCTCTCTGGCCATCGGACCTGACTTTTATTCTATGTTAATTAGTATTGCCTAATTTTATTTTTATATTTTGTCTTTTTTGTATGAAAATATGCTATATAAATAAATGCTGTTGTTGTTTTGCTTACTGTTTTTTTTTTTTTTTTTCCTCTTCCCACTTTAAACTCTTTCCACAGTTAGGATTTTAAAAGTATAGAGGCCACTCTTTCAAAGTAATTCAAGTTGATTCTAGACCATGAAAGAAGGGGATATTCAAATTAATCCATTAATCACTTTCCTGAATACAGTACGTCTGTTTTTGTTTAGCTTTCCAAACAGTCTTATTTATTATCTCTGTTTATTTACTTTTTCAGCTTATGTCTTTTCTTCTTTATTGCATTCTTTTAAGTTGTGTTGTACAGGAGCAGAAAAAAACGTTATGCTCCTTTTTTCAGGTAATACTATGCAAATAACTTTCAGTTGTGTGTATTTCAGTAGCCGGAAAACAATTTATATCCGATACTGAAGTCAAAATGAGTGCACTCGTCACTTAAGCACCATTATTTGCCACTACAACAGATTCTAACTATTAATGACAGAGAAAAATATTACCCTTACAAAAAATCCTGCACTGGAGATGATGGCTCTGCTGAAATCATTCTATTCAGAAATGAAACAGAACATAAATTACAAGATTGTCCAAGGTGTGTGCCATTCAATGCAACTGTGTGAACATTTGGTGAATAATAACTTTATGAAATTAAACTTGATTTCTGCCACAATTGAAATGAGATATATACCACATCATTACTCCAAGAGCAACACATTTACTTCATATTGTAATGGGGTTGCACAGTGCTCATGGTGGGTTACTGCCCACTAGGACTTCTTTACCTTTCATATGCAGGACAGTGTAATGAGTATCCTTCACTGAAGATTAGCGTTATACATTAATAGGTTTTATCAGTGCACACACTGAAATGTACTGTAGTTAAATTAATACAAAAAATACATGTTAGATTGAGCATCTTTCAGTTAGTAGATCCTTACAAATATTAGAAAAAATGGCAGTGTTCTTTTTTCTAAACTGCTCTATAGTTTAGCTAGCTAAAATGGATGTACATATGCAAGTGCTGTAAACACTAAGAAGAAAGTTTGGGTTGGCTTCTTATTTGTATGCACATGTCTGTTCCCTTGAACACCACCAATGCTTAATGGAGCACCAGTTAATTTGTATTATTTTGACTCATATTAGCAGCAAATACTGGATAAGTTATTGCCTTACAACAACAACAATGCAATATTTAACATAAAGAATCAACACATTTAGCTTCTTTTACACTGAAGCGCTGTACACATTGAGTGGGTCAGGAAAACCTTAGTTTCACATTTAAGTAGATTTTATGTTTCAATAACCTTCAGGGTTTTGCAGTGGTAGTGCTGCTGCCTCGCAGTAAGGAGGTCAGGGTTCACGTCTTGAGTCCTTCCTCTGCATGTTCTCCCCGTGTCTTCATGGGTTTCCTCCCAGACATGTAAGTTAGGTGAATTGGCGATGCTAAATTGGCCCTGGTGTGGGTGTGTGTGTGTGTTCACCCTGTGATGGACTGTCACCCTGTCCAGGGTTTGTTTCTGCCCTGCACCCTATGCTAGTTGGGATAGGCTCCAGCACAACAACCCTAGTCTGGATTAAAAAGTTTGGCCAATGACATGACATGTCTCAGTGTTAATTATATCTTCACTTTTCCTTTAATAATTAAAATTTTTTTGTTTTATTAAAATAAATGGGGTCAATGATTTAGAGTATTTAGTATTAAAGTTTACGTTTCATAAACGAGACATTTTGCTCACCAGTTTTCTGAACTACTTTCTCCATTGCAGGGATCAAAGACATCTACATTCACTCACAAAAATGATGGATATATTTTATCAAGAATAACTCCAATGTAAACATAGACATTTTGTTTTTTGAAGTTGCATTGAAATTTTGGCAACACATTTTATTAAAATTGCTTAACCTTTTTATTTATGCAGGGATTTGGAACATACTTTGCGTTGGTTTTCATTAAACTTTTAAAAGAAATACTTGGCATAATAAATTTTAGATATAACTTTTAAGAGCTGTAATGGCAACTCGTTAAAGTTTTTTTAACATGTTTTAGTAAAACCCTAACTTTAAAAATTAAAGTTCAACATAAAAAGTTTGATCATTATGGTGTTTCATATCGTAACAAAAAGGGTGGAGAATCAAGTCTCTTTTTATGAGAGATGTTAATGAAAGCAAGGAAAAACTTTTATGTTGTTTTCAGATTACACTAAAGACTTTTCCAAAGGACGTTTAGAAAAGTTTGTTACACATTAAGCAACTCATAGTGCTTAAAGTGACTCTAAAGCTAGTGAGTACACAGTACAATCTAATGACTATTGACATTGCAGAGATGTTTATGCAGCATTGCTCAGTGTGCCACTGCAGTGCTGGTGTCCTTTGAAATGTCTTAGAAATCTAAACAGTGGTGTGTATTATGTAGTTGATCATAAAGACTATCTGGCTGCCAGAAAAGTGATTGAAAAAAATCCCAACAGCTGACCTAAGCATTCAGTCTACAACATTGTGCCAGCAAAACACAAGTTGCTTGCTTTATCTTAATAAGAAACTATAGAGTATAAAAGTCAGAGGCTCTGTCCACACTAGTATGTTTTAATTTAAAAATACAGATATTTATCACTCTTTTTCCCTTTTGTCCACACTACCCAGCATTTTCAACTGACAAAATTGGATACTTTTGACAGTGCTCTCCAGAGCTTGATACTTTTGGAAATGATGGCACGGCACAGGCGAAAATTAAGTTTTCGGGAAACACAGACTCCACCACACACTGTTGTTTTGTGCTTGTTATGTGAATCTTTCCTGATTGGATCCTGCTTATTACAATGTCTCACTCCATAACTGGTCATCCTTCATGGAAGAAAAACTTATTATAACATATTGGGTTATTTTTGTGTTGCTTACATGTATGCATCTAAGTGACTACTCACACGACACAATACAGTCGCCAATCGTATATGTGCTCAAACTGCATGAGCACATTAGGTCCGATTGACATACCAAGATGTGGATGCTCAGATTATACATGTACAATGCACATTCACTGCAGTCACTCCTCAATAAATTTCAGGAAATTTGACGACAACATCAAAAAAAACTGCTCATGAAACTCATCGCACGTCATGTGACAGCACAATCATGAGAGGCATTCAGGCATCATGCTACATGTGACACAATGGCCGATGGAGCTGAAATTCAGGCTGACACAGAAACTCAGTCAGTGATTACAAATTGAGCTTAAAATTGTGCTAAAGTTGCACATTGTATACCTGGTTTAAGATGTTTGCACACATGCTCAGTACAGGCAGATGAATTGCATCATATATGTTTTCAATCATTTTAGTATGGATGAAAATACTTTTGTAACAATGTGATAAGGCTTTTATGGACAGAGATTGTTTTCATTTAAAAAGTCTGTTTTAAATAAAAACGTAGTAGTGTGGATGTAGCCAAAGAATATTTTGAGAATAACCTCTTTGTATTAGCTATGGACACAAAATATTTTTGTGTCAAGCTTATCAGAACACTATCCTTCAGAGAACATCCATCAAAAAGCCCAACAAAACTAAGAACTGGAAATGACATTCTTTAAAAGCTTTACAAGATTGCATGGGGTTGTGCAGCCTCTACTGTACTTTGTAACTGTCATTCCTTGGCTTAGTTTTTTTGCTGCAGAACATTGCACCATGGTTTCATTTAAATGACTGATTAATACCATTCACATTATACCTGGCACAATTAGAATTACCCCATCTCCTGGCTTACAATTCTGACTCACATTTCACTACCTCATCTTCACAGTATAAACACATTTTTTAGAGAATGTAATAAGGGAATGGACAACCTCCAAATACAGATTGACTGCAACATTGATATTCTTGAATTCAAGAGATTGCAGCTTCGGCACTAACTAATTTAAACAGCCAAAAGCTGTAAAAGACAGTGGCCTCTTCAATGTGTTAATGAAAAAAGTGATTGAAAACCCAGCACCTCTCTGTTAAAACATTCCCAATTTCACTCCGGTAACAAACAGATTTGATCAACCTTATGAAGGCGTAGTCATCCCTTAAAGAACTGGAACCAAACACAACCATTATGTGGTAAAATACCATCTCCCCAATGAGACTGTGATACTGAAAACCAAACCATATGATATATAGTATAAGGATGTGCCCTAAGAATCTATTTAGGTAATCCACTGCAACAGTCCATCTGCATGTGATCCCAATGCCAATTGATTACATTAATACATAGTTTAAATATTTGTGATTTTTCATATCCTGTTTGTTATAAAAATAGGTATTTTTATTTTGTGTATTGTGATGTGTTTCTGTATATCAACATGCTAAAATTAAACTTAGGTAATTATGCAACCCCACCTCTAACTGGCCTTTGCATGATTCATCTTTATTTACAATGCTTTCACTTTGAAATTAAAATCTTTCAGAAATCCTTAGTGATGAATAGTTGCAGGGACATCGATGAACATGCAGTCCATTATTTAAAGCAAACTTGGTGTTATTGGATCAGAAAAGCTAAATTCTTCAGCAGTAGTTTGAATTATATGTGGTGTGAGACACCCACATCCTATTTTGTGATGAATGTTTACATAATGAACCATGGTTTGAAAGTGGCAGTTTAATCTCAGACTAAGAGATGATTAAATATCTGCATCATAAATTCTGCATTAAATTATGAAAAACAGCCTTGGTGAGGAGTCTTATTTTACTGTGGATTCTCAGAACCTCACAATATGTATATTATACAGTAACTATTTGTATAGAGTTTGCACATTCAGTTGCGATGTATTACTTTGCTTTTTGTCAGCAGTACATTAGATTTCTTACTTGCACTTGCTCTTTCACTTAGTTGACAAAGTGAAGCAGTGGAAAAAAGTGTACAAACATTATATAAAACATGAAGTGTAGATCAACAATTGCAAAGATACACAACAACAACACAGATTAAGAAACAAAAAGGACACATCCCAACGTGAATGAGTTTGATGCCTTGCCAGAGTTGCTGGAGAACCATTGGAGATTAACCCAAAAGTAATCTCCATTGATAGTGTGTAGTACTCAGTTCTGGGCATTTCAACATTTCTCATCGACTCTACCAAAAAATTCAGGACATGACTCACAGGATTTTGGTCCACTATTGTTAATTGGGGTGCAACATTTCTAGGGTGAGGCTGCTGCCTTTCGGAACTGTAGAAGGGTCCACACTAAGCACCTTATGCTTACACTCCAATCAGACACTCCATAGTCAAGGCCAATCTCCCTAAAAGGCAAATTTTAACCCAGAGTAAAGTGGGATGAGTTGTTGAAAGACTACTATCCGGGCCACCATGCGTAAGATGTGTGTATCAGAGATTCCACAAAAACCTTAATAATAATGATGAGCACAACAACAGAGTTTTGTTTAACATAAAGTTTTGGAAAATTGCCTCTAAAGTTTGTTACAAAGTCAATTTTACAATTACAAAACAGGGCATTCACTAGAATGTGTTTTTTGGGGTGGTAAGCAGTGAATATTGCTCTCTAAGGGTTACTTCACAGTCGTTTCTATCCTTGGCCATTGTCCAGCACAGCCTGGATGTTCCTTGGCTCCATCCATGCAGCTCCACACACTGTTGTTTGCCTCACACACTGCCTCCCTGTACATTCACAGTGCCGGTTGTGCCTCATATCACTTATGTGGGTCAGAAATAATACCACCTGTGCTTGGTTTTCCCAACTCAGTAAGCCAGTTCCCCACATACCCAGGCCAATGGATTTTAGCGACAGTGAAGTGCTTGTGGGTAGGTGGCCTCTAGCTCCACACTCCACTTTCACCACTCTGGACCATAACAAATTGTGCCGTGCTATTGCACATAACGAAAAAGGTTGCAGGTGAAATGGCAAAACTCGATTTGTTTCACAAATTTATTTGCACACAAATCTCTTCCCTTATTACTACTTAATAAAACCAGAACCAACCACAAGAAATACAGCACAAAGCCAAGTGAAATCAAATCAACAACAATAAACGTACTAACCCTAGTTGGTTGCCATCTTAATATGGGTCAGATTGAGTTTTGTCTAGGGAATTTTCCTACTGAATATATTTCAATATATGCATGGCCACTGAACAAGTCTTTTTTGTCCCACAATGAGATACAGGGTTAGGGTGTTAGGGTGTTGTGTGTGTGTTTCTTGTTCCATCCAAGATTGTTTTTACTCTTGGCCACTTGGTCCTGTATATAGTGGGTTCGGAACATAAATGGTTGAATACATGAGGTTCAAAAGGGAGCAATGTTAGTTTGTATCTAAGTATTGAAAAAGTAGGTAAAAGTTTATTACAGGTTGAAAAACTTAAACGAATATACAAACTTGATATTTTAGCTTGTTGAACTTATAGAAGCAGTTTTTAACACAAAAATGCTTACTATCGATTAATTAATAAAATATTTTAAGCGTGCATTTTATTTTTCTCCATTACTAATAAAATAATTTTGTTGGTTGTCTGTACACACATTCTTGCATTGTTGTCATTCTACAAAGTACCTTTTTGAAAGTATAAATGACTGTTTTCCTGGCTGATCATTACTTTTGGCATCATTTTTAGAAACTAAGCAGGACATTGTTTGTAAGTGCTTGCTTGTGTGTCACTCTAGAGCTCATAGTATATAAGTAAATTATTCATTACACAAGTACAGCAGAATATGGGGTTTGACTTTATAGATGAACATGATGGTGGCTTGATTATTCCTTTCCTCTCTCTCATCTTTATTTCGTATAATTTTTGAAGGACTTAAAATGAGAATATAAAGCTCCCAAATTTTGCTTAGAAGAGATGCCTAGATTTATGACTGATCAGGTGCTGTTTTGAATGACTTTCAACAATACCTTGATGTATATCAGTGATGCTGACAAGCACATAAAAATTCAGACTATAATAAAGACAAAGATGTCAATGAAACAAGAACACAGATAATATGTGGGTTAAATGGGCTTAATTACAATGTAGGCTTGGGAACCTGAATCGAATCATTATCAAAAATTAGATTGCAGGGAGAGTGCTCAGAATATATTCTTTCAGAGAATGAAGGATTACATTACCAGGGGAAGGATGAAGCCAAGAAAAGTCACTACAGAGAAATAACATCAATGCTTTTGATTTAGTAACAGGATTCAGCTTGGAAGCAAAAACATTCAACTGTTTTGTTTTTATATTTTTATGCTTAATTTATAGTTCATGCTTACAGTAGGATGGCAGTAATGAACTTGCAGAGTTTCTCACAGAATTATTATAGAATCCTCCCCCCGCTTCACATTTTTGTGGCAGCTGTGCCTCAAAGTAATTGATTGAGCATAACATTAAACATCTTGCAAGTCTGAATTACTGTACATTTAAACAGTGCGAGTGCGTGAGTATGCCATATCCTGCCTTGAAGTAACAATAATGACAATGACAATGATACCAGGGTAGGCTCCAGCTCTCCTAACTCTGTGAAGGGAAACCAACGTGTTCGGAAAATGAACAGAGGGAAGAATAAATGTATTATTATCCTATCGTCTTAATTTGAAATGCTAATTTTTGAAGGCTCCCATGGAGAATACTTTGAATGTAATTGTTATATTTACAACAAAGTGTATTACACAATTTTTGTATCATTGCCATTGAACCCCCAATTAACTGAAATGTTATTTACTGTGTGCATTACGTGACATTTTTTGTATTCTTATTCAAGCTAGTCCATAACGCTGACTTTATTATAATTAAATAATTTTAAATTGAATTTCAGGATTCTCCCATAATATACAGGGATGTAATAATTTATATTATTCTTTATCATGCATGCACGTCAGAGGAGCACCTTCTGGGCTCGTCATAGGTATGTCATACTACCACTGGGATAAGAGGTATGCCTGTTGCTAATTGTGTTGTTTCCCTTTCAATCCACATCTCTGAGAAGATGCCCTGTGAGGACAACTGACTCTGACCCTTCTGGTCAGATTGCTATAAAGCCTGAGCTTCCTGGAAGAGCGCGTCTACTGTTGGGCTTAGGTGACCCCCCGGATGGAGCTCCTTTCTGACCAAGACAAACACTCCATGGAACAGCTATCCTTTGGCTATCAAGGTGATCTTCTTTCCATTTAACTGTTGTTGATGAGATTGCACCATCACTCCTTGTTTTTGTTTTTATTTTGGTGGAATTAAATGGGACATCCTTGTAGGTGTCCCAGCTTTTTACCTCTCTGGACTGTGTCATTCCCCCACTTGAAGACATCGTACACAGTTTAGCATTTGAATTTGTGAGCCAAAGTGCTATCCACATTCAAAAATATAGTGTGCTTAAAATAAAACGCAACATAATGTGCAGAAAAACCCATGTTGTATGTACACAGGAAAATATATATGACTACAAATTAGTAAGTATAAGGAAAAGATGAAATACAAAGTGTTCTGAAAAGAACTGAACACTTTTAAAAATGTATTACTCAGTAATAATTATCTAATGAACATGTAGAATGTACAAAACTGTAGAGTTATCCCTTAATTTTTTGATAGATTTTGAAGCTATAGGAAATAAAGGAATATGTCATTGCTACAATGTAATATGCTAAAAAAAGGTCTGAGATGAATTAGCTTACAATATTTTGGCTCGAGAGCTGCACATTGAGCATCTTTGAGATTAATATTATAAATAAAACATACTATGAGAGTTTCCTTTACAGATTGGTTTAGACTGTATGTTTACGTGATACTTACTGAGTAATACATTTTTAAAAGTGTTCAATTCTTTTTGAATAACCCTGTATAATAATGCAATGCCAACTGGCACAAGAAAAAAGAAGAAAAAAAAAAAATGTACATCTGGACAGATTCTGTCTACAGTTGGAAAAGTGTTTAGCCAGCACCTTAACTGGGCATTCTTGAACGTACTCGGGCAGAAAAATATACATGCACTTCTGATATGCTACCAGTTTAGAGACTTGTGCTAGTATCTCGTATAACTCATGGGTTCTGAATTTTATTCTTGGTTGGTCATCTTTTTTGTGTAGAGATGGCGTGAAGTTCATATGGAGATTCTTTAGTTGTTTATTGAGTTGCTATCACCTGAAGTTGGCTGTTTTACTAAATTGGTGGTCTAATTGCATGTGTATTAGGCAATGAACTAATGCCTAGGTAGGCTTACGATTAGCAGAATTAGGCTGCGGTGCCACTGTCACTGAATAATGATAAAGCAAGAGAGTTTAGAAAATGAATGGAAGAATAGATGGAAATTTGTTTTTATCAGATTAATTCACTTGTCTTTCTTTAGCCATAATTTATACTTTTTTTTTCTCTAGATAGTAGAGATGTACAACTTCAACAAATGCAGTAACTACCTGTGATCTAAAGAACAACTGTCACAGTTAATTTACTTTAAACTGTTTTAAGAATATTCAGACTAAAGCAAGCTAGTTCAGGCTTTTTAAAAATGTTATAATAAAAGCCATATACTGCATTAGTCATAGTGATTGCCATTGTCAATATAGCTATCAAAAATGTAGTTCAGAGACCTGAGTTTTCAAATAAAATGATTTATTCAGTCCAGCATTCTGTGAGAACTGTGTGCAGCTGCCAGTTTAAAGAGAGAAGTCACATCTGGTGCTATGTAGGAGTAGAGTAATTCCATGAATTTGTTATTTATTAGAGTCAGGGATACAAAGTTATAGTATTGTTTCTGAAATATATCATGAAGCATCACAATTGCAAAATTAATATTTCAGTATTAAAGTATCCGAAAAACAGAGTTGGAAATGTCTGCAATACATCATACTGCTTCTTTCTGAGGCTTTTCAAATTCAAATTGATCTAAGACTTGTTAAGGGCTCCAACCTATACATCTCTAATTAACACTGAATGATTCAAAGATGTACTCTACTGTTCATGCTTGGAAGAATAGAGAACAAGGAGGTAAGGCTCCCTGAGTAAGGTCACATATGCTTCATTTCCATGGCCAGTATAACTGAACAAAAATAATTGCTCAGGATTATTCCCGTCTTTGACCGTATTTGCAGAATATTGCAAAATGTATTAAATGTGATAACTGAACACCAGTTGATTATAGTAATTATGGCAAATTTTTAACATCCATCGATCCATTTCTCTCTTTGTTTGTTTTTTGTTTTTTCTTTTTTTAATTACACGTAATCCATTTCTGGGTCATAGGGAGCCTGTGCCTATCATGGCTGTAGTGGGCACAAGTCTTCACTATACTATTTTTTTAAACTATGATTTAAAGCCAGGAAACTTAGTTCTGATAATCCTTTTTATGCTATATCCCCTGTAAAATGGAAATTGAATTAGGTGCCAGAAAATGAGACTCCTTAGCATTGCATGAACCCAGTTTACTTCCCAGGCTGGGTGATCTGTGTGGAGTTTGCTTGCAATGAGTTAATTTGAAATCTGTTAACTTCTGTACCTTACAGGAATTTGCTTTGCATATTACAGGTATCTTTAATAAAAATACATAGACTACAAAATACTCATAAATGTACATCACATTCTCTCCATTAGTATTACATATTAATGCTTCAAGTTGAGGTCTTATAAAAGCAGAACAAAAGGACGTATCAACACTTCCGTTAACTGAGTTGAGGATTTGGTGCTTATTGGAAGGAAACAGTTAATCACTGTATTTCAAATCATCCAAAGCATGGGGTATTGCCTTCCGAAAGGAAATGGTATTTATTGGGAATGTGAAGGATAATTCCCCAAGTCAGGGAGATGGTGTGTTCCACTTATAGGCAAAATCTGTTTTAGAATGATTCATCCATTTTTTCCATACATTTAATGATCTTATTAACTTTATTTATTTATTTTATTTATTCATTTTTTGGACCATAAGGGCATTTCCTTGCCATGGATGTTTAAGCAGGAATTCAGGAAACGGTTTAGGTACAAAAATGTCCGGGGTCAGTAATAGGCCACAACTGTTTTTAATCTACAAGTACATAAATGATTTAGATAAAATGTTATGAACCAGTTAAATTTCCAGAGGATACTAAACTAGCTGTGTTAGCAAGTACTCTGAAGTCAGTAAAATCATTACAAATAGATGTACATAAAAATCAGATCTGAGGGACAGGATATGTGGCAAAGGACATTTAATGTAAATGTATAGTCTTAAACACAAAGAAAATAAAAAAACTGATGTATAATAAAACATTAATGTCTGTGTTTGTGTGTGTGTCCATTCCCTCTGAGCAATTTGATTTGTCAGCTAATCTTTGGTCTGATTGGTCAGTTTGGCTTTGTTGATCAACAGTGGAAATGCAAGGCAAACAAGGTTGAGTAAAGGCATATGAGGCACACTGAGAGTCGCCCTCAAAGACAGTAAAAACTTGTTAGTATAAGAATGATGTTTTCATAGTGGGTAATGGTGGCTTATCTACCATTGCTGGTGGTGAAAAGGTTTGGAGGAGGTGAGTAAGGCTATAATTAAGATTATCAGTGGTGGTCATGGTAGTAAATTGTGCAGTGTAATGAGGCCTTAAGTCACTTCCAGTACAAGGTCTGAAAGACATATGCATTAGGTTAATTGCTGAATCTCAACTGGCCCTGGGTGGGTGTTGGTGTGTACTTGAATAGTGCTTTTAATGGACTGTTATCACTTAAAATGTGGGATCCTACTTTGTGCTTGGTCTTGCCAGAGTAAACAAGAGCTATCAGACTTATCCCAGAAGTAAGATGTTAGTAGAGCTGAATCTTTTCTACTTAAGCAATCAAAAAATGATGGGAAGATATGATAGAAGTGCTTAAATTGAAGTATAGGGGATACCAGGTATTACTTTAGGATTTTCAACAAACGCAACAAACTATGTGTTAGGAGCACAATCAAGTACACAGTGATTATTGTGAGAGCTAAAGAACCAGCACATTAGAACACTGGATGCCATGTTACATCAGAAAGGCAAGAACCTTTACCAAGAAGACAGAATTTACTGAGTGCCAAGTTAAAGGGGGAAGCTAACAGCCAAATTAAAAAGCCAAAACAAACCTCAGTATTTTGTTTCTTCTACAACTAAGTCATCAAGAACAACTACATTTTTTGGTTTCTCTACCAAGGCAAAGCTCTGTGGTCCAACGCTCCTTTATACGCAATTGAAGCCACGTCACAAATGTGACAGCAAAAAGTCATGTGACAACCATAACAAGCTATATAAATAACAGAATTTTAATATAAGTTCACGTTACAAAAATAACGCAGAGAAACCAAACTGATTAATGTTTAATTCTCCATATGAATAAATAACAAATGAGAAGAAAAGAAACATATAAAAATCACAGAATAACCTGAACCTAAATAAACATAAACATAATCACAATATTATTCTTTTATACAGAGGAGTAAGAGTAAAAGTTACTAACAAATGCAAACTATGTTAAGTTGAATTGGCTGTTCTTGTCTACTTCTTTTGCTGTATATAAAATTAAGGTTGTTATATGCTTTTTGATATAATTTAGATTGAAGAGCAATGCTTCAGGACTAAGTTGACAAAAATGAGATAAAGAGTTCTAAAATGTAAGCAAAACTTTGTCAGAGAACGTGCAAAAAGTCAGAAAATTCAGAGGAAATCTTTGGAAAAGCTTGATGTGAAAGCCAATGTAAAGAAGATCAAAGTCAAAAAGTTTAAATCCCAAAACTAGCACAACGCAACTGCTGCTTTGATACTGCAGTGATGTCACACAGAACAACAAAAGTCACGAATCTAACTGCTGTCACACAAAATAGTAGCACAAACAAGAAGACAAAATGGTGACAGTGTGACATCATTGCAAGAATGTTAAATATATTAAACAGAAACCTACATGAGCATAAATTAGACAGCAAGTTCAAAACATTTGAAAATGAGATTCCTGAACATTTCTTAAAACACTTTAAGGCCATGTAACATTACGTGAATTTCCTAGTGGTATTCAGCTGTAGACTTCATTTACATAATTTTAGTAAGTCATGGACATTCATGCAGTGTGGTATACCAAGAAACTCTACGACTTGTCTATTTGTTTTTGTTTTAAGTTGTACTGGCAGAATCATTGTGTGTAAAAGTTGACAATCAATGAGCACTCACTCAGAAGTCAACACGTATTATGCAGCCACAAGGAATAAGAAATATAGGTGTTTTGGACCTTACAAACTGAAGAGAAGCTTGTGTGTCTTATGTCTCATGTTTCACATAACCATGACAGAACAGTTAAAAAACAAGGGCTAAGATTAAGGCTGAACTCACAGAACATAGAAAGCATTAATACAACACAAGTTCTGTCAGGAAGCGCGTTATTGGGTGTCTGAAAAAGTAGCGAGGCTGCCATTCTTGGAGATGTGAGGTAGTTCTAGAACATTGACACAGAGCTGTGAAATTTGATATGCCCTGTGATGTCTAGTCATATAATCTGGCATGGTCCAGCAATTAGATCAACAACTGCAGTCGTCAAGTTTAACTTCCCCTCTGACTAGAAGTCATGTAATGTGATACCAGCTTTAAGTGTT
This sequence comes from Polypterus bichir lapradei, assembly GCA_026402145.1. Taxonomy (NCBI): domain Eukaryota; kingdom Metazoa; phylum Chordata; class Cladistia; order Polypteriformes; family Polypteridae; genus Polypterus; species Polypterus bichir. The sequence continues at coordinate 17,022,074 of JANRMT010062836.1, forward strand.
TTCATTTATGCTGGAATTTTGTGTAACATTTGCATCAGTACTAGAGTTCTAAGATAATGTATCAGCAAAGATTGTGTCAATGTACTGTGTGTGCACTCCCTAATTATGATAACTGATAACAAATTCTTTTGTCTTCTTTGTGTTCAAGATATCTATCTTGGTGCCATCTGAAGTTCTTACTTATTACATTTAGTCTGTAGATGTTATACAATTGTGATTGTTAAAGAATAGGTCAACTAGCACAATTATCAGTGCTCAAAACTAAACATAAATGAGTGTAGACCTGTACTTCAGCAGTACATATATGCTTTAATGTATTTTTATAGATGAAAGCTCATCCTTCTCTTGAGTCTGTTGTTAACAGGATGGGTACTGCCCTGGCTAGGAAAATTGTTTGCTGAAAATGAAAAGATTGATGGTATATTTGATTCAGATCTGGCAGGAAAAGGTGTGAATTTAGCATTTTGCCAAAAAAAACTTTTTTCATATATTTCAGAAGCATGCAGTTAAAAATTAGAAGCGGGTTAGTTCATTGCTTCTCTAAGTGTGTTACTTTGGAAAAGAGGGCAAATATACCAGGGCTGCAGTATACGTGGTATTCACATTATGAGGCTGATTGATTGGTCATTTGAAAAAATAAATTAAACGATCAAGTTTTTGTGTAAGAATTCCTCTCTTGTAAAAAATTAATACAATCTGAGATTGACAGTCCTGCAATTTCCAGTTTCTGTTAAAGTGGTCTATAGCAGCCTTGCCTCTATTATTTTAATGTTGCAAGCACCCCATACAAAATGTTTTTCTCAAATATTTTCATTTGACCCCCTTAATCATTACCATCCACACTGCACTTCCTCAGTTGCCCAATGCAATTACTGTTCCGTAAAACTGCAGAGAAACAATACAATTGAAGAGGCGTGAAGAACTGACCAAAGCATAATTTGTAAGAAGAGCTGGAACAAAACATGGTGAATGAAGGCTACATTATATGCTTTTACTGAGTAATTAGGTTGCTGTCAGTCTGATTTAATGAAAATAATGATTTCCTAACAAGGTCCAAAAATAAAATAGGTGAAATTGTGAAACTGGAAAAAAATATCTATAGTATGGAGAGAAAAAGTCAATTTCATTCAATTAAAATGGATATCATATGGATGTTTTTTATAATTGCCCAATTAAATCTCTGTCTTCTAACATAAAAAATATTGTTGTTATGCACCTCAATATATTTAAAATTAATGTCACTGATAGGATGTGCATCTTTTAATGACAGCAGCATATTTCAGATTCTTCCCCATATCTTGTTCATAAGTCTTCCCAGAGACCTAACTTCCTTCACCTTGTAAGACAAACTCCAGGAAATCAATATAATACACATTTCAGACATGTACTATATAAACAAATTAAAAACATTTATGAGTGAAACACGTTACACATTTAAAGTTATAAACAGTCACCATGTGTTTGCTATCCAAGATATTCTCTGCACCTTTACCAGTTCTCTATAAACAGTTAAAGATGGATCCACCGTTTGAGATTCAGATTCTCACTGCTAATTAACAGCCATGTTGTTCCTCAAATAGCAAAGTCCCAGACATTTGGTGATCGTCTGCCTCGTTCGTAATCTGACAACCAACTTCCCCCTCGACAACAAATTACCTTTACGTGGCTCCATATTGCCCTATGGAAATCAATGACATTCCACCTCCCGTTTTGGATCAGCATGTTACAATCACCAAGATTCTCAGTGGAATGCTACAAACAAATACTATTCCTTCTTCGTTCTCACAAAGCCTAAATTGTCCATTAAATTAGCCAATTATTTCAAGCTGTGTGACACATGCAACCTTTGTTCAGTTAAAGGACAAACATGTCACATGACAATTACAGTAAAAAGAATCAATATATATTTACACAAGATAAAATGTATTAAATTACAGTAATTAACACCACTACATTACAACCAAGAAGTATAATCAAATACCTCAAATGGTTTAGCACTCCATTCGGGGTTGTTTCCTGTCTTAGCCATGACTGTCAGGATATATTCCAGCCCCCTCTCATATAGAACTGGATAAAGCAGACTTAAAAAATGAATAAATGGAAGTAAAGTCATATTACAATACTACAGCTACTACTACATACTACGTACTTGGTTCTGTCCTTACATTCTGCTGTATAACCTAAGGGGATTTTATGCTGTCCTCATTAAAATCTACAATTGCTTTCGTTTTGCTGTGTGACTGAAAGCTTTTAGACCTGAAATAAATAAATACATTTCCTTCCTTTTTCCTTCTTGTAAGCCATTCCTAGTTGGCTTACCAACCAATAATGTTTAACAATAGTATAATTAAGATCCTCCATGGCTCCTTTCTTATCAGGAGTCTTGTCTGCTGCCTTGATAAATAGGTCAACAAAAAATAAATTCCCTTCTTTCCTATTTAGATATGCACAGACTTAATCAATGCAATAGACAGACAATTACATGTTGGCTCTATCTTTACCCAGCTAGTGAGAGGACATTTTTGGTTTTAAATTGCTGTCAAGTAAACATGACTTAATTTGCTTATACATCTGATACTGAAAAGCAGTATGAATAGAAGCAGCTAGCATTCATCTGATATTTCTGTTTCAGTCATGTCCTATTGCTGTGTTCTTAAGAAAACACCAAGTCAGTGCTGAATGGTTTTGCTCCAAGCAAACCTTTGCTGGTCAGTTGCTATTCTAATCTAATCTTTTTAAGCCCTCATCGAGTTTGTTAAATATTGCTTGTGACATTTGCCCCAAGGCCATCTAATATTATCAGGAAATTGGCTTACTAATTTGAAATATTGCCCTTTTCATCATGGTTCATTTGATTTGAGTAGTTCTTGATGATGTGTTTTTTTTTTTTAGAATCCAAGAGAAGATAATGTAAGATGCACAGAAGAAAAACATTAAAGATTCCAAAAGGTCGTGATAAAAAATGTAAACCTATGGTAGCGATTCTGTGATTACTAAGTATAAAGTAATTTTTTATAGTATTCATGCAGAAATGCTCCTAGAAATGTAATAAAAATACAAAGCATGTATTCCATCCATTTTCTGACCTTGCTTATCCAATTCAGGGGTAGTACATACTTAATCATTATTATCTGTTTTGAATTGTTTATCATCACTGACGATCTAGACAGGCAAAGAATTTTCAAAAGTTAAAGTACAGCCTAAGGGGTATTATATACTAGGGGTTAGGAGATAGAGTGGATGTCTCATATGTCTTTAATTCTAGGCCATTGTTAGGATGTGCTAAGCAAAGCTGTAATCTTTTGAACTGGAAATGAGGTTTGAGAGTAATATAGAGAAAAGGAGTACTCAAGGACATGGGCTGTGTAAACTCTGGAGAAGGAAAAGGAGGAGGAGGAGGACATCATGTTTCACTTGTTGATAGCTTTAGAAGAAAATGGTGTTTATTGTTGCTATAGCTGAAGTACGTGTGTGTGTGTGTTACTACATTTTTACTGTACAGTTTCCTTATGGTTATAGTGCAGTCCATGTATATTACATGAAACACACATTCTGCAAAAATAAGTGAAAGTTCTATGCATCATTTTTGACTGTGATGCAGTGGCTAGTATTTCCATATAACAGTGCTTGGAGAATGAGCCATTTCCTGGCTCAGTGCATTCTCCTGGTATTAACAAAAGTTTTATCTGTTTCTTCCCACATGCTGAAAGAGTGTGTGACACTCTTGGACCACTTTGAGTGAGTGCGAGTATTGCTATGTGTGAATGTGTTAGGTAATGAAAATGTGTCCCATCCAAGCTTCCTGTGATGAGGAAAAGCTGCTGCTACCCATAACCCTGTACTGATAAAACCAGATTTAAAACTTTCATGAACAGACAAACAAATATTGTTAATGAATAAAAAACAAAAAACTCTGAATTAGCATAAGCTGCCCTAATTCGAGGTGCTCATAAGAAATGTAATGATTTACTTCATGAGGTAGGACTGAATAATGAACAAGTATAGTTGTGTAATATATTTGAAATATTAAAATGTGTGCTTCAATTTAAATGGTTAAAGTCTAAATATTCTCAATTGTATTAGAAATTTGACATTTTTCACCCTCTGATAGAAGTTCCTTTAAGGGCTAGTTCTCTAGTAAAGGATCAAAAATAGAATAATTCTCATAATTACTGACACTCCCTTCTGGGACTCGTTCCTAAGAGGCTAGTACCACCAGTAAGAAATCAAATATGAAAAAATTATCATTTTCATGATCAGCATCCCCACAAATAGCATAAAACAACACTCCTCGGTCTATATTACTGATCTTCATTCTTTCAAAGTATTGTGAAACAGAGTAGCTTTGATCTTTCATATCCCATTTGGGGGTGAACCCCCTAGTCATTCTAATCAGTTTTTTGATTTACGCTTTATCATAAGGATGTAATTTCCTGCACAGAATCTGGTCCAAAAATGGCCTAAGAATGAGGGGTTTTCATGTCTAAAGGGCCAAAAAATAGGAGAGGAACTGCAAAAAGGTTGATGTCTTGCATAACTAGACATTAAGACAAGTTGTATGGTACATTATTTGTGGGGATTTTCTCGTACCAGTGAGTCAAGAAGTGCTGCACAAAAAAAGCTGAACAGATTTCAAAGCACTTCTTATAAAGATTAAGTATGATTCTATCAAATAAATGATCACTGCAGACTGACCTAACAGCTGCCAGGATATAACAAAAGGTCGTCATATTACTACTGTCAAAGTGTTCCAAGGTGCAATTATATGGATTACTTATGTTGGATGCCATTTTCTTTTACTCTGTTTTCAGATGGCTTGGATAGTTGCTAGGCAATGGTTTCTGTTCCTCCCTTTGATACTTAAAGTCAATGTTTAAGTGAGCATTTCACAACAAGACTTTGTTTAGTCATAAAGTGTTCCTTACCTGTTGACTTCTCATGTTTCTGATTACTTCATTTGCCATTTGACTGCATGTTTGCATTAGTTCCTATAAAGATTTCACATGTTCCTGATTGCTTTTTCTGACTCTGACCTATGGTTTACTGTTGCCTCTGTGAAGACATTGCTAACTGATTTGTATTTCAGCAGCTCCAAACCACATTTCAGCATTTTTTGAGTGATGTCTGCTTTTCCAGATTCATAGAATAAAACCCACCATTAGATTTTGATGTTCACTGTACTGTGCTAATAACAATTTTTCACCCCATTGGAAGTTTTCTCATTTTATTATTTTACAACATTAAATCTTTTGATTAACAGTGTGATGGACCCCAGGCATCAGCAAGCCCAAACCCCGACACGAACACAGAATCACAGTCCCGGGTTCAAATAAAGGTTTTTGATTAACCACGAATACCTTCAACACAGTACAAAAAGTACAACCCACAAATTTTCCTTCTCCTCCTAATAACTTTCTCATCACTGCACTACCCTCCTCCAGTCAAGTGTTGCCTCTCTAACACCCAGCTCCGACTTTCCTGGATAAGGGAGTGCAGTCCCTTTTATTACAGACCCGGGAGTACTTCCATTGCCAAAGCGATTGCCCGGTCGAAGCACTTCCGGGTCACACAGAAGTCCATTATCACAGTAGGGAGCTTCCCTGCTGGACTACATTTCCTGGCATGCCCTGCTGGCTTCCCACTGGGCATGGACAGATTCATATAAGGTACTATATAGATTAGTGCAAAGTTTTTTTTTGTATATGTATTTGCATATGTAGTCTGTTAGTCATTTCCCAACCCACTATATCCTAACACAAGATCACAGGGGTCCGCTGAAGCCAATCCCAGCCAGCACAGGGCGCCAGCCCACCACAGGGCACACACACACACATACACAATTTAGGATCACCAACGCAGCTAATCTGCATGTCTTTGGACTGTGGGAGGAAACAGGAGCACCTGGAGAAAACCCATGCAGACACGGGGAGAACATTCAAACTTCACGCAGGGAGGACCCGGGAAGCAAACCCAGGTCTCCTTACTGTGAGGCAGCAGTGCTACCACTGTGCCACCAGGCTGCCCTTACATATGTATATATGATTAATATATGTATGCATGTTGGTATTTAAATATGTGGTTCTTTATACAGTATATTTAAAACATGTGTCTATGTAAGTTTTTTGTTGATGCACAAACCAATGGAATTTTGGTTTATGGGATAACAAAGTTGAGTTGAAAAAGAACTTTGCAGCCTAGCAGTACCCATTTTGGGAGCAGTAAAAAGTGCAAAACATAAAATAATGGAATGAAAATTATACAAAGTTACCCAAGAGGAGCAGAAAAACAAAAAAATAATAATAATGCAATGCTTCCAAGGGTACCTACTTTTTCCTTGAAATAAACTGCAGCTTGGTACTAGCAAATTTTTAAATGATTGATTTAAGTGAACTCCAAGGTATATTCACTGACTTGTATCTATCCTCTGAAATGTTCTTTTAATCACCTTTTCATGAAGTTACTTGGAGTTTGGTGTGTCGGGTGGTGGTTACGTATGTGTGGTGATTTTTTTTGGACATCCTAGTGCAGTTTAAGCCTCAATACTGAATCACCACAAGCAGGAAGGTGTATTTCTACTGCAATCAATTGAAACCCCTTGACTACATATGGGTGATCTCTTTAGAACTAATTGTGTGACTTCTAAAGCCAATTGACTACACCAGTGATGATTTAGGTGTGTGATATTAAAGGGCTTGAATATGTATGCAGTCAATTATATTGAATTTTATATTTATAGTTGATTTAGACCACTTTGCAGAGATGGTTTTGACATTAACATTAAATAGTCTTTTCCTGTTAATAAATGCAAAAATAGCCAAATTAAATCCATAGTTATTCAAATTCCAAGGGGGTGGGTACTTTTTATAGGCCCTTTATGTAGTAGTAGTAATATCACATGAAGAGAGTAGAACGAAATTTCAGCTTGCGTATCCAACCAACATGCATCCTATTGTCACTCTTCAGCATCATGATAAACAAGACTATATTAATGAGTGATTTATACCATTGCAATATGATTTTAAATTTCATTTACTGTGACCCCCAGTTTTGATTTTCAGGCTTTCATTGGGGTCTAAAGACTTAATTACAGATCCATATACCCTTTTCCCCATTACCAATGCCCTCCCATATTTCACACAATGTGGTTGTGTGTATGTGAGTATGTACCGTAATCAACTAGTGTCAGCTCTGACTTTCCACAGCTTTGAATAGGAATAATCAAGGTCAGAAAACATGATGATATTTATAACTACAGTAATAAATAATTATTAGTTGGTTTTGTTTTTATGAGAATGAAGGTCTAGTTGTTCTAGTTGTTCAATTAGCTTTTTAGGAGCCACTAAATGTCTCTTGTAGGTACATCTTGTAGGAAAAATGCTAACACATTTGGTGATGGGTAGCATTAACACTTTTTTTATCAGCATAGGAGGACGCTTCTTACACTTGGCTCATAGCAATACTAAGAAACAAGAGAAAGCAAGAGGCAAAGCAAACAGGCTGAAGAGATGATAAAATGAAGAGAAGGAGCAGCTCAGATAGGTTAGTGAACTTCACATAGAAAATGGTATAGCGAAAAAATGTGAAATTAGAAAAGTGACAATGTTGTGTTATCTTTATCAAAAGAAAGTGCTTTTGTGTTTACAGTAGACCCTTCAATTTAGTTACAAAATAATTTTTATAAAAATCTGAGTGTATTATTGGCCATAAAATGAAAAGCTACACTATGTACAGTTGATATTGACAATGATTCTATAAAGAGGTACAACAAACACCCCCCATCTTTTGTTTTTTCTGGATTAGTCATGTTTACCATGTTTTGGAATCAAATGAGATGACATCTTTTACTCTCTATGGATAACAAAAATTGCAGTCCTCACCATTCACCTGAAATCTCCTATGGTCTGCTAATCAAAACAAACCACATGGAAAGTTCTATAAATGATGTGTTCCCAGGCTTTTGTGACCTTGAATGGACCAGGATTTTATATTTTAGAACATCTATCATCTTCACTTGATTTTGAACTTGATTAACCATCACTTTTTTCTGGAATTATATTACTATCAGTTTTACAAATTACACAGACTTCTCTAGCCTCTCCAGATCCTTTCCATCCTTTATGTAATCTAAATCATTCTTTCTTTCACAAAATGAAAGTGATGGCAGTTCTATGTTGACCTCTGAGCAAGACAACCTACAGTTTGGCAGTGTCATTTACCTTCTATATTTTCCATATCTTAGAATATTATTTTAAATTTTTTTTTCTGTCATCCAAATATCCAAATTATCAACAAGTTCAGTTTCAACATCTGCATTATACCTTATTAAATATCACACTTCTGTGTCCAAGGCATTTCTTTATATGTTTTAGGAGTGCCCGGAAGCAATAGCCTTTTTTATGGTCTCCAACTTTCTCTCCTCTATTCTCTCTATTAAGTTAGCCCTCATTAGTCCCAGCAAATCTACCATCTCTTTTCTTTCTTTTTTCTAACAGAGGCTATCTGTATATATAATATGCTACCGCAGCTGTCCATTTGTCTGTCCAGGATTTTAAAATCACCTGAAGCTCACAAACCATTTGAACTATTGACCTGAAATTTGGTACACATATACTAAGTGACGTCTACTATACGCTTTCAGGGTGATGATTGACCTCCAGAGTTTTTTACAATTTTATTTTATTGTAGAATTAACTCTCAGCAACAACCAGTAGGGCCAGCCATGTGGCTCACGCGTACGTTCACTGTACTCATCCCTACCACCTTCACCGTCACTTCCCCTTCATATCTTAAATCATTCTTGAGGCAGACTGAAGACTTAAGTACCAGTTTAAGTGAAAAATTAAGGAAAACGTACCAAGTAATTACAACACAAACACTGACTTAATCAGTTTTAAAGCGAAAAGATGCCGACCAAACAAGAGAAGAAGCGGGCCGCTAGGGTGGAAAAAAGAAGAGCTACTCAGGAAGCAGCAAGCACATTCAACCTCTGAGCAAACGAATGCTACACGTACAGAGAAAGAGTATGAAATCTGTGAATGCTCAAGTCAAGTGTATGCACTGCACGTTATCGCCATTACTGGTTTTCAATAATACAAATGAGGGAAAGCTATGATAACCTCTCACTTGACATCTGTGGACTGTTTTTCTATTCGTGCTTGGAAATTTTCCATTTTAATTTTAGTTCTCCTCAAGTTGTCTGCCACACAGATTAACAGAGCATCTGGCTCAGAACAGTAAAAAAGGGGTTAGATGTAGGTTTGAAGGTTGTTGGTGGGTCTATGACCTTATTATTATTATTGGATTGCCAAATGATTCAGTCCAGGCATTTTCTTCTGCTGTTATTTTGAACTAAAAAAAAAGGCTATTCTAGTCTTAAGATAACCATTCTTACCATTCTTGATTTGAAAAGAACACCTTTTTTAATAAATCTCAATCTAGTGCTTATTTTAAGCAGTAAGGCATGTTTTTCCATTTTTAAAAATTATGTTCCCATCTCTGTAAAACCTACTTGACTAACTAACAGCTCTTCATTTCTTCAGGTTATTAGCATTATTTTGGTTATACAGTACTATACAGTTAAGGTTGTGAATCTGAAGAACAGTTGTGATAGTGTAGACTAGAGTATTCCAAAGATGTTAAAGGTAAAACAATGCAAATGTATACAAAAGAATACAAAAAATACAACTGTTTGAATGAAGTATTAGTGGGCACTAATAGTCCACTTATCAAAACTGGAAGTTCCATCAATCTACACAAATGCTGCAAGAAGGAGCACCAGTCAATCACATCAATGGCTACGTTAACATTGGCCGGTAATGAGAGAGTGGCAAAAAAGAAGTCATTACTCAAAAAGAACCATGTGAAAGCACAGCTGGAGTGTGCCAGAAAGCATAAGCATAACACAGTTGTGATATGGGAGAAGGCTTTGTGGTGAGGTAAGACCATGAGTTTTATGGCCAAATTAAGTTCAAAGACACATGTGTGATGCAAATGTTTAACACAACCCATACCCTCACAAAACACCATATCTACAGTAACACACCGTATAGTAGTGATAGCATTATGCTGTAGCACTCCTCATCAGCAGGGGCTGCATATCTGGATGGTTGAAAATTTAAGTAAATACATTAAGCTCATCTTTCCACAAGCTCAAGGTCAAAATGATGTGTGTCCTACAATGGCTCAGTCTAAGCCCTGATGTCAGTCAAATTGAGAACCTGTGTCACTATTTGAAAAATAAAATGTATATGTGACATCTGAAGAAGTGAAATAAATCACTGCTGAACAGTATGCAAAGCTGGGACATACAGAAATTACCCAACAGACTTATTATCGCTATAAAAGGTGACTGTATAAATACTAAGGTGTGGGGATCGAATACTCTTTTACTTATTAAGATTTTTTCTAACATTAAATCTTGTTTTGCTAAAACAATACCCCAGGGAAACAACTTTCAGGGTAGGGTTTGTTATTCAGTAAAATTAGAGAATTGGTTTGAATAATATTGCAAGCACTGTACATTAACTGATGAAAAAATCAATATTACGTTAACATCCATCTTTATATATGTATAATAGTTTCTTATGCTTATCTATTTTTATTTATTAATTTATTTTCTTTTATTTGAAGCATAGGTGGGTTAAGTGACTTGCTCAGGGTTATATAATTAGTTGGAGGTGGCGACTGAAGAAACAACCTTGTACACCATTTACTTGGCCATATCACATAACCTCAGATGTACCAGTAATGGAGGAAACTAATACACTGAACACAAAAAACACAAATACCATGTATACACTGGATGGTGGAAGTCTGGAATAAATTAAACTGAAACGGAAACCAAAGTCTTTAATGAATTGACTGAATGAGGTAAATGGATTTGTGGGATATTACCTAAGTTAATGAGCTATAGGAACCAAATGGCTTGTTCTGTTTTATACACCTTATGTTTTTAATTTTGAGCCTTTTTGTTTAAAATTAAATCTATATACCTCTGGAATTCCTTCCAAGCTTGGCTCCTAGCTTGCACCCAGTGCTGCCAGGATAGGCTATGGAACCCACCAGCTGGTAGTGAAAATTTTTCAGAAAATAGGCAAAGCCCATGTATTTTTTTTTCTTTGAATATTTAAAAGTGCACTAAATATTAGTTTAAACAAAATGCTAAAATGATTTTCTACCACAGATATGTGTTAATTTGCTAACAACAACAATAACAGTTATTTCTATGGCACATTTTTATACAAAGAATGTAACTCAAACTGTTTTACAAGATGTCAAAGAGAAAGCTGCAAGAAAAAAAAATAAAATTAGATAAGAATAATAAAGAATGAGTAACAAAGAAAAAATCCATACAAGCTTATATAATATAGAAAAATAGCATCCTTATGTACAATATCTTATTGTAATTCTGTACAAATGAGTATAATGATAAGGTCAGATGTGTGAGAGGACAGAAAAAACAAAACAATTCCAGTTAGGCTGGGAAAAAAACACAATTTACAGGGGTTCCAAGGCTAAAAGACCACTCAGCACCCATTGGGCATTCTACCTAACAAAAATGTGCTTAAACCATTCCTTATTGTTTCCAGGCTTTGTCTAACAGGTGTAAAAGAGAAGACAAGAGAGGCATAAAAATGTTTGGGGCTGCACCCCATATACTTGAAATTATGGTTGGCAGAAAGAAAAAATTACAAATTACAAAAGAGTACTCTTTCAGGACAGGATCCAATACAGGACTGTAGGGGAGAGAGAGATCTGCTGGGCTTTTACACGGTGGAATTAAGAAGAGGCATGTCTTTTGAGGTTGCCGGAAGTGATGATAGAGGAGGAAGTGGAGTCAGTGGAGGAGCCAGATGAGGGTTAGAATGCTTTCCCTTCTGGGGATCTGTAGGGTAAGGAGAAAGAGAATTAATACATCCAGTCAACCCCTCTCTCGGCATACAACATTCAGTTAAGCTCTTTGACTGCCTCCTATGCGCACGTTTGTGACAGAGGATATGATACTGGGGTCTCCTGGATACCTTGGGTATTCATTCCAGCATCACAGATTGCTGCATAAAAGCTACTAATGTATGTTTTCTCTAGACTTGTCAAATTTAAACTTGATGACCTTCATGAAATACCTTTTTATTGTGATAATTGCTACATCAATTTATGAGGACTTTTTCATATGCAACCCGCAATATCAGTGACAGGTTATTGATAGAACAATTGTAGACTTCAGCAAATTGGTCACTGAACCAATAGTACATTACTTTTTACTGATAACTGAATTGTGCTTTTCACAGGAGCATCCAAAATGGCATATTACTACACAAATCTCTCATGTGTCACCCTGAAAGAACATCTATGAACATACAGCTCCACAATTGAAATAAGTTATTCCAATAAATATGGCGTGCTTGAGGACTTCCTTCATCTTTATCTTACCATATTTGCTTCTGCTAAAATTAGGGTGGGTTCCTTACTGAGAGTGTGAGGCGCCTTTTTTTGTACATTCCCCTGTACCTTGGGGAACCTGCTTAGTGGGAAAAGTCAAGCTTTGTGGGGAAAATAACTGTTTTGGGATTTGAGCATAAAACTGTGAAGCTGTACCTTAACGAGCAAGAAAAAAACATCTTTAAAATCGACAATACCTTTATTATAGCACTAGCAGGAGATTTAGTAAATTTAAGTAACATTTAGTAAAATATAAGAAACATAACATAAAATAATATTTGCAGACTTGCTTAATCAAATTCAGCATTGCAGGAAATATATAGACACATTAGACTACGCTCCATCAGCAGGTACTATGGTTTCCTCCCCCTTTTCAAAAGAAAGGTTATGCTGATTATTAACTCAAAACCAACCCACTGCTTTCATCTTCAGATCTGCCTGTTATTGCACATCTCTTCTTTATCTGTTTTACCACTCCAGCAGAAGTTATCGTCTCTAAGCATGATTGCTATTAAGTCGATCCTAGCCTCTTGCTGAATATCAACTGATCCTCCACTTTTTTTCCCTTCTGTAAAGCGTCTCCATTGAATCCAACTCTTTCAGTACTGTTATCACTATTTATCATTATTTGATTACATCTTGCCTGAAGAAGGGTCCTGAGTTGCCTCAAAAGCTTGCATATTGTAATCTTAATAGTTAGCCAATAAAAGGTGTCATTTTGCTTAACTTCTCACTACATCCATTATGGCTAACATGGTACAACACCCTAGTACTAAAGTATTGTTATCACTGAAGACTAATGGATCTTCCAGCTGTAACATTGCTAAATGGCAGTTTATGATGTAGTTAATCCTGGGACAGGTGTCCTGTGGTCCTCATCTCCACTCGGCTCCTTAATCCTCTCATTCTATGGGCCTGCTATTTGGGTTGCACTCCTCTCCTCTCCTTGGTGTGAATGGGCATCGTCGTTTCCTGTTCCAACTGTTCAAAACTGTCAGAACAGTTGGTAATATAGTTGCATGACTGGGTGGTTTGAGGGGGTCACTGGTTGCGGGTTCCTTTTCTTATTTTCATTGTTTTCTTTTTTCCTTTTACTTGTTGGCAGATTGGGCTTCATTATTGTACAGTATATTCATTTTGGTATATCTTGCATTTTTCTTACAAAACTTGAATAAAGATACAGCCTTTTATAAAAGATGTGGACACATGCTGCCCAGAAATTATTGCTGTCTTTTGCCGATTACTGCCAGAGTAGGTAATGGCTCCATGCATTAGATTGTCTATTCTAAAAATGTATGGAAGGGAATGAACTGCTATCTCCATGCAGTCTTTTTTATAATATACCGTATATAATATTGCATAATTAACTATGATTTGTTTAGTTTAGTTCTTTCAAAAAATAATAGTTTTCTTTATTCAGTTTTATGCTACAAAGGATTCCAAGAACATTCAGCCATGCCCACTTCCAATTGATCTCTGTGGGAGTAGTTAGTAGTTGGACATGTACATGTCAAAATGAAGTAAAAAAAAAATCGAAAAAAGTCTAAACTTTTCGTGCATAATTAAGTGAAATCAGACCATGTGGGTAACAACTGCGGTTAACAGTTAGACTGTAGTGCATTCCTGAATGTTACGCACTTCGCTGTTGAAAGCAGCCCCCATTATCTTTTCATCTCAGTGCAGATGTATAGTATAAGTCACTTGAAAGCAATAATGTGGGGAGAGCAGACACAGATTAGACTTTCTGTGTGAAAGGAAAGTTTAGCTGTGTCATTTACTATAACCTTGTATTATGGGACTTGCCTTGCCTACTAAATTTTACATTTGCTCTGCCAGCAATCAAGAAGAGGTGGGTGGAATCTGGAAACAAGCTGCAATTGAGTAATAAACCACCCATAGACATTACGCTTATCTGTCTCCATTCCAGCAAGTATGTGAAAACAAACCATTACAGACATATGGAAGTTGGCATAGCTTCATTTTAACATTCTGCAGTAAATGGTAATCAAGCGCTTAACTCAGAAGTTGCATAATGCATCAAACCCACCTTTTATAGAGTGAAAATGAATAATGGCTGTGTAAACAAGGTACAGAGCACCAGGAAAACAACTCTGCCAGTCTTTTTACTCTTTTGTAAAGAGTTCACTGTGGGAGGGTGTGGCCAGTTTGAGCTCAGCTTTTATTAGCAACACAAAACTGGGCTTAGCAAATACATATTCACCCCCACTCTTAAGCAGCTGCAAAGTAGCTGATAGAAAGCTGCTGTAGACCATCAGTTAATGATCAGCCGCTAAGAAACTTGAAACAGCTAGTGACATGTTTGTTCTTTGTCTTGCATTTCATGAGCTCTAGGCTAAGGATTTTCAAGAGTAAACAATGCCATTTGTAGGGCAAACAAAGTGGTGTTTAAAAGCAGGTTCAAAGCCCAGGTAGATTCCTGTAGCTGACTCTAACAGGCATAGATGAACAGATAGGCAGGCATCTGACTCAGGGAAAAATGGAACAAGTGAGGGACTTTTGAATCCTACTATTAAATATAAACACATATGGCTTTGCGCCTTGTATTTCTGGGGTTCCTGGTTCAATTCGTGATGTGGGAAGTATGGAGTTGCACATTCTTTTTGTGTTCACTAAGATTTTTACTACAGAGTCAGTTTTCATCTGACAGCCGTGCTGTCATGTCAACTAGCCTGTGTAAGTTTCCTCTACAGTACTGCATGTGCAGTTAAGCTTACATGGACTGCGCATTGAGGGCACATCTCAAAGAGCTGCCAAAAGAGCTTTTGTATTAGAATCTTAATTGTATATATTAGACTTTAAAGTAAATTCATAGTTAAGGTGAAAAATCAGCATCTCTCAAATCAATCTCTGAGCCCCTTTCAAGGAGTGATGTATTTCAGGGTAATGAAAGCTATCCCAGCAGCATCCATCTTAAAGCATGAAGTAATACTAGTGTATCATACTGCACCTTAAGTACCTACTGACATTTTTACTTATACTGGACCTGTTTAAAATTGACAAATAAAAGGAAAGACTTTTGGGTATGGAAAGAGAGCCAACGTGAATATTTGGAAAATATGCCAAATCAGCGGTGATTCAAACATAGGTACTTGGATCTGTGAGGAAGTAGTGCTAACTGCTGTGACAAAAATAACAGTCAATGAATGAAACACCTTTTACTATCTTTTATATTTCTAAATGTTTTTAAATGAGTAAAACTGGCAATTATTATTTTGGTAAAGCTGAAAATATAGTCTTTGAATAGTATGACAGCGCAGCATGACAAGCCCCCCCATCCCCCCTCACAATGTGATCATCAGAGACACAAAGTGGCAGACAGTTAGAGCACCCCTGATTAAGCAAGCGAAGTGAGGACAGCTTCTGTACAGGCTTTGAAATGATCGACGCGTAGCGAGAGAAGCAGAACACACTGCACAGCAGGAGGAGCAGTAAGCAAGCAGGTGATCCATCCACATCTCCAAAGCATGCGTTCAGCCACCCCCTTCACAATGTGAGCGGCAGAGACGCGAAGTAGCTGGTGTGTGGCGCACCCCAAGGTAGGGGGAGGTGGTGGGCTTGTGAAGCTAGCAGGGGACAAAGCCCCCTAGTACATACATATGTACACATTTTCATATACATAAAAAATGCTAAAAGGTTTTCTCAAGAAGCCCACCCTGACCTTAATGAGCCTAATACTACATTTCACTATTCATTTTTTTTCACTATGAATTTGGATGGAAGGAGGTACGTGTTGTGTTTTTTTCTTGCATCTTTCCCTGTGTGGCAATTAATAGTTATAAAGAACAAAAAGAGCATCATTATACTAAAAACTGCAATATGTAACACTTTTCAGTCAGGTGCAGGTTTTAAAGTAAATTGATACATTTCAGGGATGGGAAATAATTGTAACCTGGCAATGAAAAAAAAAAAGTTTTTAGAAACTCTATGCTTTTGTAATATGGAATACAAAGTGAGGATGGTCATTTTTAAAACATACTCTAAGATTGCCTCTTTTGGTTATGGCTTGCATTCAATTTCCCTGACTCAGAAGAACCAATGCACTAATATAAATATTTATGGTGCATCATATACCACTAAATTTTGATCTCTCACTGTACGTGTATAAAAATAAAAGCCGATCATCTCATTTAGTTTCATGCCTGAATTCTGAATGCTAGCTTCTCTCAATTATCATGCTATAACCCTTTGGTCTGGCTTTAACAAAGTATGGTTAGCATAATCAAATACATCTGTTATTTGTGAGTGTTGACATTAAATATTGTGTAAGAACCCTGTCTAACAATGTTGCGTATGCGGCCATTCATCCATAAATTTTATTGAACCCGCTTGAACCTAATTCAGATTTACTGAGCACTCTTGTAAGCTGCAACAGTTTGTGCGAATAACCACATGGTTCCATCCCTATTGTGAGCATCAGGGTGTCTGTGACCCTATGCATGCAGTTCATTTTAAATTGCTTAAGTCTTCACTTCCCAGATGCCTGTAGTCAAGGTTCACTGCCTGCTGTGACCCTTATGGTAAATCCTTTAAGCAGTAATTGTAGTATAACTACACATATCATGTGCAGCACATGCATCAATGCTGATTACTACATTTCCTAACATGATTTTAATTTTTTTATGACTGTATAAAAAATCTTTTACAGAAATACTCTTTATTTAGGAACATTGTGATGGTGCACTCTCTGGAGAGACACATTTAAAATGATGATAAATTGAATGGGCGCAACACTATGACGAAAAATACTAAAGTATTATTAAAATAAAATAATTCCAAATTACAAAGCTTGTTTTAGCGTCCCATTGCTACTTAAAACATCACCCAAGGGAGTAGGAGACCCTGTAACATGTGAAAATAAAGCCATGGGGGAGGTGTTGAATCATTCCCAACATTCCTTGTGTGCACTCCCTTTACTGAGCTAAAATAGACTCCCCCTATTCTGTTTTGCATCTACTTTATAAGTAAGAGATGCCTCATATCATTAGATTCTGTATAAGGAATATAACACAGAAGGAGACTTCCTCTTATATCACTTAATTGAGAAGTACTGTTTTTGAGCGAAATACAGTGTAAGCGTGGTAATGATTTAGCCAAAGAAGACAGCAATAATGAGGACTGCACAATGCCGTTAAATAGCTGCCTTGATTTTCCTTAAAAGTTTATAATCTATACTGCTGTTTGAAATGGAACTTGAATTTAGAAAGACAAATTCCAGTGCATTCATTTTCAAACTAATGGTGCAGTTGGTAGTGCTGCTACCTCACAGATACAACGTCCTGGGTTTACATCTCATGCCTGGATGAACCTGGTGTACATTTTGCACAAATTGCATGTGCCTGTGTGGGTTATTTTTTCATATTTTAAAGACATGCATAGTATGTCTGAATTGGCAATACCAATAAGAGTATGTGTGAGTGTGTGTATGTGAGATTGGGCTCTGTAATAGAATGTTACCCAATGAGGGATTAGTGTTAGTGTTAAAGTACTCCTTTAAAAACCCATTATGTTTTAATATACACTACAAATTTCATTTTAACACTTGAAATTTTATCACCCCATGACCCTGAATTGTATTAAGTGCAGATGAGTAGATTATGTTATGTATATTTTCAAAGAAGAATATGTATTCGGCTCATTTCTTCCTTCTAAAAAATGAGTTGATATACCAAACATAGAGAATGATGAAAGAGTCCAAATACTTCTATTACAGAAGCTTTTTTTCTGTCCATTCCACTGGGAAGTAAAACAATATGCCTAACAGCAGTGAATGTATGTAGTATGTTACAAAGTAAATGTGAGAGGTGGCTTTGTGCAACATGCAATATCTTTTCCAAATCTATTGGGGAAACTCTAAAAATGTGCTTTTTTTCATTTTTTTTCTTTTCTTTGAATTCATTCATTTACCTGAACAGCATGCCTGACCCTTTATTTTTTATTTATGTGGAACACTTACTGATGTTTATCTGCTTTTTTTTTTAAACATTTCCTGAAATGACCTTGGTTTCAAGATCGTTTCATAAGTAAAATTATATATTGATTATTTTAAAGTAAAATCCATCTTGTGGAAGTGACACAACAACCAGAAAGCATTTTGCTATATCGGACTGAAAATGGATACATTCTTGTTTCAGATTTAGATGAAAGAAATGAAGGACATCATTTTTCTTTGTGTATGTATGTGTGTCTTTTATATATGATAATATTTCTGTGTGTGCATAATATATATTTATATAACAAGTCAAGAATGTTAAATATAAAATGGTAAGCCATTTACAGGATTTTATCAGTGGGTCACATTAAAATGGAAGTCCAGTTATCCACATTCTATATCCACTTATTCAGGTTAGGGTCACAGGAAAATTCCAGCCTAGTCCAGCAAGCAAAGTATAAGATAGGAACAATCGCCAGCCTGGGCACGACCCCATCGCAGGGTGAACACACACATGCACAAACACACACTAAGGCCAATTTAGCAATGTGGGTTCTCCTAACCTGCATGTCTTTGGACTGTGGGAGGAAACTGGAGCACCTCGAGGAAACCCATGCAAACATAGGGAGAACATTCAAATTGCATGCAGGGAGCACGCAAACTGTGAGCAGCAGTCTGTGCCACCCTTAATGATTGTTAAAAGCTTCTCTTGATATAAACTTTTACTTTTATTAAAGGTTATAT
>JANRMT010062836.1:17046205-17097294 GCA_026402145.1 Polypterus bichir lapradei
AGAGCACAAACCAAGCATGAAGTCAAAGGAATTGTCTGTAGACCTCCAAGACAGGATTGTCTCGAGGCACAAATCTGGGGAAGGTTACAGAAACATTTCTGCTGATTTGAAGGTCCCAATGAGCACAGTGGCCTCCATCATCTGTAAGTGGAAGAAGTTCAAAACCACCAGGACTCTTGCTAGAGCTGGCCGGCAATCTAAACTGAGCGATCGAGGGAGAAGGGCCTTAGTCAGGGAGGTGACCAAGAACCCAATAGTCACACTGTCAGAGCTCCAGAGGTCCTCTGTGGAGAGAGGAGAACCTTCCAGAAGGACAACCATCTCTGCAGCAATCCACCAATCAGGCCTATATGGTAGAGTGGCCAGATGGAAGCCACTCCTTAGTAAAAGGCAGCCCGCCTGGAGTTTGCCAAAAGGCACCTGAAGGACTCTCAGACCATGAGAAATGAAATTCTCTGGTCTGATGAGACAAAGATTGAACTCTTTGGTGTGAATGCCAGGCGTCACGTTTGGATGAAACCAGGCACCGCTCATCACCTGGCCAATACTATCCCTACAGTGAAGCATAGTGGTGGCAGCATCATGCTGTGGGGATGTTTTTCAGAGGCAGTAACTGGGAGACTAGTCAGGATAAAGGGAAAGATGACTGCAGCAATGTACAGAGACATCCTGGATGAAAACCTGCTCCAGAGCGCTCTTGACCTCAGACTGGGGCGACAATTCATCTTTCAGCAGGACAACAACCCTAAGCACACAGTCAAGATATCAAGGGAGTGGCTTCAGGACAACTCTGTGAATGTCCTTGAGTGGCCCAGCCAGAGCCCAGACTTGAATCCGATTGAACATCTCTGGAGAGATCTTAAAATGGCTGTGCACTGACGCTTCCCATCCAACCTGATGGAGCTTGAGAGGTGCTGCAAAGAGGAGTGGGCGAAACCGGCCAAGGATAGGTGTGCCAAGCTTGTGGCATCATATTCAAAAAGACTTGAGGCTGTAATTGCTGCCAAAGGTGCATCGACAAAGTGTTGAGCAAAGGCTGTGAATACTTATGTACATGTGATTTCTCAGTTTTTTAATTTTTAATAAATTTGCAAAAACCTCAAGTAAACTTTTTTCATGTTGTCATTATGGGGTTTTGTGTGTAGAATTCTGAGGAAAAAAATGAATTTAATCCATTTTGGAATAAGGTTGTAACATAACAAAATGTGGAAAAAGTGATGCTCTGTGAATACTTTCCGGATGCACTGTATATATAATATATATATATATTGCATGTGTGTATATATATATATATATATATATATATGTACTGTATATACAAAGGGGTACCCAAAAATAGCCAGAATTGAAAAAAAAATTGTTTTCTCCTTCAAAGTACTCTCCATGTGAATGAATGTACTTGTCCCAACAGTTTTCCCACTGGTGGAAACATTTTTGGAATTGCTGAAGAGGAAAGTTGTCCAATGCCTGCAGTGATTTTTCTTTGACAAAAACACTTTATTTTGAGTTCTTTTTTCATATGCGGGAACAAAAAAATTGTACGGAACAAGATCAGGCGAGTAGGGAAGGTGGCAAGAACTCCAAGACACATAAGTCAATTCAGAAATCTCTTCAATGACTATCTTTGTAAATTACATTGCAAACTTTTTCAAGTTTTTTGTCATTCCTAATTGTGGAAGGTTGGCCAGATCTTGGTTGGTATTCAAGTGACATTTCCCCTCGTTTGAAACGCGAAAACCATTTGTAGACCTGTGTTTTACTTAAAGCTTCCTCTTTAAAAGCATTTTCAAGCATCACTACATTTTCAGCAGCTGTTTTCCCTAAGAGAAAACAAAATTTAATGCAGATTCACTTTTCTTTATGATCACCCATCACAAAAATCGCAGAATACGTTTAATAAGCACCAGGAAAAACCGACACGGAATTCCATACAAACAATACAGAGCAACGCCACTTGGCAGACTGCCTCAGGATATTGTAAGTATGTTACACCTAGCGGCGTAATTTGCAAATAAGTCTACATTGTGCACCGGGTACAGATTCTGGTTATATTTGGGTACTCCCTCATGTGTATATATAAATATATATAAATAAACTATGTGTGTGAGTTTTTGATATTGATAATACAGCCATCAACCGTAAACTCTCTTAAACAGGTTATAAAATTTATTTGATATGTGAATATATTTTATAAATATAAATATTTATACACGTAAAAAAAAAAAAAAAAACTTTTTTTCTTTATAGATTGCTAGATAGATCTAACTTTATTTGTCCCCAGTGGGAAATTTGGCTTTTTACAGAAGCTTTTTAAATAAATACATACATAAATTGATAAATACATACATATATCCACATACACAATACGTCTGAAAGTAGACGTATTGTGTAGACGAAAGACACCCTAGAATGACTAAAAATCAAGAAAATTAAAAATAAAGAAACGTTCTGACTTGGCTGTCACAGTCAGAGTGAGGCATTATGCAGGCATACTGCTGTGGGTATAAAGGACCCTCAGTAGTGTTTCTTTTGAATAATTTGTTGGCTGAAAGTCCTCAGTGTTAGTGTGTCAGAGAGAGGGTGTGCAGCATTGTTCATAATGGCACTCAGTTTCGTTTTCATTCTCTCCTTCATTACTACCTCCCATGACTGAGCCTTCCTTTTTAATTAGCTTGTTGATTTGGTGATGTCACCATCCCAGCACACCACAGCATAGAAAATTGCACTGGTCGACATAGAGTTGTGGAAGATGTGAAAGATGTCACTACTCACATTAAAATAAAACATTCTCCCCAGAAAAAAGAGCCTGCTCTGTCCTTCAAAGTACTTTACTCAAAATATAACAGATGATTTTGGTGTCTTATTTATTTTTTTAATAGAGTACAATTCTATTTGCTTCCAATACTACATAATCCAATTTATACTCCTGGAGAAACAAGAGTCTTTCCTAACAGTATCAAGAGCAAAGTTAGAATCAGTTAATTGCCTTGTACACATTCTCATACTCCAGGCTAAGTCACACTTACCAGTCCGCTTATTCTGCACTTCTTGGGAATGTGGAAGGATAACCATATAACCAAAGAAAAACACAAACGGACATAAAGATAAAATGCAAACTCCTCACAGACAGAGACCTGGCCAGTATTGAAATGACTGGAGCTTGGACTGTCAGCACTAAACACTGTACTACATTGGTACATGCAGTACTGTACACTTGCAAAATGTACTTTAATATGTTATGTGAAGCACTTCAGGCAAATTAACCGTGTTTTATTTATGGGCATGAAATACACTGCTTTCTATAAAGGAAAAGGTGCCATAGTACACAAATGCTTCATTCTTCTGCATGATTTGTCCAATTTCTTAGACTAAAGTAATTATATAACTTTTAAGTGAGCATTATAAATAATGCCAACAATTTTACTATTATAGATATAAATGGAACAGTGTTTTATAACATTTTTTTACTTTTACTCTTTGATATCACCTCCACTTGAGTGATAATTGATTAGCAGCCAATGTGTAATTTACAGTTTTATTGCTTCAGCTGCAGTGTACTAAATCTGACGGTAAAGACTTTTTTTTTTTTTCCATAATGGTAGAAAACAGTTTCTGGTGTATAACCTTTTTATTTAAAGGAACTGAACATGCTTAGCCCTATCTGCAAAATTGCAGGGACCTATTCTTGCAAAAAACAGAAATGAGTATTAATTATGCAAGAAAGTTTACAAATAAGAAAAGATCATTCAATCCGTATCTGCAGTTAGTTGTCCAAATGTTTCACCCAGGTGCTTTATTAAATATGGTAGGATATCTGCTTTTATCAGGTACTTAGTGGAAATGTCTTCTGTTTGAGCTATCAGCATTACAAAACAGTATACACACTGATGTTCTCAAAGTAATTAGTACAGCGCAAAAAATATGACAAAAACACAAAAACAGAAAGATGACACGCTAAAATATAATACTCTAATTAAGATCATGCATTTATATATAATCCATACATGTAAAATCTAAGCAAATTATTCACTAGTTTGTGAAAAGACAAAGAGGCAGACCATCATTTTACACCATGATGCTTGAGTGATTCTCACCTCATTGAAACCGAGGCTTCCTGCAAGTTGAATTAGTAGTTTCTATCCCCTTCTAAATAACGACCGGCAGGGAATAAACAAATTGAGAGGAACAGAGATGTCATTCAGTACTTTACATTGCATTTTCATTATAAGAGTTTATCCCGCTGTTACCAAGACCTACCATGCCTTCTGCCAGCCAAGATACTTTCTTTAATCACGGTGCCTAAAGCTCAAAAAAAAAAACCAAAAAAAAAACACTCCACTTTGAGAACCAAGTTGTTTGGAATGTAGCCCCATGTAGATCATATACAAGCTTTCAGGGCTCTTAAACTCTAATGTTCATGAGGAAATTAGAATGGGCAAGGCTGTGAAAACAGCTTGAAACTCTGCATAATCCAGCCACTGCAAGTGAATGAGAAAAATCAATGACCAAGAGGCATCGATCTTCTCACCAAATGTGAATGCAGTTCTTCTAAAAACTCTGCTGGGGATTTTTTTTTCCCAAGCCATTCACTTGCAAAACATGTTTGCTGAAGCTGAATTTAGAATGCAGGTCTTTGCCACAAGAAGCTTAAATCTTGTGATAAAAGAATCGCATTTATATATATTTAAAAAAAGTGCATGAATATGTCTGAGTGTGAAGAGTCAGTATATATTTAGGCATATGCATTTCATATGAACTGTAACCTACATCAAATCAACTGCAACAAAGCTGGCATATTTTGCTTCTCCAAATATTTGCCCTGTTCTAATCAAAATATGATATTTCAGTGGCATTTCACAATGTCAAAGGGCCCTCACTGAACACAAAGTAATAATATGAATTGTTCAAAGAATTATCTCCTGCTATAAAGGATTTTGTTCTTTACTTTCCACTTAATTGTTTTAG
Source organism: Polypterus bichir lapradei (assembly GCA_026402145.1). Classification (NCBI taxonomy): domain Eukaryota; kingdom Metazoa; phylum Chordata; class Cladistia; order Polypteriformes; family Polypteridae; genus Polypterus; species Polypterus bichir. Next base: position 17,051,171 of record JANRMT010062836.1, read on the forward strand.
CTGATGCCATTACCATATATAATTATGGCAAGCGAATCAAGTGTGTATATCAGTATAATAATCTACACTTCAATTAGTTTCTTCTAAATTAAGTACATTTTGCTTATTTTATGTAAATTTGCATTTAATGTTTGGTTTATTTAGATACATATATTAATACCGGCAACTCAGTGGTGTAGTACTTAGCACTGCCTCCCTACCTCTCCAGAGGTCTGGGTTCAAAGCCTACCAACATTGCTACATGAATTGTACACATTCCCATTATCTATCAGGATTTTTCTTGGTGTATTCAGGTTTTCCTCCATCAATCCTCTTCTTCTTCTTTTGGCTGTTTCTGTTAGGGGTTGCCACAGCGGATCATCTTCTTCCATATCTTTCTGTCCTCTGCATCTTGTTCTGTTACACCCATCACCTGCATGTCCTCTCTCACCACATCCATAAACCTTCTCTTAGGCCTTCCTCTTTTTCTCTTGCCTGGCAGCTCTATCCTTAGCATCATTCTCCCAATATACCCAGCATCTCTCCTCTGTACATGTCCAAACCAACACAATCTCGCCTCTCTGACTTTGTCTCCCAACTCTCCAACATGAGCTGACCCTCTAATGTACTCATTTCTAATTCTATCCATCTTTGTCACACCCAATGCAAATCTTAGCATCTTTAACTCTGCTACCTCCAGCTCTGTCTCCTGGTTTCTGGTCAGTGCCACCGTCTCCAACCCATATAACATAGCTGGTCTCACTACCGTTGTGTAGACCCAAAGTCATGAATTTTAAGCTGACAGGTAGTGCATGAAGTATTCTTTAATAATCAGTATTCCCATTAAGGTCCAGTGTTGCCTGAACACTGAAATCTTACTCTGGTGCTATGGAATATGCATGTAAATAAATTTATCTATTTTGCTTGGACATTCCGTTTGATTTTGCAACTTCTCTCATTGCGCTAAGAATTATAGTTTGCTTGCAGGAGTGATATATTCGCACTAATCCGAGACTGAGGCTTCGGGCCAACGGGAGGAGAAGCATGACATTTGGAGTGGGGAGTTGGTCTACCTCTGTTTTTTGGAGCGTAACTTGCCATGGCTTAGCTAGCTATACCTTTTTATTTATTGATTTTTAAATTTTGTCCCATTTCACTACTACACGATCGGAGCCATGGGGAACGGCTAGTCTTTAATATATCATATGTGGATACTCTAACTACACCCAAAAGCCACAGTACCTTGTCCTCTTGACCAACTTCACACAGAACAATTTCAATAGACATACAAATTTAGATGCTGTGTGTGCAGTTCAGAATGGTTATTTCCTAATGCAAATTAAGACAGTTGCATGCATTGAATCAATTTACCACACTGACACTGTAGCTCTAGTTATTTAAAGAGCATGTAAGGCTGAAGCACATCATTTCAAGTGAGTTCCATTGCAATGTGAACACTGCCAGCACCGTGGTACCAGCAATTTCTAATACTTTATGTTATTGAACTTCATACGCTTGAGACTGAGGCACACATTAATGGCTTTGTGATGGTCCTATTTGTACTTTTTCCTCTGAAAGTCTATGTTCTCTTTCTTGAATCCTATTGAGGCTTCTCAAAGAATGTGCTTCCCTTCCTTGTGCCACTGAAGGATTGAGCCTGCTCAACCGGTGAAGAGCTGCTGCTACAATACCTTTTTATAAACCTCACAGTAGTAGTTGCACTACTACTCTCCACAGCCATGGTAAACAAGAATGTATTAATAGCACTTAACACGTTGACTGCCAAAATAAATTGTTCCTAATGTCAATGTGTTATGTTAACATAGCAATTAAATGAATGTATTTTTTCTAAAAAAAATCTATTTGAGTTTCCTCATAGTTGCCATATGGAGCAGAAAATTCTTTGTGCACACCACCTGTGCAATAATGACTTTTTGCACTCTAGTTACATGATAACTTGCCAGAATCGAACAAATTAGATCTTACACAATTAGTTGCAATTGAATGTTGCAGTTTCCATTTGAACTTTGCCATGGTGAGACAGATTCAGAAGGTTATGTTTCTACGTATGTAGATCAAATTTGTGAAAAATAAATGTTATCCAAAATATGGTTGATAAGAAAAAGAACTAACTAAAAGTGAAATAATTCTGTTCTGTGCTGTCACACTGATTTTTTCATTTTTATTATAGAAGCTAACCCTCCTCTGTTTACATGTGTTATCCATAAATATGGTCGTATAGGGCTCTACATCCTCAAAAACGATTTACGAGATAACGATTTACGAGATAAGATTGCTTACTATGAATTAATTTGTATTTAGCAGTCATATTAAAATGTATTTTCGAAAACCCTCATTTTAATTTCAGGCTTTCAAGTGGTCTGGAGGCTAATTTTTCGTCCTGTGTGCAAATCGAATTTGGCCCTGTATGACACTATGGGTGTGAGTGTATCAAGGTGACCTGACTCCCCACAACTCTAAATAGGAATAATGAGGAAAAGGAATAGAGTGGTATTTATAATCAGAGTATGTAAATGTCTTGCTTTTTTTCTGGGTCCATTTTATAATTTGGCATAGCTATCTCACAACTTCAGAGTCCTGCTGTCAAATCCCTCCGTGACCAGTTTGTGTAGAAGTTGTACCTTCTTTCTGTGTATAGATGGGGCCTCAGTTTCCATACCCCTGCAAAAAATATGCAGATACCATTTAAAATTAATGCTGCATGCGATACCATCTTCAGTCAAAATTTAAAGTTCATTACAAAAGTACTTTAATTAATTATAGGCCAAAACAGCGGAAAAGTAAAGCATTGGTGCCTTACAGCTCTCGGGTCCTGGCGTTCTGATTAAAATCTATGGAGATGTTGTACCCACGTCCCAGGTCTGGGTGGGTTATCTCCTGCTCCTGCAGTTTCCTTTCACATACCAAAGAAATTCAGCTGAAATAGATAAAGTTTAGTGGAGTTTATTGTTTTCACTGTGGTGATGTTGCAGGTAATTCCATCTTCAGATGAGTGCCACATTTATTGCAAGAATGCAATATTTATTTTAGATAATGTCATATTTTCACTATGCTAAATGTCCTTAGTAGTTGGAATAGTACCTTGTGTAAGTTGTAATAGTTCTTCTAGACAAGGCATTATAAAGATTAAGATCTTTCAAATGATGAGGTGGCACGGATATGGTAGGCAGCATATCTTAATATAATAACAATGCAAGTTGAATGTGGTTATATGGAATATATGCCTTTCAAAGAATTGTGGGGCATAATGTTGAAAGGTTATATGTAAAACCTGATCGTTCCTTTGGCATGTTCATGACAAACAAAAATAAAAAACCCTTTAATATATGTATAAAGAAGAGTGCTAGTCTTTCCGTGTGAAGATATTGTATCCATGATAAGCTATCAGCTTTTTCGTTAATGTGTAATTTGATGTGGAAAGTTAATTCTTTAGCATTTAACGTTCAAGTTGCTGTCTCAGATTATTGCCGTCACACACAGTAATTATGTCAAGGAACAAGTGGTTAACAAATATTGCTATCATGTATAAAGTAAAGCGGAAGAATGCACCAATTTGACTTTAAGGAGCTGTTAGCAGTGTGGCTCTGGGGAGTCATTTAAAAACAAATAAATAAGTTGGGTTATATAAATAAGTTGGGTAGCTGCCCCATTTAAATATTGTTTGGAGTGTTAGTACATGTAGCAGTTCCAAATAGGAAGGATTTTGTTCCTATGAAAAACCTAGCTAACTCATATTCTAATGAAAGTTAACATCTGCCTTGATAATGCTGGTATGATGACATAGTGTTGGTGGGTCATTCAGTCAGGGAATAACAGTAGGCCTGTATTCAGATTTGAACTCTCTGTGTAATTTGCACATTCACTGGACTTTTTCTCTGGTATTCCACTTTCCTCTCAAATATATACATTTCAGTTTGAGCAGTACCACGGTATGTGTGCTAGTGTCCCATGTAATGGACAATTCTCCTAATTGAGCACTGATTTGTTTCAGGAGCAACATCTGCAGTTTCTAAGTTAAAGTTGAAGAATGAAACCAAATGGGGCAACACACAATAAACAGTATGTGAAATGCCAGAAAAGAAGGTCTAAGTACCAACTGCTGCCAGTGTGCTTCCTTTTGAAACAACTAGTGCACTGTGTATTTAAAGAAATAGAGAAGTCAGCCACTGTGCAATGATAGCTGGATACCAAGATTTATGACTTTTTTTCCCCTCTTGACTCTGCAGTCTGTGAAGAAGTGTGTCCCGTATTTGTCTTGGGTGCACGGTTCATAATTTGTTTTTCTGGTAACTGAAGGCAGACTACTAGGTCCAGTCAGTCAGTTTGAGTAAGGATTTTGAAAATTTGAATTTGCTCAACCAAGACTTGTGAGATTCTCTTCTAATACCCAGTTGAAATTGAATAAATGCTTACGTGGATTAAAATATATACTTTTTTTTGTTTTATTGTGTGGTCACAAGAATGGCACACAGTACTCCAAAATTTAATCTCACAATTGCATTTTAAAGTGCTGGGGAACTTTGTGAAAATGTTGCAATACAACAACATTACACTTTAATAATCTTAAAAAAAGCTCCTCCAAATTGCCTAGAGGATATGAATGTCGTGTTGACAAAATTTTAGGATTAGCTTCTTGCAGAACAGGTTCTCCTATCTATTTTATTTAAAATGTATCACTTTACACGTATTTGTTGCCATCCTGAATAATCACTTTGTTGAAATTTTTACAGTGTTTTCTGTCACAAGTTGTTTTTCTTTGAGATTAGCATCATAATCATTTTAACAATAGCAACTTAATATGTCTTAATATACTGTATATGTTTGTACTCGCGAAAGGTCAAGAGTCTGAATATGAATGGAATGACAGCTTATTCTGTTTATTATGTTCAGAGTTCAGCGTGTTAAAACGTGTTAGATAATTTAAAGGGTGAGCAGTGACACAACCCAGAACACTGTTTTTTTCTGTAGAAAAATAAGTGACGGGAAATAACTATCTTTGAAATCTTCCTCTCAGAATACAGGTCTCTGTTTTCTGCTGAGACCTGCTTCCTGCCTTTCTTGTTGGAGTAACTATAAATTTGTTCCTCATCTGTGGTTCCTGCTGAGATGTGCATTACATCATTGTCTATTTCCAGCTTGCTACATTAATCAAAACCTATCCCATTTATTAAGCACTTGCTGCAGCTAAAGGCATTTGAAATGCACAGCACAGCCAAACACAAGCTACTAGGCAGTAAGAAGGAAAAAAAAAAAAAAAACAGGAGGAGTGGATTCTAGTCAGGTACAAATTGAATTTCAAGTGATTTAGCAGCTTCTTAAGTAGCAGCTTATCCTTCGATGACTTGGCTAGAAAGTGTGCCAAGGGATCTGAAACACTGGATGGTATGACTGGGTGGTTATGCTCCAGCCTTTACCCCATCAGCCTTCTAAGAAACTACTGATGAGAGGGACCTTTCTTAAGAAATAAATAAATAAGAAATGCACAAAGCTTTGATTTTGCATGGATAACCTTTGCAAACTGGAACCTTTCTGTCAAATTTCTTCACAACGGAGAGATGTGTTTAAAAAAAAAAAAGCAAAAAAACACTAAAGGGATGAAAATAAATAAAAAAAATGATACAGTGGTTTCAAATAGAATAGTAAATCAGAAAGTAGACTCTCTGTGGGACACATTCTTCCCTGTTTGGTTGGATTTTCTCTGGGTATTCCCACACCCCAAAATTAACTAGAAAGTATAAACTGGCTTGGCATGAATGTATGGGTGGAAGGGGCATTCTCTTCAGGATTAGCTCCTGATATAGTGATGCCTGGAATGGTCAGACTTCTTGAAGCTCAGGAGAGGAAAATGGATGGATGGATGGATAGAAAACTGAAATTGTTGGATGTCCATCCATCCATCCATTATCCAACCCGCTATATCCTAACTACAGGGTCATGGGGGTCTGCTGGAGCCAATCCCAGCCAACACAGGGTGCAAGGCAGGAAACAAACCCCGGGCAGGGTGCCAGCCCACCTCAGATCGTTGGATGTTTCCATGTCAAATGCTTTATACATGATAAGTAGTGCATGTGCCCATCCTACACCCGATGCTGCAGAAAACTTGAACTGATATGATAATAGATTTAGGTTGTTTCCAGTCTGAAAAAATAAAAGAAGGTTAGATACCTTAATCACCTTTAGCTATTTTTCCCTTTCGAAAATGCATACTGACACAGCCCTTCCATATTTCCCTAAACACAGAGGTACCTTAAGGTTGTGGTGCATGAAAAAGAAATTCTTGATTTTTTTTTTTAAGTGTAGGGATTCCATAATAGAGGCCAAAGTCTGAGCAGCAACTGCTAGCAGCACCCATCCATTTACACAACTAGTGATTAGGGCATTGGGAGGTATGTGGCAGTTGGTTGTTAAGCAATGACAGAATTGCATTTGTGTCAGACACCACAATTAATGTCATAACACCTAGAAAGTTGTCTTTAAGTTGCTTAGTTTAGTCATTTGCCTGATGCACCACTGTAGTATGATTGAGACTAATGCTTACAGACATGGCTGTCTGTTTATTGTTGTTCTGCCAGCTTTGTACATCCCACCCAACAAGAGTGTGTGCTGTTATTCTCTCAGCAGTACTAGCTGGAATTTCCCTTCTGCGCCTCTGGAAGTTCCTAAGCAGTTAAAACAGACATCTAAACAAAACATTAGCATGGCATGCCTTATGTAGCTTTCAAAATAACTTGTGCATTAACCAATTCTTTTTCTTCAAACAGCACTCCCACTGCTGTCTTGAAAGTAAGTGTATCCCTGTACAAAGTAAGACATCTGGCACAAAGCATGCATACCATTTCTACAGTTTAAAGAGTTTCATTACACTCTTGATAAGGAATTTACCATCTTTACGACTTCCCCACAGACTTATTAAAATCTGGACTGGTTGTTAGCACTCTGCTATAGCGCAGTGTGTATATCTATGCCTTCACCTTTCTAAATTAGCCATATTTATGCTTGTGATAATAAAGCTGAAAAGTGTGGCCCTTGATGCCTTGTAATAAAACACACTAATAGACTGTCATAACCAAACTTTAATATAAGGAAGGATTGAGAGGAAATCCTTTGACTCTGTATACTGGATCCCTCATATTGATAAGCAGCTTTTTCCCACCACAAGCAATTTATATTCTGTGTTTATATACTGTAATTAAATCTCCTCTCTAAAAGGAAAGCCTTTCTTTATGCTTGCATGCTCCTTAGTCCTCCCCCTCCATAGCCTTTACTTGTTCTTTCCCCAGGCGTTTATTTCCACTCATGCCTTCTGACTACTCACTTTATGTAAGTATGTGTCAGCAACTCCAGTTTATCTCCATTCTAAGTAATTCCCTGAGTCTATTCATATATGAATCATAAGAAAGAATACATATATATCATTCCTTTATGGTTTCCTAAATCAAGAGAGTATTGTGCTGTTTTAAAAGTACCCACAGCAACATTTTTATTCTTCATCTTGTCATGCAGATTTGTTCAAAGTGTGGTTTTTATTGTAAAATCTGCAGGTTCTGCTCCTGTTAATGTATGATGATAGAGAGGGGTCGGGAACATGCACTGAAACAGCGTGTTGCTTCACCCACCACACAATGAGCCGCCTCAGGATCCCAATTTACTCACAGAATGACTAAAAAATCTAAAATTATTCTGATTTGAGGTGTCGACCCACTTTGATTCTGTTTTGTTCATTTTATATAATCTATTTTTCTTTTACTTGCTTAGTTTTGTCACAATATACTTTGTTTTGCATGTGCTCTGGGTGTATGTTGGGTTTTCAATCACAAGGGACCAGTTCCTGTTGTTTGTTAAAATTAAATAAAATAAGTATTGAGAAATGTAATTTTAGCTAAATGTCTTGCTTTCATTAATGACTTGACTGCATCAAAATAATAATAATAATTCTTTGCATTTATATAGCACTTTTCTCACTACTCAAAGCGCTCAGCAATTGCAGGTTAAGGGCCTTGCTCAAAGGCCCAACAGAGCAGACTCCCTTTTGGCATTTACGGGATTCGAACTGGCAACCTTCCGATTGCCAGTGCAGATCCCTAGCCACAGAGCCACCAGGAAAATAGAAAGCCAGAAATCAAAAGTCAACAGGTTTGTTCCTAGGCAACAGAAAAGTGTGACAGTTTAATTGATCTTGTAGTCTGACTTTGTATCCTTTGCTGGCTGAGAGGATTATTTTAGAAATTGTCGCTTGGTGATATTGATATGATATTTTAGTGCATGTTTTCTTTCTGTTTTAGTACATCTTTTTTCTGAGCAAGCCTCTTAAGAGCTGTGTTAAGTTGCTGTTCAACGGTTGGGCAAAACCAGACCCAAAGCATTGAATACCGACTCTTGAGTAGACCCTTTCATAGTATGCATACCCAGAATCCCAGACTGGGCCAGATTTAATAGCAGTAATATTGTTATGTGTGTGGAGTTCAGTGAAATTCTTATTGCACGTCTGACCAAAATTCAACATGTCACCACTCTTCGACTCCATGATAAATAAGAATGTATTCAAATACATGACGCCAATTCTTTTAATACATTTTCATTCCTGGACCTGTGTGTGTGTTTTCACCTTTTCACTAACCCAATATACAAATTTCATATAGATGATGCCAATTCTGGAATTAAACCTGTATTATTAGATTTGTGACACTTCAATGTTATCCATGTGGCTGTAATATCCTCCAATACACCAACAGAAATTAGTGAGAGCATAGAAAAAAAAAGCACTGTAGGGTCAGTACCTCAATTGCCGCCTTTTCTTACAGGTAGACCAAGATGACTAACAGTGCTGAGTGTGTGGTTTTGCTCAAGACAGTTTACAAAAGTCTTAGCACACATTTTGTATTTTGTGAAACGCTGCACTCAGGTAACGTTTTCAGATTAGTTTTGTGCTAAGATAAGCCTGTAAGAGAATCAACCGTGGCCACAACGTTTGATCCAATGAGGTTCTTATATGCCATGATGAGAATGTTTGATATGAGCTATATATTATCATATTGTAGACACTGACTAGAAGATGATGATAGATTCAATCTTGGCTAGATGTGCTATAATGTTTTTTCTCAGTTTATTAAAATAATCACTTGTCAATAAATGTGATTTTTTGCTTTGCACCCTCCCCCAATATAACCTATCGTCTATGGGGGAGGAGCGAAAGTCTTAGATTCATCACAAAGTTCGACCTCCTGTCTTTGACCGATCTTGACATTTTAGGATCCCCTGGTATCGAAAACATTGATATCTCAATGAAGGTTGTGTGTGTGTCTACAGTATGTGCATGTGTGTGTCTGTGTGTCACAGTTTCTTAAGGACGGTCTAGAGCTAAAATGACTGAACGAAAAAATATCAAACTCAAAACTTAAGCCTGTTGTGAGATGATGATGTACTCATTAGTTTTTGAGCCAAATCGTGCAAGAAAAAGAGGCACGCTAGAGGAACCCTACAATACTGCAATTGATTATGAATTCTTCTCATCAATTGCCATCGTAATGACCTATTTTATGACCAGAAAAATCAGTATCAGAATGGTAAATAATTACTGAAATGTTAAAAAATAGTTCAGGTAACTTGGTTCCTATGGTGTAAAGCTTACTGAAGCTCACATCCGAATTTATTTGTTTACCCTCATTTGCCATATCATTACAAACACTTTTTCTTATTCTTTCATGTGAATAATTATACACACATGAAGTTAGACATAAGGAAAGCTACATGCTAATAATGGGCAGCTTTGGTGAGAGAAAAGTGAAGTGATGATATAATTAAATGGCTCATTGGTTATGCCATTTTGCTACAATGATTTCTTCTTCTGACTACATAAGTACAGTGCAAATGGAAAGTATTCACAGTGCATCACTTTTTCCACATTTTGTTATGTTACAGCCTTATTCCAAAATGGATTAAATTCATTTTTTTCCTCAGAATTCTACACACAACACCCGATAATGACAATTTGAAAAAGTTTACTTGAGGCTTTTGCAAATTTATTAAAAATAAAAAAACTGAGAAATCATTTGTACATAAGTATTCACAGCCTTTGCTCAATACTTTGTCGATGTACCTTTGGCAGCAATTACAGCCTCAAGTCTTTTTGAATATGATGCCACAAGCTTGGCACACCTATCCTAGGCCAGTTTCTCCCATTCCTCTTTGCAGCACCTCTCAAGCTCCATCAGGTTGGATAGGAAGTGTCGGTGAACAGCTATTTTAAGATCTCTCCAGAGATGTTCAATCGGATTCCAGTCTGGGCTCTGGCTGGGCCACTCAAGGACATTCACAGAGTTGTCCTGAAGCCACTCCTTTGATATCTTGGCTGTGTGCTTAGGGTTGTTGTTCTGCTGAAAGATGAACCGTCACCCCAGTCTGAGGTCAAGAGCGCTCTAGAGCAGGTTTTTATCCAGGATGTCTCTGTACATTGCTGCAGTCATCTTTCCCTTTATCCTGACTAGTCTCCCACTTCCTGCTGCTGAAAAACATCCCCACAGCATGATGCTGCCACCACCATGCTTCACTGTAGGGATGGTATTGGCCTGGTGATGAGCGGTGCCTGGTTTTCTCCAAACGTGACACCTGGCATTCACACCAAAGAGTTCAATCTTTGTCTCGTCAGACCAGAGAATTTTGTTTCTCATGGTCTGAGAGTCCTTCAGGTGCCTTTTGGCAAACTCCAGGCGGGCTGCCATGTGCCTTTTACTAAAGAGTGACTTACGTCTGGCCACTCTACCATACAGGCCTGATTGGTGGATTGCTGCAGAAATGGTTGTCCTTCTGGAAGGTTCTCCTCTCTCCACAGAGGACCTCTGGAGCTCTGACAGAGTGACCATCAGGTTCTTGGTCACCTCACTGACTAAGGCCCTTCTCCCCCAATTGCTCAGTTTAGATGGCCAGCCAGCTCTAGGAAGAGTCCTGGTGGTTTCGAACGTCTTCCACTTACAGATGATGGAGGCCACTGTACTCATTGGGACCTTCAAATCAGCAGAAATTTTTTTGTAACCTTCCCCAGATTTGTGCCTCGAGACAATCCTGTCTCGGAGGTCTACAGACAATTCCTTTGACTTCATGCTTGGTTTGTGCTCTGACATGAACTGTCAACTGTGGGACCTTATATAGACAGGTGTGTGCCTTTCCAAATCATGTCCAATCAACTGAATTTACCACAGGTGGACTCCAATTAAGTTGCAGAAACATCTCAAGGATAATCAGGGGAAGCAGGATGCACCTGAGCTCAATTTTGAGCTTCATGGCAAAGGCTGTGAATACTTGTACTGTGTACATGTGCTTTCTCAATTTTTTTATTTTTAATAAATTTGCAAAAACCTCAAGTATACTTTATTCACATTGTCATTATGGGGTGTTCTGTGTAGAATTCTGAGGAAAAAAATGAATTTAATCTATTTTGGAATAAGGCTCTAACATAACAGAATGTGGAAAAAGTGATGTACTGTGAATACTTTCCGGATGCACTGTACATTGTTTTGCACTCTTTAGAAAGCCGTTGTCAAAATAATTAATAACACTGTTTATAGGGTATAATATACATCGAACTTTGGTGAAGTATGCAGAGTGTTTTTATTTAAGAAGTTCCAATCATCTGGGTAAGTACTATGTATGCATATATATCGGGGCATGAAAATCTTCTCACCTAAATGAATTATGTTAGAAAAATGCTTTGTCATGGACCTTCAAAAGAGACCTAGATTCTATAAAACTGTTAAACAGGATATTAAATAATAATTTCATTTAACACCTTTTTAATTAAATAAAGATGAGGTTGAAATGGTTGCAGGGATCAAAAAATAACAAACAGGGAATTTTTTGGTTCAGTCGTGAAATTATGCCTTTCAAGTGGAGGCAAAGCTCATTTCAGCACAGAATTTGCATCCCATTAATGCAGCCCCTCTTCAGGGTGTTTTCCCAACGTGTACCCAGTGTAAACAGGATAGCCTCCTGCCACACATAACCCTGAACTGGATTAAAAGGGTTTGAAAAGGTTGTTATTAAATTGCATGACAGGCAGTGTGGTCTGTTGGTTAAGAGGTTAAATCACGAGTCATAAGGCTGTTTATTCAATCTCAGCCTCTGATTCATTGTGTTACTTTGAGCAAGCCATTTAACTTGCCTGTGCTCCAAGTGCAAATGGAAAAAATACATAAATATATGAGCAATGTTAACTTAACTCAGCCTGGGATTTTACTGGGGAAAACAAAGTGTCTCTGGACATTTTTAACTGAACACAAGACTCCCCACAAGCCAGAGATGATAATGTCATAGCAAAAATGAAATGTCCCTAAAGCCCACAGTGTAATTAACTAAGTGCAGAGTAACATGTGGCTATTACTACAGCAAAGTGAGAAAAAGATATTTGATTTTGATACAAGAAAAATGCTGAGTAGAGATGTTGAACCATAGTGCAATGTGAGGAGTGTTTAATATATATAAGAAGAGGCATACAATTTAATTTATTTTTCTTAGTTTATGTACAAGTTAATAAAGCTTCTTTATTAAAATAAACACATTTTTTATTTAAACTTAGTCAAATTCTATTGATATTGTTGCTGTGCAAGTATTAGGTGTACCAATATGTTATGTGGGCTTTAACCTCCTCTTAAAAATGTGCAGATGTACCATTGCGGCAGAAAAGGACTTCTCATCATCTGCTTAATGTCTAGTAGTTATACATATCAGAGTAAGTATTAATCTCTTCTTTAGAGAGCTTTATGCATTCCTTAAAGAAAGTATAATAGTAATGAATGTGCTTTATTGATGCTGACATATAGTCCATGACACTGAACAAAGCTTATTATTGGTTAACAGGCAGATGAAGCTGATACGATATTAGAAGGACTTAAGCAAGGCTTAGAAAGAAAGATAAAGAAATTACATCTATGTGAACTGTCTGTCATACTGTATGTTCTTTTGAGGAATGCTTGTTTACCCCTGCTACTAAATGAAAGGAATATCAGCTGAAGAACTGTGTAAATGTCCAAAAGCCCGCACTGCGTGATTCTTAATATCACTTCCATATTCTTTATCATAGAGCTCAAGTACATTAAAGTAAATTTTACTTTGTGGTATGTTTGCACACAAAGTGCTAACCAAGGACTGAATCACAAGTCTGAACTAGATTACAGAAAGTATCATGAGCCTGTTATTGATGTGATAAGAAGATATTTTCTGATAGGGGTGCAATTGTTTTAATGTGGGGAATATACATTTATTTATCTTCCCCTATACTACTTCTCTGTTTTTCCTGTGGAACACATTTATCTGATTTCAGTGTTAAGTGTCAAGGAAAATTGTGGATCATTGTGCTCAGGAATTGCTTTGCCTAATGGTGTTTTGAATAGCAATTCCTTCTTACACTTATTTTAAATGCATCATTTTATCTGTATGTTTCTGTCTGGAGATCAGAGCCTCCTGAGCCTCAAGTGTTGTTTACATATTGTTCAACATAAAGTATAGAGAGCTGATGATTTCTGCAGAAGAGGCAAAACAAAGTACACAGTACCGCACATCTCTTAGGTGAATATTACATTTCCTATACAATGTGCAAACATTTCACTTTATCATTCATTTAAGCTTTGTATTTCTATAAAAGTCTAAATTCTGCTGAGGTAATAACTAGTGTGCTATACTAAGCACTGATTCAGGGCTAAACTTTACAAATTAAATACAGAGCAATTCTAAAATATAATGCTAGATACTTTCAGCAGTTTTGTAAGGGGGTCACACGCATTCAAAACTCATGGTTTATTATAACTTCTCTATAAAATTGCAGGATAGCAAATGAAAAAGTAGCCCCCCTGCAGGGTAAGGAGCCTCTCCCTGGTTAACATTGGCAAATGGAGTCAGGTGACGCTAGCAGGAGGTCCCCATGAACATTTTGTTTCATTAAATCCTGTGTACTTCTGGGAGGGAAGACGTCATATTTTGAAAATGCATATTCGTACAGACCCCATTAAGATAAGTTACATTTACAGCTTATCCCATCCTATTGATTAATGAAAGTTAAAGAAAGAAACTTAAAGGTGGCTGAAACTGCATACATCTGTTTTGAGGAAATTGTGCTGCACCAGTTATATATTTGATAAAATAAATATGTGAGAGCAATGTAGATGTGGTACACAAAGGTATTTGACAATATACAGCAGCTATAGAAAGTATTCATCCCCTTTGAAGTTTACACTTTTTATTGTTATACAACATTTAATTTGGCTTTTTTGATACTGAGCAGCAGAAAAGGAGTATTTAATATCAAAGTGGAAAGAGATCTCTGCAAAGTGGTCTCAGTTAATCTATTGTAAAAGAATTCACTCGACACACTTAAAAAGGTTTGGGGCAGCCACCCGTATATTATTCCTGGCTGCAAAAGAGTCTTTGTATAATATAGAGATGTTCTCTATGTCGAGTCCAAAACAGAACTGAAGAAGGGTTGACAAGATGGTGGCTTTAAGGGATAGGACAGGAAATGATGTAAGGGAACCGGAAGTGATGTTTCTTCATTAGTCAGCCATAACTGGAAGTGATATTCTCCTAGGCGCCGGAACCGGAAGTGACGTCATCTATTTTAAATCAGACAGGTTTTCCCGCGGCTGGTCTGTAAAGATAACATGAGAAGGTTTAATGCACCCCTCCACCCCCTGGCTTGGCGTGGAATTATCTTTGCTTGGTCCATACAACATCTTCCTAGTCGCACGTGTGTGACACTATATATATAAAGCCAAATACCACTGACTCACTCATCATGAAATATCCTAAACTATGAGGACTTGGGACTTGAAATTTGGAATGTAGGTGGCCTGGCGTGGAATTACCTTTGCTTGGTCCATACAACATCTTCCTAGTCGCACGTGTGTGACATGGCCCCCCCCCTCAGCCCAGACCCATCGGATCGGGCGTACCTGTCCGAGAAGTCATGGCATCGAGAAGGGCATTGGCATTGGCTTGCAGTACACCCCGGCGATAAACGACCGAAAACTTATAAGGCTGCAGATCTAAAATCCACCTTGTGACGCGTGGATTGGACTCCCTATGCAAGGCCATCCACTGTAATGGCGCATGGTCTGTCACAAGAGTGAATTCACGCCCCAAGAGGTAATATCTCAGCTGAGTAATCGCCCATTTAATCGCCAAAGCTTCCCGCTCCACTGCCGCATACCTTGTTTCACGATCCAGCAGTTTCTGGCTCAGGTACATAATGGGGTGTTCCACTCTATTGACACTTTGGCTCAGCACGGCTCCTAGACCTGTGTCTGAAGCGTCCGTCTGAGGGATGAAAGGCATAGAAAAGTCAGGCGCTTTCAATATAGGAGGTGACGTAAGGGCCATTTTCAGGTCACTGAATGCAGCCTCTGATCTCTCATCACATACCACGTGATTAGGTTTCCCCTTCTTTGTGAGGTTTGTCAAGGGCGTTGCTCTCTCAGAAAAACGGGGTACAAACCGGCTATAGTAACCTGCTAAGCCGAGAAAGGCCTGAATCTGCCTCTTGTTGATCAGACGGGGCCAATTCATAATGGCATTTATTTTAGAACACTGTGGCCTCACCATACCCCGGCCCATTAGATTAGCCTAAATATTTGGCTTCGACCAATCCAAAGTGGCATTTCTTTGGATTAATATGAAGACCAGCTTTTGCTAGTGATCGCAATACAGCTCGAACCTGCTGTAAGTGTTCTTCCCAAGTGTTGGAATAGATGACAACGTCATCCAAGTAGGCAGCACTATATGAATTATGAGGACGAAGCACTTTGTCCACCAGACGTTGGAAAGTAGCAGGTGCCCCATGTAATCTCCATTGGAGAACACGATACTGCCAGTGCCTGCTAGGGGTGCTAAACGCGGCCTTTTCCTTAGCGGAGTCCGTTAAGGGAACCTGCCAATACCCCTTTGTCATATCCAAAGTAGTCAAAAATTTAGTGTTACCTAGCCGCTTGAGGAGGTCGTCCACTCGCGGCATCGGATAGGCATCGAATTGGGAGACTTGGTTAAGCCGACGGAAGTCATTGCAGAACCTCCAACTTCCATCCGGCTTACTGACCATGACAATAGAACTGGACCAGGGATTATAACTTTCCTCAATCACACCAAGGTCCAGCATGTGTCTGATCTCCAGCTCCACTTCAGCCTTTTTTGCCTCGGGAATCTGGTATGGGCGTTCTCGGACTATAACCTTGGGTTTTGTCACAATGTCATGCGCAATCAGTGAGGTCTGCCCTGGATTTTCATTTACCACCTCAGGGACAGGCAGGATAACTATTTCAAGCTCCTGTCGTTGTTGGCGAGTCAGATTATCTCAGAAATCAAGGTTTAATTTATGAGCAAAGAGAGAGCGGGGCTGTCCGGAGGAGGGCTCGAGATCCCTGTCTTTCCACAGTTTCAGAAGATTGACATGATAAATCTGCTCACTGGGATGACGATTTGGTTGTTTCACCAAATAATCAACCAATCCCTTCCTCTCCTTAATTTCATAGGGGCCTTGCCAATGAGCCAGTAATTTAGAATGTGAGGTGTGAACTAAAACCATGACCCGATCTCCCAGGCGGAACTCCCAAAGTGATGTACCACGGTTATAGCATTGGACCTGGGCTGTTTGCGCCTTTTCCATAAGTGTTTTCAATATAGGTCTGATTTTTTCAAATCTATCGTGTAACTGTGCGATATATTCCAATATATTTAAGACGGAAGGACCTCTTCCTCCCAGCCTTCTTTTAAAATGTCTAATATGCCCCTTGGTTGTTGTCCGTATAATAATTCAAAAGGCAAGAACCCAGTGGAGGCTTGGGGAAATTCCCGATATGCAAAAAGAATGAGGAGGGAGGCGCTGATCCCAGTTCCTTCTGTCCTCATTGACTACCTTACGTAACATTTACTTGAGAGTTTGATTGAACCTCTCTACAAGACCGTTGGTTTGAGGATGATATACCAAGGTTTTTAAATGTTTTATTTGAAGTAGTTTGGCAGTCTCCCTGAACGTCTGCGAGGTAAAAGGCGTCCCTTGATCCATCAGGATTTCTTTAGGGATGCCAGCACATGCAAATACTCCCACTAATTCCTGTGTGATAGCTTTTGAAGTACCTGAGCACAGTGGAACAGCTTCTGGAAACTGGGTAGCATAATCTTCCAGGACTATTATATATTTATGGCCTCTGGCTGAGGGTTCTAGGGGTCCTACTATGTTGACCCCAATACGCTCAAAAGGGACATCTATTAAGGGTAGTGGAACTATAGGAGCACGGTCCCTCCTAGGAATCTGCCTCAATTGACACTCCGGACAGGATGTGCAAAAGCGGCATACCTCCTCATTAATTCCGGGCCAAAAGAATCTAAACTTAATCCGCTCAAGTGTTTTTTCAGGTCCCAAGTGGGCTCCCAGGAGATGGGTATGTGCTAGTTCACAGACTTGTTGCCAGTAAGTCCGTGGTACTAACAACAATGACCTCATTTCCCCCTCATAGTTAGCTACCTGATATAACAGATCGTTATTTAACACAAAGCGGGGACCTTGTGGCATTGGATATAATGTGCATTGGCCATCTATCAGAACAACTATATTCTTTGCAAACTTAAGGGAGTCGTCGTTCCACTGCTCCCTTTTAAATGAAACTGGGGTCTGCTTAAACTGAAACTGCAGGCATGTGAGGGGATCGGATTCAACCTCAAGGGGCAGGGTTTCATGCTGAGTCGACTCCGTGCTTGATGATGATGTATTTGGCTGAGACGTCCCGGGTGTCGTCCTGCCATCACCAGAGACCGAACTCTGCCCCCCCCACGGCTGTATACATGGCTTGGAAGAAGTTGAGGGTGCTGATTCCGCGTCCGTGACTAAACCTAGCGATTTTGGGGAAGAAGTGTCTGTGTTACTGCTTTTAATGTCTACCCGATCTCTGCCTAATATCACGGGGAAAGGAGGATTATCCATCACCGCCACCGTCAACATTTTTAATACACCGTCCTGGCATATAAAACATTTGGCAGATTTATAATTCCTGACATCCCCGTGAATGCAGGTAATGCGGGTTTTAATTTTTAACCATTGTCGCGGTAGTACCAGATGGCGAGCAGCAATGGAAATGTTACTGCCAGAATCAAATAAAGTTGCAGCTTTAACTCCATTGACTAACACTTCTCCCGTATGAGTAAAGGCCAGAGGGTTAGCGAGTGAACACCGCGCCTCCCCCCATATCACTCCGTAGACCCCGTCGTTGCTTCGCGGAGCCGGCCAACGCGTCCCAGGTTCCACTCAAGCATGCCTTGCATTGTAGCTCCGAGACTCTATGTTAGGGACGCAAGTACGCCCGGGTTCACACGAGTCCTGTTCTGATACTCCCAAGCCGGTTTCTGCCTTGAGGAGTTCGATTGTCTTGGCTAGCGCGACAATATCAGTAAAGCCCCAGGCCGGCTGGGTGATTTTTTCAGGCAGGGCATGAAACAGCAAAGCGCAGGCCAATTGCTCTGCTATTTGATGGCTCAATTTCTTGTGTGGTTGTAACCACCTGACCACCTTAGCCCACAAAGCCATGGCCTGTTTTTTCACTGTTGTAGCAGGTTTATAGGTCCAGGCCATTAAGTTTTCCACCTGCCAGCCCGGATTTCTCCCACCTTTATCAAAAGGCTTGCCTTTTGTGGGATATATAGGGGCAGTCCCCCTGCTCAGGAGTCCATAATAAGTCCTCAATGTGTCCCCAGACGCACATAGCTCTATCGTGTGGTTCCCGTTTCTACTTTTCCCCGGACCTTTAACAGGATGATGGGTCGAAGTATACTCAAGTTTTCCCTGACACGCCCCGACCAACCCCCACTCGGCAATTTGGGAGCGGTACTTACCTATCTGACTTTTCTTGAATTTGGTGTAGTGTGTCGAGTCTTTATTTGGTACGGACTTCCATTCTCTCCAGGATGTCACCATCCTGCCGGCTACGCCACTGTAAAAGAATTCACTCGACACACCTAAAAAAGGTTTGGGGCAGCCACCTATATATTATTCCTGGCTGCAAAAGAGTCTTTGTATAATATAGAGATGTTCTCTATATCGAGTCCAAAACAGAACTGAAGAAGGGTTGACAAGATGGCGGCTTTAAGGGATAGGACAGGAAGTGATATAAGGGGACCTGAAGTTATGTTTCTTCATTAGTCAGCCGGATCTGGAAGTGATATTCTTCTAGGTGCCGGAACTGGAAGTGACGTCATCTATTTTAAATCAGACAGGTTTTCCCGCGGCTGGTCTGTAGAGATAACATGAGAAGGTTTAGTGCACCCCTCCACCCCCTGGCTTGGCGTGGAATTATCTTTGCTTGGTCCATACAACATCTTCCTAGTCGCACGTGTGTGACACTATATATATAAAGCCAAATACCACTGACTCACTCATCATAAAATATCCTAAACCATGAGGACTTGGGACTTGAAATTTGGAATGTAGGTTACCCTTGGCCCATACATATCTCATTAAGAAACGGTTTTGAAAATTTCATGGTCCAAGTGTAAAATTTCTTATAGTTTTTTAGACCCGTTTGTATGTCTGTCCGTTTTTCACCAGAGAACTACTTAACGGATTTAGATCAGGTTTTTTTCTAGAATTTGCTTGAACATTCCATTGATTTTGAGACTTTCTCATCGTGCTAACTATCATAGTTCGCTTGCGATACCAATTTATTAGAGCAAATCCGACAAAGACTCATTGGGCTGTGTGTGGGGCCCTCCTCACTAATGTGTCTTCCTTGGGGCATAACCTTAATTCCGCTTAGTTAGCGAATGAGAGAACTACTTAACAGATTTAGATCGGGTTTTTTTCTATAATTTGCTTGAACATTCTGGTTGATTTTGCGACTTCTCTAATTGTGCTAAGAATTATAGTTCGCTTGCAGGAGTGATATATTCACGCTAATCCAAGACAGAAGCTGTGGGCCGAGGGGAGGAGGAAGAGTGACGTCAGGAGTAGAGAGCTAGGCAGGCCCTTCCTCACTGTATTGTTTCACAAAGCCGCAGGAGGTGGCTAGTTACAAATATAAGGCACAAATAATTGATCACATAAGTATTCACACCCTTTAATATGACATACCTAAATCATCAGTGATATATCCAGTTGGCTTTAGAAAATACTTAATTAGTTTAATGGAGAAGATCTGTCTGTAGTCAAAGGGTTTTAATTGACTGTAGTATAAAAGCAGCTTATCTGGAAGGTCCATCCTGCAGTTAGTAAGTGTAATGGCCTAACTTACACAATGAAGACAAAAGAAAACACCAAGCAATTCTGTGAGAAGGTGATTGAAATACTCAAGTCAGGAGATGATTACAAGGAAATATCTAAGTCACTGAAAATCTCTAGAAATCCAGTTAAATCAATCATTAAAAAATGAAAATAATATGGAACATCTGGAAATCTTCCTAGAGCAGGCTGTCTACAAAAACTCAGTGATCATGCAAGAAGAAGACAAATGAGGGAGGCCACCAAGGGAACTATGATAAATCTGAAAGATTTACAAGCTAAAATGGCTTAGACTGGAGAGACAGTGCAGAGAACAACTGTAGGCTGGGTACTTCATCTGTCACAGCTTTATGGAAGCATTGCAAAGAGATATCCACTGTTTAAAAAAAAAAGACCAAAGAAAATGCTTAACATCTCATCTAGAGTTTGCTGGAAGGCACATGGGATACTCTGAAGTAAGCAAAAAGAAGGTTCTATGGTCTAAGACCAAACAGAGCTTTTTGGCCATCACACTAAGCCAAATACTCCACATTTTCAAAGACACATCAGCTCTACCTGTTGGTGGCATAGCGGTGGCAACATCATGCTGTGGGATGCTCCTCTGCAGCAGGCCATAGAAGGCTTGTGAGGCGAGAGGAGAAAATGAATGCAAGAAAACACAGGGAAATCCTGGAATAAAACCTGACGCAGTCTGCACAAAAAAAACATGTGTCTCAGGAAACGATTATGTTTTCTAGTAAGACAGTGTCCCCAAGCATAAAACTAAAGCTACACAGGAATGGCTTAAAAATAGTAATGTTAATGTCCCTGGGTTGCTGACTCAGAATGGAGATGTCAATCCAAATGAGTATTTCTGGCTGGACCTGAAAAAGGCTGTTTACTCATGATCCCCTTGGAACCTGACAGAGCTTGAGCAGTTTTGTCCAAATGTGCAAAGCAGGCAGAGACCTATCTATACAGACTCAAAATTGTCACGGTTGCCAAAGATGAAATGACCAAATACTGACTGGATGAATATTTATGCAATCAATTATCTTGAGGTGGCAGAGTAGCATTTTTGCCTGACAGCACCCTGAATTTGAACCCTTGAACTTGTTTTTTTATCTGTGTTATCACATCCAGAAATATGTGCAGGTTGCTGTAAATGTGCCCCATAATAATGTGTGTGTGTGTTGTGTCATTGGATCCTGCATTGGAATGGTACCAAGTCCAGGACTAAATTAAGTGGATTTGGGAATGCAATGCAAGAAGAGCTCAGCATGGGCTGAGATTCTGGCCCAGATGGCTCAAGGCCCTGTACCCTGCCAGGAGTCCAGTTTAATGGATGGAAAGGAGGAGACCAATCACATGGACTGCTCTCCCAATAAAATAGGTGGAAGTCTTCCTGAGCTACAGTGCCTGCATTGGATACCTGCAGGGCAGGCTGGCAATTGCAGCTCCGTTCGACAGTCCTGCTGTTGTTCATGGGTGCTGCAAAGGGGGTACTGCAGAGGCAAACCATCCCCTAGTTTAAGGAACTTCTAAATGACCCAGCAGTGCTTCCAACCTGTGGTGCGGTAACAACAGAAGTACTTCCAGGTCTGGCATAAAGGAAACCACTTGACGTCATTCAGGGAGTCAGAGTAAGGGGAGGATCTAGATAATACTTGCTTAGAGTAAAAGGAGAGGAAGAAACAGAGAATATGAGGAATTGTGCCTGTGCTGTGTTTGTTACTAACATGTGTAGGTATTTGTTAAAATAAATTATTATTTGGTGTGATGGAGGATTTGGGGGCTAAGCAGCGCTCCATACAGGTCACCCTGGTCAATTCTGCAGCTTGTTATCAATAGCTTGACAAGGCGATAATACTTTAAAGAAACCCTGTCACCTACAGTGAGACCCTTCACGATTGGGACTATTTTCCAACTAGACAATGCCTGTCCACATTTTGCTGCCAACTTCATAAATAATGTTAACACATTTAATTGGCTATTCAAGCTTTCCTCTGATGGAGTATTCAATATAGGAAAATCTGCAGTACGAACTCTGGTGTACTTCATTCCCTCCACGAATCACTGCCTCCCTGGAGGAGCAGTTGTACAGTTCCTAAGTGAAAGTACCATGGGACATTATTCCACAATGAGTAGCTGCTCTTATTATTAACCATGTGCAGTGTGGTTTGTACCTGTAATTTACTTCTTTGCTCTGGTTATAAAACCATATCTTATTCATATGTTCTTTGTTCTGCATGCTGCTTTTTTCATTCAAAGAGTTAAAGTGTATTTTGTACTGATCATATATGTTTTACAACAAATATTTCATTTAGATTATTCTTTCTAATTATTTGGAAAACAGATGATGCTGGTGCATGTTTTAATTGTATGTTTGAGGAGAAAATATTACGAATATAAAAAATACATTTAGATGCGGACTATTTTTTTAGAACGAACATTTTTTAACGGTTCTGTTCTTTACATCTATGGCCCAGAGTAGCTGCTTATTCATTTATTTCTCTATGTTCTCTAACCCCACCAATCCATAGCCTACTTTTCAATTTGCAAACCCTGCCTTGAACTACATTAGGATTGTTTCATGCACTCTACCATCCACCCTAATAAAAGCATACTATTGTTTTTGAGTTAATCTGTTTATATTTCCATTTGCTTTCGACCTGGTCCCTGCATAGTGAAAAGACAAGTACTCATTTTTCCTGAACTGATTCGGCTCAATTTCCTGCAAGTTGTTAGTCCACTGGTGTGGTCTTGTAAATTACTTGTGTAAATTGCCCTTTCTAGACAAGCTAAAAACATTTTATTCAAGCCATCAAAATAATCCCCCATGTCAAACACTTACAATGAAAAAAGAGCTTTAATTCACACTGTGTGACCTTTTCCAATGGAAAAAATACTGTAGCTTGTGGCTATGTTGAAGGTTATAGAATATATTAGAAAGACCTAAGAGAAAGAATGTAATCTAGTGTTTCTTTCTTCAAGTCTGAGAAATTGTGTGTACAGTTAAAATTTACTTCTGAACATGAATGATTCAAATTAAAATTTTATCGTGACTCAAATGCCATTCTTTACATCTGTGAACAGTCAGAATTCAGATTTTGCAAAAGGATGGTATAAGCTGAACTGCTGTCCAGCCTCCAAACAATTCTGAATGGCTAATCAAAGCACTGACTTTTTTAATTTTTAAAGTTTGTGATTGTACTATTTATTTGATCATGTTTAATTGTCTCATCAAACAGAGTAGTATGTTTCCATTTAATAACTAACTTAATCCTGTCAAAAATGTCTCTTGACATACAGTAGATTTATAGGAATCAGTATTAAAAAAATGCATGCTGATTCCATGTACAAACATATGCACTCTTAAAATAATTATTTTTGCTTCCAAAATGTATCAAGTAAAACTTCAAATCCGAACATTGGTGAGCTCACTCAAAGAGATACTGGGCAAAGTGCAACGTGCAAAAAGTAATTCATAATTACTGGTGATAAACGAACCTCGAATTTGCTTTGCCTCAAGTTTGGATGAAGCCATATTTTTTTTTGGTGTAATTTTAGTTACAATTAGGACCCTTAATTGCCTATTTTAGTTTTAAGCAGCTGCATTTAGGTTTTAATTGTTTCCTGTTTTCTTAACCAGCTAGAGTTAATAACAAAATTCATATAATAAAGAACCCACCAGTTCTTCAGCTAACTTGGTACCATTTGCAATGGTGAATGTGCATCATGAAGTCCATGTGTTAATAAAGTAAGAGAGATAACGGAGATTGAGAACTGCAGATGCACAGCACATATGGATAATGTTATCAGAAAAGGAAACTTTACAATGTAATTAAATTTTATCTTGGACAAATAAAGCCACTAACAAGCATTATTGTTATATACCAAGTTTAATTATCTGGTAGGCCTGAATTCTAATTGTGGAACAAGTAGGAATGAAAACCTGCAGCTCTCCAGGACTGTGAGTGAAGATCCTTGCTATAAATAAGTTATCTACTGAGAAAATTTTAATTAGGGGCACAGGCTGAGTATTTTATTTGAATTCAGCCATACTGAAAAATAATAAGTGTTAGAAATGAATGTGTGTGTGTATATGTGTTTTGCCCCTGCAATGGACTGCCGCACTGTCATGGGGTTGTTCCTGTTTTGTTTCCAATGCTTTCCAGGCTCCAGCTCCCCGTGGCACTGGTCAGGATAATGTGGGTTTTGAAAATTGATGGATGGATAGATAGAAATGTGTTGGACATTCACGGTGTACTCACATTAGGCATGTTTGTTCCGTACCATGCCCAAGCACAATTGACACTACCCTGTTGGCCTGCGCTCACACTGCGCTTTAACTTTTGTCATTACCGTGGAACTGTGTAAAGCCAAAACAAGATCCAAACACGGAGTGACAGCATGCATGTCAAAATGATTTTCTTATTTTGTGTTTTTTTTTTTGGAGTCGTGTGGGGCAGGATAACATTCTACCCTCTTACAGATTGAGTTTGCAGCGCCGTGTTTTGTTGTTAATCGTGCTGCACGTATGAGAAGATTTTTAAAGGGACAATTTTAAAGGGAATTTTAAACTTTTCTTCTCAACTACAATTCACGTTCATTGGTAAGGTGAGAATAAAAACCTGTTTTTAACTCAAATGGTATCTAATGAAATGAGAATTGCACTATCTACATAGTAATAAGACTTGTCACCACATTAACGTCATGTCTGTGTTCCGTGCTCTGGCACATTTAGCGATCACACTGTTTCCAAATCCCACTGAACCATGCTTGGGCCCACCTCTTCCAAGTATGCAAGGCACGGTACAGTTGGCCCTGCACGGAGCGATCACACTAGCCAAGTGAACTAGACTTTGGGGGGGTTACATGCAGACAAATGTGCTCAGGCATGGAAGAAATAGCTAGCGTGAGTACACCCCACTTTTTTATGTTAAATTAATTTTTATTTCTCCTATTATTATTGGTTTACACATACCTGATTCTAGTCTCAATGCATGACATCATAATGTTGCCCTTTTAAAAAAGAGGGATGTCCTCTTGCAAAAGAATCCAAGCTTTAAGACCATTTATAGTTAAGATCCACTAACAAGGCTCACAGAATGTTAGGTTATATAGCCTGATGTGTGGTGTACAAGTCAATTGAGGTTATGCTCAACATTTATAATGCACTGGTGAGGCCTCACTTGGAGTACTGTATGCAGTTTTGGTCTCCAGGAATTAAAAACTGCATAGTAATGTTATAAAAAGGCCAAGGAAGATCAAAGAGGCTAATTCCAGGACTGGACAATATGAATTATGAGGAAGGATTAAATGAGTTGAACCTTTTCAATTTAAACAAATGAAGATTAAGAGGTGATATGATTGAAGCTTTTAAAATTCTGAATTAGTACAGTGCATCCTGTTTGGTACTTTAATATGAGTAATAGAAAATATGAACACAGAAACTTGTTAAAGGTACATTTCACACAAACTTTACAGAGTTGTTTTTCACACAGGGAGCCATGCAAACGTGATATAAATGACCATGTAGCATGGCAGACAGTAGGACTTTGGGGACCTTCAAACTTCAACTTGAGGTTATTTTGGAGAAATTAGGTGGATAGGTTTGGCCAGTTTTATTGGGCTGACTGACCTGTTGCCACCTTTCCAGCATGGTTGTTCTTGCCCCTTCCTCTGAAAACCGAGTTGAGACGCGATCTCTGCCCTTTTTTTTTTCTTCTATCTGTTCTGTCATGGTTTATAAAACATGACACATCAAGCAGACCAGCTTCACTTCTGTTTGTGAGGTCTAAAACACCCATATCCTTTATTCCTCGTTGCTGCATTATATCCATTGTACTTTTGGATGAGCTGGTTGTCAGCTGTCATGCACACAGAGTCCTGTTGAAGAGTAATAATGAAGGGACTGATTGGGGGGAGAGAGGTTGAAATAGAGGACATAATAATCATTGAGGTGAGCCACTGTACATGTGAACTGAGCATTCAAGGGCAAATTACATTTAAAATGAAAATGTATGTGAGTTTATGGTATGTGGGTGTTGTAGCTACAGAGTTCTACTAATCAGGTGGTCACTTACAGCAAAATAGTAATTTATGCCTTTCATCCACTGCATCTTTTTCATTCCTGCATTTTTCCACACTACAAAAGACATACAGACATAAAAACAATGACTTTCCTGCTTACATTAGATTCTTAATTTGAAATGAAGGTGCATTCCAAAAGTTATCAAACTTGCTAAATTAAAAAAAAAAAAGCTAATATAATTCTAATATACTGTACTCTACTAGGAATGTTGTTTAGAGATGTAAGGAGCACTTTGAAACTTTGTGAAAGTGTTAACTGTTAAACCCAGTGGAATAATCCTCCTCCGAGACATTGGCTGAGGTCATTCCAGCAATTAAAATGCTCTATAGTGGCAAAGCCTTGTGGATAGGTGACATCCATCCAGAAATGCTGTAAGCACTGGGGACAAGGCAAGAATCAACCCTGACAGGAGCAGTGCACAGCCACACATCCAAACTCACACCCACAAAAATTTAGAAATTCCAAGTTACCACAGTATAATTTTGGCATGGAGGATGAAAACTGGAGGACACAAAGAAAAACCTACAAAAGACATTGGATAAAAGTGTAAACTGCAAGCAGACAACATTGAGTCAGAGTCTGAGTCCAGTGTCATGAAACTGCGAGCATGCTACCGCTCCAACCTGCAGCACTCTTTTTGCAAAATGTGATAACTATCCAAGAGTTGGGAACTTTTGCAAGACTCCTATGTCCATAATCTTCTAATTATATTTTATGGAACAACATACAGTACCTTTGGACTAATATGCAAAAATCCCCCACAGGTCAAATGGTATTTGAAGGTTTTCAGAATATATGGTGTCACACATGTGCACATGAGAGGCAGCTAAAGGGCGCAGCTGGGCCAGGTGGTGGCAGAGTACACTAATCCTTTCTCTTTTATCCTTGCAGACCAAAACCAGGAAATTCTGCCGGAAATGGAGGACGCCACATCTGGTTCTGGGCCCAATGACATCACTTCTGACTCAGAAAACATCACTTCCAGTTCCAGGCATGTTGATGTCACTTCCACTGACCAACCTTAAAAACTGCCATAATCCTCCTGTTTATGAGTTCTGTGTTGGACTCTTGTCTGTAAAGACCTTCAATTGCTGCCTTGCCATTTTTCAGCCATACTTCAAGTATACAGGGACGCTGACCCAAATCTTTTTATGGTGTCAACGTATTTCATTTTACAATGGGTAAGTGATTTTCTTTTACCATTTAAACATTGATTTAGCATCTCACAGATCTTTAGGAAACTTTACCACAAGTATTGAAAATTACATTTGTTTAGGGAATTTAGCCCCGAGATTAACATAAATAAATATAGTTTATATGGCAGACCACAAGCTGTATATTAGTAGTAAAGTTATTGTCATTGTTACTTTAGCCTCCCTGATTCAGCAGATGTATTATTACAGTATTATTATTCAGTTATTTTAAGAGTTATTTTCTTTTTTAGTTTCACCTTTTTATGAAGCGTTCCAGGACAATAAATATCGTAGTACAATATTTATTTATAAATGATTAACAATTGCTCATCTCAAAGCATGCCTTGAAATGGAGCATTAGTCCTATATCTAGTGAATGCATTCCATCCAAATTTGTATGCAAAACACTTTGAGGATGAACCCATACTTGCTTGTTCTACACTGGTGTATACTCATGATGAATTTATCCTTCCAGTTACTGAATGCTTAATTTAAAATGTTACTCCACCAATGCTTTTAACAAATTAAAGTGTTTTCTTTTTGAGTACATCATCCATCACTTTTAGCACAAAACTGAGTTTATGTATTTATTTACTTTTAATATCTTTAATGCAGTCTTCAAGTTAATCTTGTAGTTGAGCACCTTGTGCATATTACAAGTGCTATAATGAGTTCTGTGTCTAAAGTTTGTTTTCCTTTGTTGCTAAAAGCAAATCCTGTTGCATTGTCATTTCTAGGCCTTCTCTAAACATCTACAGTCTACTTTAGGACTGTATTAAGTCAAATATAATCATATCAATAATATAATCAAATATAAATAAATATATAAATCAAATATAATCATTCATTAATTAATTATTCAAATCTGATTTTTGCAGATTCTATCCTGTCAATACGAAGCAGAAGGCAGGAACCAATCTTGGAAACCCTGAAAATGTTGTTTTGGATTATTCATTATATAAAATAAAATCATAAACCATGTTTTTATTTTAAATTCATTTGAATTAATTAATAACATCATTCAATGAAATTAATGTCTTAAGCAGATATACTTGTATAATGTTATTTTATGTTCTTCTTTGACAGTTTTGTATACACATTCAGAAAAGATGATACATATTCATATATACACTTACTGTTTCAAGGCTGGTCTTAATTTTTCTGATACTGAAGCTTTGCCAAAAGATTATGATAGAATCCAACATACAGTATCATCATGATATTTTGGGAAAAAATGTGCTATGTACTTCAAGAAGCTTAAGCTTGTTCACAAATAGACTTAGGGTATCTATCCAAGTGCACAACTAAATAAGAGTTTGGGCAGTTTGAAGTAGCTATCACATTCTGTAGACTTCAGTCAAAGAAAAAATTGCTGTAGTAAATGAATGAATACTTCAGCAAAAAGTGGAGATTTTCTGCACAAAGCAGTGGGCCTTAATTTTCATTCTAAATTAATCATTTGAATTAGAAATTTGAATAACAGAAATGTAAGCACGCTCCCTCACACTCTCTTTTATATACAGTATGCTGTATATGCACCATATAAATATTAGGGCTGTCAAATTAGCCAAAGTCATTTAAAATATTCAGATTAAAAATAAGTCAATATTTGAATGTATTCAAACTTAGGTTAATGATTACATGGACATAAACACCAGCAGCAAAACAAAACAAAAAAAATCATAGTGGTACTCGGGCAACTGTTACTTACATCTACGAGCCATCAAAATCTCAAGCAGCTGCTCTCTATTAAAAAGGAAGCATCTGCACTGCTGTCTTGTTTTCAGTCTAGTACTGATGGCTAGGTGTGCAAGTCTTAAACTGCTCAGCCTATTTGGTGCAAAAGCACTGTCCTTTACCTCTGTCACTCAAAATTTACTAAAAGTTGCCCTCATAAAAAGTGCTTTCCACTGTGCTCTACCCCAGCGCTGCTACCCATTCCTCACAGCTGTCCTTACAATAGCAATATGACACCAGCTAAGTGCTACAGATGGGACCCATGCTACATTGTCATAAGTGCTTTGTGCTTTACAGCTGCACAGAGAGTTAAGAAAAAAGTAAAAATATTAATAATAATGTAGCAAATCGTAGTGCCAGTATATGTAGCTTGTGAGGATTTAAACATCTTTTACAGGGCTGCTTTTATGGCCCACTGTCCACACAAGAATCAAAAAGAATATAGGTCAGTTAGCAAGACAGTGACAGGTTAACAATATCAAGTGAAGTAAAAGTGCAGGCAGATTGAAGGAAGACTTGATTTATTATTTTGGAGATATCATTATATTGCATAATTTATATCTCAACATTCAGAATAAAAGCCGGTCAGCACCTGTGGACTAACCTAGTAAAGCAGGATCGTCACAGTGTCAGGTCAGGGTCTGCACAATCTGTCTACTTTTTTCTCCTTTACAGATTCAGCAGTATTTTAATAAAAGTGGCCTGAATATTTTTAATTATGCCTCATTGTTTTATGAATTGTGTCACAGCCACATACGATAGAGACTAATTGAGGGATATGGCGTGTTGGCAGACACTGACAAGGTTCTTATAAAGTAGGAATGTGAAAGCAATGTAATATATGGAAAATAGGAATTATCAGAAGTGAGAGGTTCTTAGCATTAAACAACGGTCAGGGATCTCTGGTTTAAGGGTGAATGAGACAGAATCAAATGCAAAATGATACTCTTTGGGCTCCCAGGAAGCATTAAGTAAAACTGCTCAAAGTACATTTGTAGATCAAAGTGAAGGGTATTGAGATAGAAAGAAAAAAAAACACTAAGTTGTGAAGGGTTCTGGCGGTAAGTTTTAGTAACAAAGATAGTAGTAAGGTGTTGTACATTGTTAGGCATTATTGATGCAATGAGAAATCAAGCAAGATGACACCTTTTATTGACTATTTTTATTTTATTGGCAATATTGTAATTGGTTCACCTAACAAAGATAACAAGCATAAACAAATTATGAACAGGCTGATCATGGAAGTAGAGTGCAACAACAGAGCTGTAAAGTACTGCAATGTTGCATACCACATCTACAATAACTCAAAGCTAAAATTAGCAAGGGTAAAACAAACAATCATACTTTTATAATCAAACATCACCTTTTTGTTAAATAAATTTGAATTATATTTCGATATCTCCATCCATACTAGCATTTTCACATTATTTATGATAGTATTTCTGTGCACACTAAAATGACTGAAAGTGTATATGACATAGCCATTCACCTACACTGGGTATATATGCATTAGTGGAAAATACTTAATGGCATGGTCACTGCAAAACTTTAGCAGTCATTAAATTATTTGCCTTTTGAACATGTCTGCTGCGCTGGGCTGGTGCCCTGCCTGGGATTTGGTCCTACCTTGCGCCCTGTGTTGGCTGGGATTGGCTCCAGCAGACCCCTGTAACCCTGTGTTAGGATATAGCGGGACAGAAAAATGACTGACTGACTGACATGTCTGCAGGATTCAGACTTTAGAAAACGCAATGTCGATGCATATAGGAAAGCAACACAACAAGCAATGTGGAAAGCAGTACTTCTGTGACCACTATGTTGGAGTATGGTTTTCGTCCGTGTAGGGTGACCAGAACCAAAAGCAGAATTCAATCAGAGAAGGGCCATATAATAAGCGTGAACCAATCAGAGTGCTATTTGGGTTCTGCATTTTCAGAAATCTGTGTTTTTGCCTGTCCACATTACAATGATGATGCTGTGTTTTCAGAAGTATATGGCATTTTGAAAAGTTTTTGTTTTTGCGTTTCTGAACGATAATGTAGTATGTGTGGACAGGCCCTATAGAAATCAAGAGAATATATACTCCGACCTCTATTGTGAATTTCCCCTTGGGATTAATAAAGTATCTATCTATCTATCTATCTATCTATCTATCTATCTATCTATCTATCTATCTATCTATCATCTCTAATGACAATATTCTTGGAGTTGAATTTAGATATCTGGAGCTTTAAAGCAGCACTGCAGACTGATCTGACATCATATCACACATTGTATTATTTCCTAGCATCTTAATTCATTACTTAATATAATTTAGTTTATACCCTTTAAACATCTAGTTGCAGAAATAATTTTTTGCTGTAAATAAAGCCACATGAATTTACAGTATATTTTATGTAAATACATATGTCTGCTTATCTTTTGCCCTAAAACTCTCCAATTCCACAGCCTGCATTTGAACTCTTTTCAGAAATCAAATCATTTAGTCAATAGAATAATTTAAGTATTTTGTTACGTTTGCACCAGAACACACTGGACTTTATGCACTAAGATATGATTACAGAAATGCGTAGCAATTAAGTAGCATTTCACTGACCAGCATCAGTATTCTGTGCAGATTGAATTAATTGGTTATTGGGTCTCTAGGTGTCAGCATGGACATTTTCCAAATGGGGACTTTTGTTTACTATCTACCCACAATGCTGTCTTTCAATTCAAAGGTACCTCTTCAAAAGAAGTCTTACATGCTTTCTTCTCTCTCCATATGGTGCTTTGATGCTTAACGTCCTTCTCTTAAGTGCTCCCAAGTCAGAAGAAAGCATAACTAAAACAAAGCCAGTCCTCTGTTTTGTCTGTGCTTTCACTGCATGAGCTAATGTGGAGGTGTTAATTACAAGGCTTCATAGTCTAGAGCAGTAACAGTGTATAAACAAATGTATGTCAGAGAGTAAAATCTCTGTACTAAATTCTGATGTGACAGTTTGGAGCCACAGTAAATCAATATTTCACTTGTAAAGAGCAATTTCTTAAGTCAGAAGAGCAAAGTGACTCACTCTATATTTTGGACCAGAACACGTTCTAGATGTCACAACATTTAGAAATCAGGCAGGCAGAAGACCTACAAACATGTCTAGAAATAATATTTTATTGAAATGACAAGACATAAAAAAGGGGAGCCGTATAAGGGGAGTAAACAAATTTTCAAATAATGTAATGGTTGTTACCCACTTGCATACCTCAAAGCTCTGTAACAAAAAAAATAAAAATAAAAACAAAAATAAAAAAAGAATCACACCCTGATTCACCTTCTGATCTCTTTCCTAATGTTCTGGCTACACTACATCAATTCCCGTTGTGCTGTCATCCTAATTTACCTCCCTACTCAGGACTCACAGGGCTTTAAAATGAGCAGCTACTGAAACCCCAAAAAGGGTTTATGAGCTCATCACAATTGTTCATGTTGAGAGAATATCTTTTTCTAAGACACTGGAAAGATTTCTGAAGATTTTGGATTCGATTAAAGAGAGTTAATGACACCTGACTGTGCCTCCCATTTCCTTTGTTAGGTAATTAATGTAAAGTGTCACTTATTATAACAGGAATACCTCCAGTCTGGCAAAAATTGAATATCTGGCCATGTTTTCATTTTCTGTTTATTATGATTTTATTTTAATCAAAGTATGTATGTTTTAATTCCAACGTGAAAACCAAAAAAATATTGATCATATCTTGACAATCCTATTATCACCTCACATGGTGTGCATCATTTTCATCAACCTTTTCTAGTGAACAGAAACTAGAATATTAACATGTTCCTCACTTGTTGCCATGTACAGTGTAGGTGTTCGGGAGATATAGTCTTCACACCCATGAATATTTACAGTGTCTGTCACATTATAAAATGGACCTTCTACATTTAGCTCTGGGATACTAACTATAAAGTATGGGACTATAAATATCTATTTATGAGGGACGTTCAAAAAGTTTCCGCACTTTTTTTAACTCTATTTATTAAGAAGTTCAAAAACAAATTATTTCACTTTTCTACATAGTCGATGCGATGCAATTTTCCCAGCATCATACCAACTTTTTACTGCTAATTACTACTCCTCCCGTCTTCACCATTTCCAGCGAAAATATGAAAGTGCAGAAACTATCTATCTATCTATCTATCTATCTATCTATCTATCTATCTATCTATTATCAAAGAAGTCTGATAAATCCTGCTAATGAGTAGAATAACAATATAATATGAGCTTATTCCAAATTGAGTATTAGTAGCAATTACAAAAACGACAAATGTGTCAAATGGTAAACCACCGGCTTGTTGTCGAGACATCCAACCTGCTGAAGGGTTAAACCCTGGTTCTGATGGACAGCTGTTTCCATAGCAACTCTAATTTTTTTCTGGTTTCCATTCACATGTTGGTTTTTTTTTCTCAATGCTGGCAAGGCTTGTAGGATCAAAGGCTAATTGAGCATGACGGTCCATTTACAGAGACAAAACTACACTGGAGAAAACCATCTGAACATGTTTAATTCATGTCTGTGTTTCTTTATATCTAAGTTCTTAATTTATGATTGTCATGAGCTTTGTCAGGGAAATAGAAAGCTTCTAAAGTTTATTGGACTAAGAAACACTGATAGCACAAATATCAGCACTAACCGAAAGTTGTTTACTCCCACATTCTATACAACACCCACACATAATACTTTGGATTGCAGCATAATTGCTTTGATACCCCCCTTCCACCCACTCCACAAGAAAAGGAGAGCACTCTGCTTACATTATAGTAAGGAGTTTATTAATAGCTTAACCACTATGACATCAATCCATTTAAAAAAGGGAAAAAAAAACTCACAGAAAAACCAAGCACTTAGAATCATTTTACTACAACAGCTGCATCATATCTACTAGGAATTTTTGTTAGTATTTGTTAGGCTTGTTAGGATCAAGAACAACACCACTAAAATACACAGAAACCATTTAGCCTACAAAAACACACAATCTTCTGCACATACTTATTGAATGAACATGCAAATATAATCAAAATGGAAACATAAAAAGAAGACTGGGCATTTACGTCATCTTTATTATCTGGATTTAATATAAATGTTATGAAACAGAGTTGTTTCTCCAATGTTATTTTGAACAGAAAAGGAAAACAATTATTTAGCTAAAATGTAACATGCGTGTTTTGCAAATCTCAGCCCTTCATGATATGTACTTACTTTGGGCTGAGAAAACCACTGTGGCTAATATTATTTTATGGCATGAGAATATATACTTTATGGCCAAAAAAGAAAAGAAGGGCTAGCTGGAAAAAAGTCACTGTGAAATAATGTTATAAATCACTGCTCCTATGCTAATATCACATCTAAATAAAAAGGCTTTTTAAAATATATTTGATTACAGATTATCATCATGAACAACATTTAATGTTCAAATGTGTCTGAATTCTCACCATAGTGCATATACTCTTGTTTAATCCATAATTTATTATATAATAGACTAGGGGGCTTCGCTCACCAACCCCCATGTTTGGTTTTCCGGATGCACACTTTTAAGATTTTTTTTTTCTTTGAATTGTTGCTATTTCATTAGTTTCACTTTTATTTCAAAACTTCTGTGAAAACAATATTTGGAATCTTTCGAGTCCCAATATGCTGAATCTTTTTAATGAGGTCAGTGAGACTTGTTTAATGACTTTGTACCATAATTCAGGATAGGTTTCTCTGTTTGGAATTTCAGCACAGACAAAACGATCTACAGCATCAGCAGTTAATCATTTCTTTTGCAAAGTAACCAATAAATGCATGTGAGGTAACTCCATTTTTGAAATTCTCTGACTTAAACTTCAAAGCCTTACAATATTTACATACTTCTGACATATCACCATCATATATATATGTCCATATATTCAATCTCTATTCGCCGTTTCATTATATTTCCGAGTAATAATTTATCTTTCTTTGCGCTAATGCGATGTTTACTTTCTTTGTTTTGACACTGTCATTTTTTTCTGTTTTCATATTCTGTATCTTGCTCCACATGTGTATCCCGCCAACGTTTTTTTTTGAGCCTTTCGAATTCCACTGCTTTCATAATCTCTAACCTGCTCTGCATGTGTATAGCACCAATGTTTGTGCACGTCTATATGAAGTTCTACTTTGTCTTTTACTCTCTGTCTTTTAATTCTGAGCCGGATTGGACATGCTTTGTTTCAATTCCACTTGTTCCAGGCTGATAATTACTTTCCTTATTTTCTGAATTTGCACCTAGATTCTTCTTTTTCTTTTTTTTCTCTCCAACACTTTTGAGTCTCTTTTCTCCGTGCTGCTTTCTTCTTCGCTTAGTCGTCTACATTTCATTTATAACGTATTGTCCTTATAAGCTTTATATGCGCTGAGAGCCCTGGATCTGTGTGTGCTCAAAGCCTCCTTTACACGACTGAGTGTTTTGCTGCCTCTGGGCTTATTTGATATTGATTGTAAGTAGGGCGTGTCTTTCAAGAATCTCATGTTTCATATCATCGCGAGACAGTTCTGGGTCAATCTTTTGGCACAAAGTCTCATGTTTAAGGTCCCCGCGAGATGCTCTGTGGCCATTCTCTTTCATCTTGCTGTTTCTTTTAAGTGTCTTCCGTGATCTTAATGTGAAGATGACGTCTCGATGCCCTAGTGTTTCTCTACATTTTTTTTTATAATAGAGAGAAATATATTTAGCTAAATTAGCTAAATTAGACAGCAAATTAGTCTGTCGTCTTCATTTTTTTATTATCTCATTGTGCCTAAAGATCCATTCTGTTTGTTTGTACTTCCGAAAGACAAACCCAGACTGCTGTACACATTTAAAAATGTAACACTACTAATATAAAACAAAAAATAACATAATGCACAAAGCCCTAGGCAATCAGGCACAGAAATACATATTTTATTAGGTGTCTAACTTTACATAATAGTGGTTTTGTAAGTAAACGGCAATGTAAAGATCATTGTTGTAATGCCAGCTGGAAACAACACAGAGGTAAACAACAATCTGTCTACACAGATGCGGGAGAAAATAAAACTCTGGCCAGAGTTATGGCTGTGTGCAGTTGGAGGAGTGTCTCCCCTTGACCTGTTGAAAGTTCAGTCTCTGGCATTTTAAAAATGTTGTTTAACCTGGTTTTCAGTTGTAAATTATACAGTACTGATAACCCATGTTGAGTGCATAAGGATCTTGTCTCTAATCCCAGAGGGTAATGAGGCTTTATCAGGTAAGTGTTATAATCCCCAAATTGCACAGTCATCAACTGAGTGAGCTCCAGGGAGGCCACTGCCTCTATCTATCTATCTATCTATCTATCTATCTATCTATCTATCTATCTGTCTGTCTGTCTGTCTGTCTGTCTGTCTGTCTGTCTGTCTGTCACAACTGTTGTAAAAAGAAAATTACTCTGCAGACCTGGTCCCTGAATGGTTTGTGTGATAAATATGATTTGTCATGGCATGTGTTTTTAAAAGTAATTGAGTCCTTGTATTTTTTTTTATTCCAATAAAATTCATGTTTCTTTGTGAGGATTTCTAAGCAGCACCCTACAACAAATAAATAAAATTACAATGCATGACATTGAGGAATAATGGATAAAATTACTGACATAATGATATGCAAAGGAATTAAACTGTTACTTGTCTTCACACTGATAAGCACTTATATAATTAACTAAGGCTTTCAGCAATTACTTAACTGAAATACAAAGGACAAGAATAAAACGTGTGACCTTTTAACTCAAGTATTGACTGTTTAGGTAATGGATTACTCTTTTTTTATATACACAACTGTTCAGTAACTGATTAGATGAGTGAATAAATGTATAGTTCAATTTATTAATATAGCTGGAGGTTATGCCATAATTTATCTCCCAGTTACCTTGTCAATCCATCTGAGGCTGGTAATCATTCTGCTGAAATGGGCTGCGCCTCTAAAATGGACAGCCAGTAAATTATTCATACAGGGATAGGAAGCCTAATGCTTACAATTGCTGCTTTTCTTGAACACACTGCAGCTCAATTGCAGGCTATCCCTGCATTTTAGAGGCTGGTGGCAGACGTTTATGTTCTCATCAAAGCAGCTTTTCTCAGTCATTTTACGGAAATAAAATGAGACGCGTCACTGGCATACAATTACATTAACCTGACTGCAGGTTTATTTATTTATTTATATATTTTTTTTTGTTTTATACTTTGGTTTAAAAATCAGTATTCACAGACTGTCACCTTTTCAAAAATAGTTGTCAGCAATTTCACATGGAGCAAAAATGAATGACAGGTTAGATACTGTATTCTTAGAATCAGCTGTAATTCAAAATTTGCTATATACACAAACACATACACGCACACACACACCCACACACATATATAAATACATGTGTGCGTGTGTGTGTCTGATATAGATTATAAAATATTATATAGACAATATGTTTATGAACCTGCATACATTTATAAACCGAATCTGAAAACAATGTGTTGCAGTATTGTATTGCTCTAGTTCCCATAAGTGTAACGCAAGCTTGTTTATTCAGATGGCAGAAACTGATATGCCACATATTTTACTTACAAGAAAAGTGATAGATGTTGTTTGCCTTTCTTCTTATTGTCAGAATGACAGGAAGATAGCTTTAAGGTTTTTGCTTTTTTTTTAAAAGGCTTGGGTTTCCTATTGTCCAAGTGAAAAAAAAACTGCACATAATTAAGTTTCCCTTTTCCTTATTTGCTCTGGCTTGACTTGCACAATTGAGGCTGAAAGGTTTCTTTTTTCTCCTTACAGAACCTCCTTTCTAATGGTGTGTCGATCAGCTCAAAGAACAGGGAATGGCACAGGTCTGAAGCTGTTCTTGAACCCATCCCCCTAATCACTCCAAATCTCCATCTGCTGCACATACTCCACTCAGCTTGTTTTAACGTTTGAAAAGTCTCCTGGCTCAGTTTTACATAATTTCACATTTCACAGTGTGGCAAGTTTCACCATTAAGAAACAGATGATTATCACCGAGTCCTTTGGAGAACAGCTATTGTAGGTTGTAAAACTTATTATCAGAACAGTTAAAGTTCAGGATGAAGGTGGAATAAGGATAATATGTATCTGATGAAATTAGTCCATCTTTTAGGAGCATTTACAATATGTTGTTCAGAACCAAAAAACTAAAGAAAGAAAGAAAGAAAGAGAATCATTTTTGAAACAAGAATTCAGCTCTTGGCTACAGTTACTAGTTTATTTTATTTTTCTGGCTTCAAGATATTGATTAACTAAAAGAATTTATTGACTGTTATTCAAACAAAGGCTATGATTCAAACAGCTTTCCTTGTTCAATTATTATCCTAGCCAAGTCATATTCTTTTCAGACTTTCAACTTTCCTGACACTAACAGCTGCCTAATGGTGAGCAAAAAAATCATTCCCATTAAATAAAGCTTCCAGGCATACCTTTTTTCCAGTTTATGGTCACCTGACCCCAGTATGCTCCTGCAAAGTGTTTGTTCTTTTGTTTTTTTTTCTATGTGTTTGTTTATAGGTGTGTGGGTGCATGGGTGTAATGTATTTTTTGAGTCTCAAATGTGAGCGCATACAAGCTGTGACTGAAGATTTGTGCAGAATAAAAGTCATCTGGTGACAAGACAGAAATAAAAAAGATCTTCTTTTGCGTTTGCAAGTCTGATCTCGAACTTTGCTCTCCTGGATTCTCATTCAAAGTAAGAAATAATCCCAGCTGTGATATAAATCAGCAACTGCTTGCCAGTGGCTCGACTGACTGTTTAGACTGCCAGCTTGTCCTATCAGGGAAATCTACACTGCTGTTAGCTTTACTTATGAAAGCAAAACATGTAGCACATATCATACGAAAAGCATTGCAGTAATTTACTTGCAGGGTGACAAGTGATTTCCTTTTTCATTCTGACATGTGGTAACCTAAATACAGAGGAAGGCTTGGTGACTGTAGATGTCCCTTTGTGTAAATGGAATCACTGCTTCTATAAATCATAAATGCGTTAAAGGCACTGTGAGGTAAACAATGATGAATGTGAATTTTCATCACAGTCCAAGTCAATGCAAATCAAAGAGGCTTTATGAAAGTATTGATGTTTTCAGTTTACATGCTGGAATATATTTTTAAGAGCTTTGCTCCCATGTGAGTCTGCTGATTCTATTGATCTGTTCACTCATGCTGAAGCTAGCAAAATCAACTTAATCAAACAACATGATGGCTTGCAAAAAGAAACAGAGAATTAAAACTCCAGTGTCATTAGCATTTAGTTTAAAATAACCTACATTTCTCTTCCTCTGCCCCCTCCCCTAACCCCCTTCAAGTAGGGCAGCTGAAAGTAGCTAGACAGGACAATATGTCTCTCGTTTCAAAACTGTCGCATTTGGTTAAGAAAGATTCTGTTTAGCATAACCGGCTGCTATTTACAGTCGTGTGTCCTCATCGAAGAGTTTCAAATCTAAATCTACACCTTTGTGCCAGTGGATATTTTTTTTGTATTGGCCTGGACTTTACTGTTGGAAACTCAAATGAGAAACATTACCCTGTTCCAATTAATATTTTAACAGCCCAATGGGAAATGCTAAGGCGGATCTGAGCAGGAGATTCTAAGTATGCTATTAAAAATGCTCATCTTCTCCTCTTCTGCTGCTTTACACCATTTGTGCATCCCTCCATTTACACGCTGCGCCTGGTACCCAAATTGGGTTGTCATCAGTCTGCCTGTCAGGACAGGTATGTCCTACATTTCCTTTTTAGCAAAACAGTTTAAATAATTTTCCCTTCCCCATAAAAAGATTCAGAATGTTATACACACTATTGACAGTAATTACTTTTTTCACGTGGCACTTTTTAAAGTATTTTGTTTTTGAACTTTAGTAATCATACCATGCCATGTAGTGCTAGCAAAGTAATGTGTTTATCTTGCTTAGACTCCCTTAAATCACTAAGACGTTATCTAAGTGGTCATCTATTTGATTAGGATTT
The DNA here is from genome assembly GCA_026402145.1 of Polypterus bichir lapradei. Lineage (NCBI taxonomy): Eukaryota > Metazoa > Chordata > Cladistia > Polypteriformes > Polypteridae > Polypterus > Polypterus bichir. The sequence continues at coordinate 17,091,427 of JANRMT010062836.1, forward strand.
CCTGTTTGCCAGAACATGCCTGAAATCGCAGTCAAAAAGTCATTAGATAAAGTACAAACCAGCTTCACAACTGTATACGAGGAATACACATTTTATATTTAACACATTACAGATTTGTTTCTAAAATAATATTTGTCAAAAATCGAAGAATATAAAGTGATATTCTATCCTGGGCTAAATGAATAATCAATCAATAATCCTGCCGAAAAAGATATTTGCTGAAGTTCATTTAGAAAGTTAAACAATAAGTTACATAACTTTTAGTTCATTTTCTGGTTTTGTATATGTAATTGATTTAAAAAGATGAAAAGAAGTAAAACCACAAACAGAACTCCATTTATGCACCAAAGCTGATAATCATCAGCTATCACTACACTACGGTATGTCCGTGCCATTTCATTCAAGTTTTATTGCCGTGCTCCATTGAACATAATGTTCTTTTATCTGTGCCCCATTGATGTATTTAAATGCATTCTAAGCAAGAAGAGGCGTTTAGTTGTTCTAATCCTCATTTCATTTGACATCAAGACATATCCACCCCATCATTTTCAACCCCGTTTAATGCAATTTCAGGATGGGGGCAGCCAGAACCTATTCAAAACAGCAATAGCAGTCAGCAACCTCAGGACTGTACAGCAGTCCCTTGTAGGGTATACCATACTAATGCATTCATATCTTCATGATCTGGTGCACAAGGTTAATTTTTTTCAACTGCTATTTGGCTTTTGGGGTATGGTTATTTTAGGATATCTGAGGCCAAGGAATCTAATGGTTATATAAATCTTTTGCTTTGTTGTATCTTTAACATTGTTAAAAACGATTTATGTTCTTCTGTGCTGTCTTGTTTCCCTTATGGATGTGAACCTATTCATTTCCCTTATAGTTGCTGTTTGTAGGTGATTTCCTAAAGTTGATTGTCTTGACATCACTAGCGCGATGTTTTACCTAACTCACATGTACGTAACCATCCAAGGTTTGGAATCGTGAAAGAAAAACCAGTGCATTTTTTTCATATTGTTAGTTTTTGAATTTACTCGTTACAATATTTTGTTTTCTTACTTTCCCAGTATGATTTATATCTTGTGTTTCTTGGCTTTCGTTGTGATTTACCATTTTTGGCTTACGACTTACTTCTGTGTTCTCTAACCACATTTCTAACTACACATCCTGAACTTTGCTATAAAATTATTGTCTTTGTGGTTATGCCCTCTGTATAAATTCTGTCTTCTACATGCCATCTCGTGATTCCATTTTCGAAACTGCTGATGCCTTGTGAAGCAGTATACATATAGGCTAAAATTAGAGTAATCACACACACTACTTTGGCAGAAAGACTTGGATAGAAAATGCACACTTAACACGGAAAGTGACCTGGCTGGGATATGATCTACATTTAGATCATTGAGCTATTTTGTGGTGATGTGTATTTTCACTGTGCAAAATAGATTAGGTGTTTGCTTCAGGGATACAGTACATATCTGAAGAAATATTGACAGGTATCATCAAAATGCTAAAAACAGTCATAATCTGTAGTGATAATGAATTCAAATGGCAAAAACATTCTTGCTTTTCATGTTATCTTTACTTAAACAGATTTTTCATGTTTGGGTATTAGTGTAGATGTCACATACTTTTGTTCATTTGTACTTGCTGGTGGTTTCAAAGCACTGTCCTTATAGACACGTGGGATAGATATATGTCACATGCAAAAATAAGCAGGCAAGCAAAAGATGAAATCTAAAAAGAAAAACTGAAATTGTGTTTTTAGTCTTTCAGTGTAAATGATGCTGCTGAGTTATGACAAATGTGTTCTGAGATTTTTCAGGTAAGGATTGGCAGATGTTTTGAGGTACGGTAGTTATATTCACTAATCATGACACTGGACAGTGGCGAGGTGTTACATGTTGAATTAAACATATAAGTAAGAATTGCAATGTGCATGTAACAATAATGACCCTATAAACCTAAGTCTTCCAATGGTGTAAGGTAGCAGTGGTAACTACTGTATCACTCATCAATGCCTATTGAATACAAAAATAAAATTACAGATGCATATATGAAGAAAGACTGGTTATGGAAACCATGTGTAGATATGAAAAAATTACTCATTTATTTTATTAAAATTATTTTGTAGGAAATATTCAAAAAGCAAAGTTCATTCAATTCAGGGTCATAGGATTCCACTACCTATTCTGCATAAGACACAATGCAGGGACCAGTTAGGAGTCGATATTCAACCACACACACAGGCTTATGAGGGTGCGGACAGGAAACGCCTCATACTGTAGACATGAAAAGAACGTGCAAACTCCCAACAAAATGGCTAAATTCGGGATTCAATCTCAGGATGCTGAATCTGTGAGGCAGCAGCACTAATCAATGTGATCTCTAAACCAAATATAAAGATAACAGAGAAAGCTAATCCAACAAAGGGAGATACTTTTTTCTTGAGGTACCACATGGACCTCTCAGCTGATGCTTTTCAGACTGCAATTTACTATTTTTATATTTGTGAAGAATTTATTTTTGATTTGAACTCAATAAAGTTACCAGGGAATAATACCCTGGGAAATGCAGATTAATACAATGGATTGGTGAATGATAATCTGGAAGGCATTGTCGGTTTCATTAAAATGAGGGAGGGCACAAAAGATTAATCAGTCATGTTTTACAATTAGTTTACAATTCTTAAATCTTAATGGTCATTAATGATATAATTGCTGATGCTTCTGCAACTTTAAAATCTCAGGGGTCAAAAGGCAAAAAACATAGCTAGATCCATCCTGTATGACAATCTGTGATTGCAATACATTGTTGTGAAAGCAGAAGGTGGTGGAGGAATTTAATGAAAAAAAAACAAAACTGACATCATGATCATCACAGTGTAAACAGATAAGTGCCATTTATCTTGTAGTTACTCCCATAAGCAACAAGAATTAGGGAGAAGTAGGCAGTTGCTAGACAATAGAGTGCAAAAGAAGAATCAGAGCATGACTGCACTCGCTAACACAAAAGGCGTAGGCTTCAGACATAACCATCAGACTTCTGTTTTATTTTTAATGTCCATTCATTCAACCATCAATCCATCCATTACTTCTCTGAATCCACACATTTCAATTCAGGGTTCTGAGAATTTTGGCATTCCATTCAGGATGGATCCCTGTCTTGCTTTTGTTATTTGTGCCAGCTCCTGAAAAAACAAAGAGATTTTAGATTTGTTGTATGGAATTGCACATGTTGTCTTTAGTGTTGCTCTAAAACTTTGACCTTATATATGCCTTGATTTATATTCTATAGTTTTATTGATATAGCATAACATTTCATTAGCCATTCCAGAGCTGTCATGGGATTTGATTTTATTGATGGCTGTGTAAATGTGCATGACATTGGCCATGCACTCAGTTCCTAATAAAATTTGGATGTATGATGTTTCCATGAATCAGAGCCATTGTGTTTAATTAAGTTTCTATGTAGTTATATTTATCAACTGACAATTTCAAAAAACTTGAACAAAAGATCTTTTATGAGATTATTAAATGAATAACATATTTTTAAAAACAACCCTTCAGCTCTCCTTAAACAAAAATAAAATACCATACCTATTATGCAAATTGTAATAAAGCAGCAAAAATGAATCAGTAAAAAATAACAGTTCCAATTTAGATTTTCTTTATTATAGACACAAATGATAAAAAAATCTGATCCATTAAATGTAGAGACTTATAGTTCCACTCACTGAGTCAGCATTTCAAGCAATTAATTCCTTCTTTTCTGTCCATAAACAGGAAACATTTGTTTGTCGCTTATTTATTTATCTTCCAGAGAAATTGTTTAACACTACGCTCAGCTAGTATTCAATCTATGAATGACACTGCTGCTTTCAATGTGTTTTCCCATGGCCGTATAAAGAAAAAAAACAATATACTGCTGCATATGGAAATTTATGTGCCTTGCACAGTAAAAGCAAGGTCATGGGTCAGCATTAACACTTGATTAACTCATCATGTTGGAGAGACTCATTTACAGAGAGCTGGTATGAAATGTGCATTTGGTCAGTGCCTCCCTGGTGTGGAGCAGCAATAAGCACAGGCAGAATAGTGCCTTAATGAGACATTTACTGGGGTGGTTTATATTTTGGTAATAAAAAGGAGCCTTTTCATTCCTGTCTTTCATTACTTAGACTAGGCCATAAGCGGATTAACTAAAAAAAAAAAAAAGAATGTGCTTATCAGCTGATGCTTAGGATTGTTAATGCTGAGTTCTTAATAGATTGTAGTTGGATTTGGGATTATTCTGGTGTAAGTTCTTTCAGTCAGGGTGAAAGAACAGAATGCAGCTTGTTTTACAATATATTTTTATGAACAGCACTATTGACTTTATGATGAAAAGAGACAGAAATCTAAGCATGCTTGTACTGATACATCTGTTTTAAAGCAATCTTCTTATGTGTATGTATGTGTGTACATATATACACTCACACTCACAGCCACTTTATTAGGTACACCTAACCACTTGTTAATGCAAAGATCTAATCAGCCATCAACTCAATGCAATTAGGCATGTAGACATTGTCAAGAGAACCTGAAGAAGTTCAAATCAAGCACCAAAGTGGGGAAGAAATGTGGTTTAAGTGACTTTGAACATTGAACGGTTGTTGGTCCCAGACAGGGGGGTCTGAGAGTTTCACATACAGCCATCTGTAAGGTTTACAGAGAATAGTTTGAAAAAGGGAAAATATCCAGTGAGCAGCAGTTCTCTGGGAGAAAATGCTTTGTTGAAGCCAGAGGTCAGAGGATAATGGTCAAACTGGTTCAATGGGATAAAAAGGCAGCAGTAACTCAAATAACCACTTGTAACAACTGTGGTATGCAGAAAAGTATCTCTGAGCACACAACACATCAAACCTTGAAGAAGACTGGCTACAGCAGCAGGAAACCACACTGGGTGCCACTCCTGTCAACTAAAAACAGGCAGCTGAGGCTACAGTTCACACAGGCTCACCAAAATTGGACAATAAAAGATTGGAAAAAAGTTGCCTGGTCTGATGAGTCTTGATTTCTGCTGTGAGATTAGAATGGTAGGGTCATATTTTGGCATCAATAACATGAAAACATGGATCCATCTTGCCTTGTATCAAAGGTTTATGCTGGTGGCAGGCCCGTTCTAGAGGCGAAGCCGCCATCGTGCTATTTAATCAGCATTGTTTAAATTGCACAGCCTACTTGACTATTGTTGCTGACCATGTCCATCCCTTTATGACAGCAATATCCCCATCTTCTGATGGCTACTTCCAGAAGGGTGCCATATCGCAAAGCTCAAATCATCTCAATATATATATCCATCCATCCATCCATTATCCAACCCACTATATCCTAACTACAGGGTCACGGGGGTCTGCTGGAGCCAATCCCAGCCAACACAGGGCGAAAGGCAGGAAATAAACCCCGGGCAGGGCACCAGCTTACTGCAGGCAATATATACTGTATATATATATATATATATATATATATATATATAATGTAAATTATGTATATATTATGTATATTATATATATTATATTATGTAAATTATATATATATATAATATTATGTAAATGTAAATTATGTATATATATATATATATATATATATATATATTATGTAAATTGACATTAGGACAAGCATAAAATTAACAGCAAATCTCAATTCAACATGCATTAAAGCTATTAATAGACTGCTGTCACGTCACTGTCCTGCTCCAGTCTGTCCAGACTGAGGAGATCGTTCCTCCCCAACACTATGTGATTCTTCAGTTCCACCACGGGATAAACGTTAACATTATACAAAGTTATTGTCTGTTTTACCTGCATTTTTATCACTCTTTAATTTA
>JANRMT010062836.1:17097694-17121281 GCA_026402145.1 Polypterus bichir lapradei
ACAACACATGATAAAACAGCTCAGGATCCTGCTTGGCAACTTTTTTTGGCAAATCTCACTTTTTCCTCAGTAAGTGAGAGTGTGGTTTATGTGCATACCCTCTGATGGACTTGCACTCTGTCCAGGGCTGGTTAATATGCCTGATGCTGTTGGCAAGGGCTTTGGATTCTGTGATCCTGAATCAAATTAGGCAGGTTGTATTATTGTTGTTAGAGGATTCTACCTATTCTACCTATAAAATGGATCTTATTCTGTTTAACATAATGTAAATTGTTTGTATAATAAGAAAGAACACACATGTTGGCTTTATGCTGTTGTTAAAGTAGCTGTGACTTAGAGTGTTGGTGTGTGAACAAGATCATGCAATGCACTGATAATCCATTCAGACTAAATATTTGCCTTCCCCTATTACTTTTAGGAACAGCATGAATGTGAATGATGGAACAATCAAAAAAAAAAAGAGTGAATATTGTACATGTTATGCTTGTATGTTTTCCATAATAGGAAACTTTTGTCAGGATAGACAATAACCTTTTAAAACATAAAAGAGAATCAAATATTACAAAACTTTGAATGCACCAGGGTCCACTTTTTTATAGTTTGTTTATAATTCAAGGAGCACTGTGCTGCAGTGGTTTACTGTGTGAAATTTCCAAATTCTCCCAGTGTCTCAGAGGGTACTTCTAGACACTCAGGATTTTTCGCACATCTTAAAGCTATGTGTATGGTTAATTAACAAGCATAACTTGAATATGTCTGGCTGTGTGTCAGAGTGTGTCCTTAGAGGGCCTGGAATCCTAGCTGAGCTCCCTTACGATCCTGTAATGAAAAAATAAGTCCACAAAATAGCCGGATGGATTATTTATGAATCAAAAGACTACATAAATAACTAATTTCAAACACTATTTTTTTCTGAATGAGATACAGATATAAACCGGTTTACATTAGAGACAAGAAATCGTTGCCCTGTTAATATTGATAACCAGCATTAACCAGTATTAAAACAAAAGAACTCAAAAATAAGCTTTCCACTCTAAACATTCGCTGGCTCTAATCTGTAAGACAAAGTCTTATCTTTTCATTCTATATTTTTATTGAAATGTCTTAGTTTGCTTGATGGAATTAGTGTAGTTCTGCGCTTCAAATAAAATGTTTGCATTCAGAATCTAGAAAAGAGTATGCAGCCTTCAGGCTTAATGCATTTTAAGGATAACTTATTCTGGATGTGGTGTGTTCTGTTACTGATTCTTGTCCTAGACATTTACAGTTTTACATTCATTAAACTTTTGCCTGCTTTACAAAATTGTTAACCACAGAAATAATCTTGTGAATTTAACTGTAGTTGCTTAAGCCAGAAAAATTCAAGAGTGGAATGCATCTTGACAGTTGATCTTACTTTCAACATTTTTAATGCTTTTCTAAGTTGAATTTGTCATGCAAAGTCCAGTGAAATCATATATGTTTTTGGAGTTTGTAATAAACAATGCCTAAGGTTAATGAAATTCTGTGTAAATGACATGCTGGTAAAAACAGACTTGAACTGTTTGGTAGTTATTTTTGTTCACAATAAAATAAGTCAGCCATAACAGCTGGAGAAGAATTGCAAATATTTTTGATTGTGTCTAAATGAGAAGTGGCTGCCCAGTGAGGTGTGCATGCATTGATTGGGCGGGGAATGGGGCCCTCCTGTCATCATGTTGATGTATTTACTGACTTCATTGACTATTTGATTTACGGGTCAGGACAAGCAGAATGCTAGAAAGAGTTAATTGGAAAGAAAAGAGCTGTAGGCAAGGTACTAACAATTATGATTCAGTTGCTACAATGTGAAACACTTAAAGCTTGGTATTTCTACTGTTGTGGTTTTAAATCTTTCTTTCTGTACTTCTCTTCTGCAGTCTGAATAAATCTGTTTGCAGTTTCAAGCTCATTGATGTGCACTTCCCTAATCAGCAAAAGTGTTTCTTTTTCTGTATGCGCACTTCTTATGCAGAAGAAGTAGTGAAAAAAAAAGGTAGTTAAGCAGATCCTTACATTGCAATTCATTAAATGGTCAATTGAAAATGATTTGCTCTTTGGTTCAACTATCAGTGTCAATTGGAAAACAGTTTTTAGACCTCTCTCTTTGTGCTGTGCTTAAGGTCATATGATCACTTAGATGCTTTGTCTGCAACAGTGGCTCATTGATGATCCTTTTTTTATCACTTCAAGCATTTTCTCAGCCTACAATTTCCATTATAGAATTGTAGGGAGCTGAAGACTACCCTGACAGCATTAGGTTCAATATGGGAGCCAACAACTAATGAGATGCCAGTTCTTCACCAAAAACTAACATTCACATGCTCAGGGCCAGTCTTACTAACTTGTATTTTTTGGGACATCGTAGGGAAAACAAAATACGGAAAGAAAATAGACAAAAATAGAGGGAAAAAATGCCACAGGTAATATTGATGAAAACAAGCAGCTCTGATGTGACAAAACTGCAAATAAGGGAGTAAATCAAAAAGTAAAGACAGTATAAAAATTATGTTGTAACCACCACAGATAGAACATGTTTGCGGTGGCTTATGGGTAGTCTGAACGCACACACAGTGCAACTCTCTAGTTGAAGCCATGGTCAAATGAACATGGACTCTTTGCTGCAGGACTGCACCATTTTTAAACAACATGCCACAGTGAGGTTTCTTTTGGCAGAGGGAGTGAAACCTGCTGAAATTCACCAAAGGATGTTGGTTTAGTACGGAAGTGAAAAAGTACATGACTCAATGAAATGTTTATAAGTGGGTAGAAAGGTTTAAAGTGGGAAGAACGAGTGTAGCTGACAAAGCTCGATCTGGTTGACCATCAGCATCACACACAAAAGCCCCCATCGACATGTCAAATGCCTTCGACAGAGAAGACAGACAGATTAAGTTGTCTGCTTTTGCTGCATATTTGGATATCAACTATAGATTTGCACATTCTATAGTACATGATGACTTGAGGTACCATAAAGTTTAACACAAGTTGGATATCCTTCGGTGAATTTTAACAGGTTTGCCTAAAGAAATCTCACTATGGCATGTTGTTCAACAGTGCTGCAATCCTTCCTCCATATTCATTTGACCTTGGTTTCCACTAGACTAATGGCAGAGTGCTGCTATGTGTGTTCGAACAACCTCTAAGCCATCACAAACGTGTTGTATTGTGTCAGCTTCTATCCATTGCGGTTACTGAGCAATTTTCAAATTGCCTTTGCTTTTTGATTTACCCTCATACTATGACACATGCACTAAAATACGAAGTAGAAGAAACCTGGTGAACAGCAGCATATGGAATGATTTTTATTGTTTTGATAAAATACACTATTGTAAAGAAATTGAGGAGTAATATACCACTGATTTGTCTAACCAAGGCCATCACTTGTTTCAAAAACTCCCTTCTGGTAAACATTTTAGGTCAAATAAAATGAAAACTAATAAACACTTAAACAGTTTCTTTCCCAGAGCCATAGCCCTCAAGAACCAGTAGTTTAGCCTGTCTTCCTTGCTTACTTATCTGCTCTTTTGAAGGTGTGAGTGTGTATGTACAGTATATGTACTTATACTGTATATGTGTGCAAGTGAATACACACCATACACACATGCTTTCATTTGTATATCTTCTTTATAACTGCACTATTCAGCAACTGTTTATAATGTATGTTGTTAAGCTTATGTTATTTATGTTATTTGTCTATAATGTTGTGTTCTAGTATAAGCAGCTCCACAGTTACTAAGTTAAATTCCTTTACATTAACTTCTGGTGACTAAAAATAATTCTGATTCATTTTTGATGATGAAAATCTCCACTGAAAACTGTGAAACAGACAAATCTTACTTTACTTTCACTCTACTTAATGTGGTAAAGTTGTGGTGGCAGCTGTCACAAACATGTCCTTAGGGGACAGCCAAAGGGTCCATCATGGGGCATAAAAGACACCAGGAAAAGGGCTGGAAACAAGCATTAATGCCTTTTTTCTTTCTTCTTTCAGAATCATGGAAGACTAAGCCAAAACTCACTTCCCTTCCTTTGCAGATGACCTCATTTCCATCCCATCCTGATGACCTCACTTCCTTCTCATACCGACACCATCATTTTTCATTTCCTGCTGTTTTTGTATAAAACCAACCTGTTTACTGTACTCATTTGTTTTTTGTATTTTGTGGAAAAAGACCAGTATCACTCGCTATTGAATACTCTTTTTTTTTTTTTTTTGGAATTTATTAAAATCACACAACATTCCATACAAATAAATCAATTTTTACAAACATAAGATCGAAAACATGAGCTCAAAAACAAATCAACCCCACCCCTGAAAAAGAGAGCTAAGCCAGCAGAGTAAAACTTAAAGCTAGTAAAAATAAGTAAGTAGATGAATTAATAAGTGAATAATGATAAATGGAGAGAAAAAAGAAAAAAATGGGAGAGAATCTACTTCCTCAGTGCTTTAAAAGCTTATTCTAAAATGTTATTGATTAGATCCTGCCAGGTTTTGAAAAAGTTCTGCACAGATCCTCTAAGTGTGAATTTGATTTTTTCCAGTTTCAAATAGTTTATAACATCAGTTACCCAATGACTTAGAATAGGAGATTTAGGAGTCTTCCAGTTGAGCAAGATGAGTCTACATGCCAATAGTGTAGTAAGGCAATTACAGTTTGTTTGTCCTTCTCCACTTTAAGCCCATCTGGGAGTACACCAAGCACAGCTGTTAGTGGATTAGGAGGGATTGGGACACCAAGGCTGTCTGATAGGCACTTAAAGATGTTGGTCCAGAATGATGTTAATTTAGTGCAGGTCCAAAACATGTGGCCCAGTGAGGCTGGAACTTGACTGTAACGTTTGCAGGTTGGATCTTGCCCTGGAAACATTTTGGACAATTTTACGCGAGACAGATGTGCTTGATATATAATTATGAGTTGAATAATTGTATGCTTTGCACATATGGAGCTCGAGTGAATTCTCTGCTTTGCTACTTTCCACTCCTTTTCTGAAATATTGAGTGAGAGATCTTTTCCCCACTGTCCTCTTGGATCTTTGAAAGGAAGGGACTGTAAAATGGTTTTATATATTACAGAAATGCTGTGTGAGTCCTCAAGACTGATCAATATTTTTTCCGGCATAGAGGTTGGTGGGAGGTGAGGAAAATTGGGCAGGTTCTGTTTAACAAAGTTTCTGATTTGAAGGTAATACTCTACTACAATATATGGGGCAAATCCCCAAATCTTTGTTTTTGTTTCATCTCTAATCATTCACACAATATACCAAGATAGAGAAAGATGGTCCCTATTCTTAACCACCAGCTTCTTCCAGCTTCTCTTTGGCAATTTCCAGACCCCTCCAGGATAGTACTGTGAGATGTCCTCATATTGCTGACCACTTTTATACTACCATGGAAAGTTATTTCCATCAACCTTGCATAGAAGCAACATTTTGGCTGTTTATACTGTTGGTCTCATTCCTTCAGTCACTACCCACAATTCATTACCCCATCCCAACCCCTCTAGGTGAGCGTAAAGGTGAATAGGTGAATCAAAATGTTAATACGTCCTACTTTTCTGCTTATGTTACACTTTTAGAAATCAGGAGTAATTTGTGGTGCTCCAAACATATTTTTTCCTCTATTATGTAAGGTATTTTTTTATAAGTTATGAATCATTATATTGTACTCATTAGTAATTTTGATCTATGTGTGTAAACATTATTTGTTTATATTGCTTTGCCATTTTGTTTTTATGGTCACCACTATTTTGTGGTTCTGTCATTTAGAACACATTGGATCGTTGCTGGAGAGCATGGTTCTGAAGGATGTGTGTGGTGACTTTACACACATGACGCTTTATAAGCCGGAAGTTCAGTAGCAACCACATTCATGTTTGGGGGTAAAAACTTTCAAATTCTCTTGCGTAGTTTTTCAAATTGTTACCTGTTTTTCTCAACAGTGATTATAGCTTTAGCATTTTGGTTTGATGTCTTGATTCCTTGATCTTCCAGTTTTGACTTTGGTCATTCCTTGTTTAAGATGCAGTCTCTCGAATATTTATCAAAATGTATTCCTGCCTATGGCCACCCAGACAGAACAGCTATAGTCCATTACAAAGACAGTAAAAACTATTGCATCTGCATTGATTTATTGGTCAGTCTCATAATAGCCTTAACTCTTGCTCATCAAAAAAGAATCTAAAGTACTTGTGCATGAACTACTCCTATTGGGGCAGCTGCTGATCTCTTGCCTGTACCCAAAAAGCTGCTCTCTTCAGTGAGAGGACCATGACTGTCATCACATCTACATCCCTTAGCATTGAACCATTTCAGTCCATGCCATAAATTATAATCTGATGAGGTCAACAAGACTACACTATCTACAAAAAGCAGAGATGAAACCCTATGTTTTCTAAACTGAATATTTTCCAAATCCCAGTTATCCCTTGATATCCTGTCCATGACAATCATGGAAAGGAAAGGAGACAAGATGTAATGGAGTCTAACACCCACTCAGAAATATCTTTATGGATGCAGACACTGCAACGTAATGGAACACAGCAGCAGCTCTCAAATCTCATTCTCTTGTAACACAATCTACAAGATATCACAGTACTTCTTCCAAGTCCGCAAATTACATGTACATTGGACTTTCAAACTCCCGTGAACCTAGTTAAACATAACTAAGCATTAAATTACTGTGAGCTGTTAGTGTTCCAGTTTCAAATAATTTTAAAAATATATGTGAGATTCAAATGTAGATAGATAGATAGAGTAAATACAGCAGAGTTAAGTTGCAGTTGCAGCATATTTATAAAATGTTTCTGGCCAAGTATGGTCAAAAATAAATAACTACAATTGTTGGGTTGATAGGGGTCATTTGAATAGGGGTTTCTGATAAACTTTTCTTATTAAACTTTTTTTCATGTTTGCTTATTATTAAGTAACCTACCACAATTTATAAGTGCACTATTCCTGCAGTTCCCTATGTAGTCTTGAAGACTTTGTGAGTCTCCAATTTTAGCTATTTTTGTCTTGTCAGGTCAGGTCAGATTGGGTAGCATACGCTGGCACAGCGCGTTGCAGCACACAACACATGATAAAACAGCTCAGGATCCTGCTTGGCAACTTTTTTTACCTTGTTTTTGTTTTTAGGGTCCAATAAAATTTTTCTGTTGGTTGTCATTTAGTATTGGTGTTTAGCTAAGCACCCTCAGTGACTGAGACTCAACTTACCAGATCTGTTGGTTGTTGCTGGAAGTGCCTGAAACATCCATCTAGAGCTAGCACTAAGTCTATTATCAGAATAACTAAGGACAGAGTTACAGCTAAAGCTGGAGGCAGATTAGATGACTTCTAATCAGATGGGATGTCAAATTTATCAATGGCAGTTGCTGATCTCATCATTTGAGTATACCAGAACAGACAAGTGAAAATCACAAGTAATGATAAATTACACAACTCTGTGATGACCTTCCTGCAGAGGTTCAGATTTCCAGAGTTTTGTGGTCTTGTCCCTTTTTCAGGCAGCCAAGGAACAAGTGTTGTAAGAATGTTTTCCAGCTACAGTAGGTTCAGCAGCAATCTAAGGGCTTTTTTAAATCTTTTTTCTAGTATGTCATGATATGCAGAACAAGCCACACTTCTGTCTGTGAGGTCCAAAACATCTATGTTCCTTATTCCACGTAGCTGCATTATATGCATTGTACTTACAGCTGAGTGGTCACTGGTTCTCTGCTCTCACACATCACAGAGACCGCCCTTACTAAAGAGAAACAAGATTAATTTTATCGGGGTGAGTTGCTGATTGAATCCATTGAGTTTCTGGGTATGTCAGACTACTCAGCTGACACAGGATTGCACCCCACCTTCTGTGACTTGCTGAAATTATGTCAATGAAATCTGCAACTGAAAAATACTGGAAAAGTCACGCAATCTGACAGGACCCTAAAACAAGCTTATACAAGGTGACTGACTGTTGATGATCACCTGGTATAAAGGTTGTCCTCACAAGTGAATAAAGTGAACCGGAATGTGTATCTATGTGGAAACAGATCATGAAGCTAAGGATTTTAACTCTCACTTGAACACTCAATGCAATATTTACTTTACCTATAAGTACAAACTTAGGGTGGTGTTATTGTGAACCATCGTACACTGTCATTTAGATGAAGAAGTCACCGAATGTTTAAGAATGACTTAAAAAATATATTTGGGGAAATGACATTGAATTAATTATTAATTCTAAATGGACCTTGTCTCAGAGGGAGTGTGACTATGATGAACTAGCTCTTTATTTGGGTTTGGTTCCTTACCTCATTCAGGGGTCAGTCCTGTCATGACATGTATAATTGGATTAAGTAGGTTTAGACAGTTAATGGCAAGTAATTACATTGCTAAAAGAGCTAGATGGAAAGAACGGTGTCTGATTGTTACCTTTTTACTTGAATAAGAAGCCATTTATAAATGTCTTTGTATGTGATGTTGAATTCAATTTATCATTAAGTTCATAACACTAGGCTAGCACTTAATACCTAAATCTAATGAAGGGTAATTTCTCATTTATTCTGTATACTTGCTTCCTTATAGTTCCATTATTTTTTAAAACTCTTAGTAACTTCAAAATGCTGCACAACATCACTATTGTGTCCATCTGCTAGCTTAAGATCTGTTATTGTGTTTAACATGTTGTTTGACATGAAACATAAATGAGATAAAAAGCCTGTGTTCTAACTGAAACATACAACCTATTTTAGAGTATACATTGAGCAATGCATGAGATGAATACATATATTGTAAGCATAGGACTCTGGGACACCGTGGAGCTAGAATTGTATGTATTATAGCAGAAGTGATTTGAAATGAATTGTGGAAATTTCTTACACACCACACAGTATCCTTACTGTGCTGTCAGAGCTTGACACATACATCTGATGTTGTGCTGTTTGCCTGGTGTTGTTTTTCTGATGTCTGGCAGATTTCTGCATTATGAAGGTAGAATTTGAGTCTTTGCACTCTCTTCGGGTTCATTCAGCATTGTCTGCTTTAAGCCAGCGTCACAGTACAAGACTCAATGCGATTTGTAGTCCGAAAACATGTCAAATTTAATGACTGCAGTTGCAGAATTTACTTGCCTCTCAGGCTGTCAAACTATACAACTAGGAATTGCAGGGGTAACTGATTAGTGTATTCTATGCACAAAGAGCCCTAGCTTCTTAAAAAGTACCATGTGACATTGCAAGTGACTAAAGCAAACGTCACACTATACGACTCAACGCAATTTCTATTCGGAGGGGAAGCATAACAAATTTAATGTCTGCAGTTGCTGAATCTTGTTACCTCTGAGGGTGTCAAACTGTACAACGAGGAATTGTAAGAGCTGAATGACTACACAATTGTCTCACAACTTTTCATTTCAGTTAACTATATTAAAACTATTATGAGATATGTTTGTTTAGAGAGCCAATCAACATGAACTTGTGTAGTTAGTCTAATGACCGTACTGATTATGTTAAGTTTAGACACATCTTGCCCCATTTTTGTTTTTTCTTGAACAAACAGATATCTGTGCTGGCTTCTCCAACTCTCTCCTCCATTTGCACAGTCCAAAAAATGTACTTTCCTTCTTTTCTTGCAAATGCTGTTGTTCTTCACTGTCTGTAGGTATTATACACATTTCAGTTCCAGCTGTGTGCACAAGAGCCCACCACTAAACCTGGCGACGTCATGAGAAAATCAAACCAGGTTGATTTAGTCATAGCGAGTCAGCGTTCTAGGACTGATAGTGACGGGTGCATGCTGCAAGTGTCCTGAACTTGCTGTCATTTTCTTATGATTATGTAAATGAAAGCTATTACTGAACATCATTGAAAAAGTCATATTGTATGATGCCAGCCTTATTTAAACTCAAGCAGTATATGTTTTTGGCTTTGACCGGGAAGAATGAATGAATAAGAATGAGATGAAATTAATCTTTACCGGTGGCAAATTAGAATTGTTCCAAAGTGTGACTAAAAGGAGGGTCTGTGTAATGTAAAACTGAAATTAAAAAAATCTAAAAATATCTTACTTTGAGCTGCTTCATTTACAACAATTCATATAGCAAAATATGAATTGCATTTTAAAAGGTTAGTCCAAATTCTAATAATAACACAGAATGGGCAAAAACTGCATACATGCATTCATAATAAATGTAATTGCAATTTAAGTATCCAAACACACAACAAAGTAATCTGCTGAAGTATAATACTTTACAAGTGTATCAATTTGAAAGTGTAAAGCCGCAATCAAATATTTAAATCTATAAACTGTTCATGAGAGCATCATACAAATATTACACTTTAGTGCATGTATATGACCTACTGTTTTAACTCTTTACTATCATATACAGTATACAATACAATGTAAGACAACTTATTTTTTGTATGGTGCTCACTGAGTGCAGGTGCAGAGCACTGTGAACAATTCTCAATTAAAATACAAGTGTAGATTATACTAAATACAGAACTGGTACACATATAAATGCAGATTTGTTAAATCAAACAAAGACATGGTAGAAACTGATTAAACATAAATGGATATTAATAATGTTTGTTCATTCAACTAACTGATGAATTATAGCCTGTTGACAATAGTAGCAATTAAAATTGTAAAAAAGAACATCGAAAACTGTACAGGAGACCTCGGGCAACTGGCCACCTACCTGCCCCTGGGTTTTCAGTATTGGAGTCTTGTACTTTTCTTGCCATCCGATGATTCCAGTGTTCCTTAACCCGAGATACTTTTCCATATGCTGGAGAGCAACAATGCATCAAAGCAGTGACACCACAATCTAGGTACCAAGAAGAGAAATCAAATACAATATCACATTATATTAAGATAACGACTAAACACAATGAATGAATCTTTATTTGTTGATATGAAAATTACACAGGAAATTGTTTAAAAAAATTGCAGAATCAGTGAAGTTGGGTGAGCATCAGCATTGTGTGTTCATCACTCTTGGATCCAGAGTTTATTGTTTTCGAGATCTTCACTCATGATGGGTTACCTAAACCCAACAGAATTTAGGCAGATTATGACCTCCCAAAAGTGAAACAGTGCTGTAATCATAGTACATTTTGTATTTTTTTCCTTTGTTTCATTCTTGTGGTGGATGTACTAGATTGTAGATGGTGACACACAGAAAATAATATTAGGTATGTCTGCAATTGCGATATAGTCCCATGCAAGGCTGACTATATTTTTTATGTATTTCTTATACCATCTCTCTACTCCCCATTCAACCTCAGATATTATTAGATGAAAGTTGACGCATACAATCCAAACTGCAACTGGCAACACTACAATAAATGGACCGGGTCTGTTTAAGTGTGTTGGTGTTTTTGAGTGTGACCTGCTATGGATAAGAATCTAATTTCTACAAAGAAAGACTCCAGCTTCCTGAAACTGTATAGAAGAGTAAAATATTGGCTGTGTGCCATTCTGTTGCAGTGTCTGCATCCATAGCGACATTTCTGGGTGGGTGTTAGACTCTATTACATCTTGTCTCCTCTTCTTTTCATGATTTTCATGGACAGGATACCAAAAGGTAACTGGAATTTGGGAAATATTCTCTGCTTTTTATGGATGGTGTAGTCTTGTTGGCCTGATCAGAATATGATCTATGGCATTGGGCACGTTCAAAAGTTTGACATAAATTGTTGGAGCAATTTCAGCCTATGTAAACCTTTGAGGTCACTACTGGATAAGTGTCATTTTATAGTCATTTTAAGGAAACTTTCTCAAAATGTCAGTGTTCTCTGTGTTGCATATAGTCACATTTTCAGCCTTTTTTAGACAAATGAACATTTTTGCCAGGTAAATCAGTCAAGGACAGATCATCATTCTTTTACAGTAAGTACTATTTACTGTAAATGACAGCTCACATTTCTTCACCTTTGAAAAGGCATTGTAACAGGGGTTCCCAGGTTCAGTTCTAGAAAGCTGCAATGGCTGTAAGTATTTATTTCAGTACATTTTGTTATTTGGAAGATAATTATTGCTTCTGTAGCAGTTATGACTCACACAACATTTTTGTACTTGATTTTAGCTACCTTGCTTCTTAAGATTTCCAACTCTTAACCGTTAGACTGTTTTTAATAGCTTCTTATTTTTTAACTTGCTGCCAATAACAGAGACAAAACTGCCAGCAGTTCACTGTACAGCTTGGTCCCATTTACACCTCTGTGTGTTCATCATGATGTTTCCATTTCTGGAATGAAGAAAAAAGTGAAGTTCTCAGAATTACTAATCTGCTGTGGGCCACTAATTATTTAGACAATATTCTTGGAATGTTAAAATCTATGACATAAGAATGATGACCAGACAATTAAGAATGAAAACATTAACGATCCATAAAAATTAGATAACATCTGTCATTGACAGCCACCACCCTTTCAGGACTGAACTTGGGACCCCCTGAATGAGAATATAATTGCAATCTTAGTGGTATTGTTCTGCCAAAGCAGAGAGAATTTTAATTTTCGATCTGGAGATGAAACCAGGTCAAAAACACAAACAAGTGTTGATACCTAAAAGAAAAAATGACCTTTGACCAAGCCAGAAATTCCGACGAAGATTTGAAATTGAAGAACAAGAAAAACTAAAAAAAATTAAAAAAAAACTAGAAGAATATAAGAAGAATAGCGAACAAAGATTTAGAGGACCAGTATGCCTAAACAGGGCATAAATATGACCATTTATAGGGTCGCTCTGAAGACGTCACATAATTCTGGGGAAATATCTTGGTAACAGCCAACATGAAAATCTCAAACTGTTGCCTCCGGTCGATTATTCAAGATGGTGTCATGGAAAGACTTTAAAAATGTGTGGCTCTCTCAAAAAATTATATAGAACAAAAGAAACACTGTATATACTTGCAGATAAGTATGGAATTGATTTTAACATATAATTTCTGGTATTTTATAATGTTAGTCGTATAAGTCGAATGCGGAAAACTCACGCTATTGGTCCAAGAGATTATGATATGCTAACATTCACCTGAGAGAGTAACCACGGAGCACACTGCCTTTTTGTGCTCCTAACCTCTCTCTCTCTCTCTCTCTCTCTCTCTCTCTCGCTCTCTATTGTGCCTAAGTGACCACACAGTAATACCCAAACTATTCCGAAGCGACGTTTGCACTGTTTTGTGTTTTTTGTATCTCACACCCTCATACACCTTTATTGTAAGAGCATCCCTTATCTGTGATGGAGCGTTCAATCAGAAGAAAATATGAAGCTGGTTTTAAATTAAAAGTCGTTGAAGTGGCGAAAGAAATTGATAACTGTGAGACTGGAGGAGGCAAGAAGATGTAAAAACAAAAAAAATTAAGTGTCACATTTTTGAATGGGTACATACCGTAAGTCAGGGTCTGATTTTATGATCGATTTTTCTGGTTTCAAGACCCAACTTATATGTGAGTATATACGGTATCCAAATCAGATTCCTTGGTTTCAGAAACCCCTGATTAGCTGCCAAAGTTCCAAACAAAAGTTATGTTTTATTAAATTACTAGCTATGGTATCTGTCAAAGATGGGTAATAGAATATTTTAAGAATATTTGCTATCTCCTGCCCTACGTGTACTGTCAGCACCTTTCCTCTGTATTCATGTGTGTCTAAACCTCTCTTCACCGGCACGTCCTTTTGCAAGTGTGTTCCCGTAAAGCCTGCTTCTCACACTCTGCCATTGTTTTTGGGGCACCTTTCTCACCTTCTGTCTGGTTTTATGCCCTCTGTCTTTGAAGGTGACTCTCACAGCTTATGCCTTTACTCCTCCTCACACATGCCACACACACACTTCATTTTTCTTTGTGTCACCAAAGCCAAACTGACCAGACAGATTGCTCAGAGAGACTGGACACACAGACAATAGTGTTTCATTTTATAATAGTTAGATATCAACTTCAAACTGAGACACACTAAACATAATCTATAAAGAACCAGACTGAGCTGGACCTGGACACTTATGTTTTAATGATTTGCACAGTAGTGAGACAATTGACTGATGTGTGAGTAAAGTAGTTGTTTCTAAATATAATGATCCTTCCATTTTATATGTTGTTTAATCCCAGATTGGAGTCTAAACCGCCAATGTCTATATCAGTAGCGTCAAGCATAGGGTGCCTGTCCATCACAGGAACTCACACACACACACACATGCCATCTCCAATTCTGCTTAAGGAGAAAAAAATAACTGTTAAAATTTGAAATTGTTTAAATAGCAACACGCTTTCAGCATTGTTTTATGTGTTTTCTGTTGTGGCCCTCAGGGAAATGACTGCTTTGTTCTCTGTACAAATACAGAAATCCTGCTTATTTAAATTGGAGGCTAAAAAAAATCTTTTTTTTTTTTGGTATGTGAATGTGTCTCCATGCTGGAAAGAATGTGATTACTGTGAAAATACGCAAGGATTGCCTCTGTGGTTATGTTTGCATTGTTTGCTTTGAAATTGCACAGAACAAGTTTTAAAATTGTTACCCTGGAGCTGGACTGTCAAAGAAGAGTCATCAGGCTGATGATGTGTTGTATTGTCTCAGAAGAGTGTTGCTTAACTAAGTGGAATTTGCATTTTAAAAATGAAGTGTAGTACAAGGTAGAGATAACAGAAGGTTCAGATTCCAGTCTTATTGCTCACCCTTGTAAACATTTTAGCCACAAGAGATTTTGTAAATGTTTCTGTAGCTTTTTCAAGCCCTCCATATACAGATAACAATTCTAGCCCCAGCATGCTGATTACCAGGACTGTTCATTTCAGTAATTCAAGTGACATGGCTTATCTTGAGACCTTCTCTTTCAAAACTCCGCTGGAAATGCTCTGGCATTTCAATGTGCTCTACATTGTATCTCCTTCTGAACATTAAGCCTTTGATCACAAGACTCCTGACCATATCAAATACTGAGCTTCAGACTATTTAAAAAGGCTTTCTATGGTGTTTTGTGGCCACTAATTCAGTGTCAAAGCTTTGACAAGCAGAGCTGCCTTTGAAGCACCTCTGAAACATTTGAATACACTTTTCTGGTTTCAGAATTTTATATCTAAGAATGGAAAACCTGCTTTAAAATGTCACTGGCATACCCACCAAACACAAATATCAGCAGTGATTAAATCATTCTTTAGAAATATTTTAACTTGTAAAATGAGTGTGCAGTGAGCAGCAGTGTTAATGTTTTCATTTTTTTTTGCTTGGGAGACATATCTTATATCCAGTTGGTAGAATCCTGTTATTCATCACACCATTCCATATAGTAAATAATTAAACTTTCTGAAAACAATCAGCCTTCTACCCTTTTCTCTAGTTCTGTATTACATTGCTATAGTATTAAAAGAGGCTTTATAGAGGATCACCTATTCCTAGAAACCCCTAAAACTGTTTAGCAGGGGCATTAAGTAGAGTGTTATGCCAGGAAAAGTGTTTTTCTTTTCCAGTCTTGTAAAATTGAATGACAGGAATCACTAGAAGGAAACAAGGTGGATGTTTTAACCACTTCTCTGTTTCTTTTATGCTGTCTGAACTTCAGTGTAGTATGGTGAATTTTGATGTTAGGGTTCATTTAATTGCTGCTGAACTTAGTTAGGCCTTTTAATGCTTTTTTAGAGACGTGTCAACATTACAGTTGTTTCTGTGGATAGCATTTGATGTTTCTGCTATGTTATGTAATGTGGGAATTTATTCTTGTTGCCTGGATATTTTCACAAACAGTAGAAGGGCACGAGTATTAAAAGCATATGTTGAGGCAACAGTTTTGTCAGATTTTTTTAAATAAACAGGGTTAATTTGATATGTAAGTATTTATTTATTATTAAGTAATTATTAAGTATTGATTTATAGATTTTTTGTAAGCTGCCAAGTTATCAACCCTCAGCACTTCAGGTCCCTTAAAACTGCACCCACACCAATCTCATTGCATAATTTAAAAAAAAATATAATTTATTTCAGACCATATACTATTAGTAGTATTATAATTTTAGTCCTACTTTAGTTTGGGTACTGCAAAAATACATCTATTGCTCTCTATTATGTAACAAGACCTTAACATACAAGTCTTTGGGTCTTCATAACACTTACAAAGCATCAGTAAAGTGTTTATTCATTCCTGCAATGTGACCTACTAACAAAATGTCACTTTGGAGTGGTATGAGGTAACTTAACGGAGACACATTTCTCTTGATATTACATATTTAGTATAAAACCTGTGAATCCATCATATTACCAAGTAATTTCACCATCATGTTGATATGCCATACTGCATGGAGTTGAATAAACCATCTACTGATCTTGTATAAGTGTTATGAAGACCAAAAGAACCCTTACTTATGGTCTTGTCACATTTTTGCAGTACCTAAACTAAAGTATTTCCATAATTTTAACTACTGTCAGTATTTTGCATTATTGACATGCCCCAAAGGGCGGCACGGTGGCACAGTGGTAGCACTGCTGCCTCGCAGTTAGGAGACCTGGGTTCGGTTCCCGGGTCCTCCCTGCATGGTGTTTGCATGTTCTCCTCGTGTCTGTGTGGGTTTCCTCCAGGTGCTCTGGTTTCCTCCCACAGTCCAAAGACATGCAGGTTAGATGGATTGGTGACTCTAAATTGGCCCTAGTGTGTGCTGTTTGTGTGTGTCCTGCAGTGGGTTGGCACCCTTCCCGGGATTGGTTCCTGCCTTGTGCCCTGGGATTGGCACCAGCAGACCCCTGTGTTCGGATTCAGCGGGTTGGAAAATGGATGGATGGACATGCCCCAAATAATAGAATTGTTATTTAAACTTTCCTGCAAAACATTACAAGAAAAAACACAATATAAAACCAAAACTGCAGTTGTGACAAGCAAAACACAAATAAACCAAACACTGTCCTTATGAGATATGTACAAGTGGAAGATTTTAACAGCTCATTCAATAGCATTAGATGACTCAGACATTGGTTAAAAGTCATGCTAGTTGTCCTACTTCTTAAATCACTGTTTAAAAGTTCTAACTTATCAAACTTATTTTGTTACTAACCCTCACCTATTCTGTTTCTCTTCTCGGTACTCAAATGTGGCACTTGGTGCCACGGCCCACCTGCCAAGTTGTTTTGCCTGCCTAAGGTAAAGTCATCCCTGATGGAGGATCACAGGAATCGTGGGGTAGAGGGGGCCTTTCATTGGATTGGATGGCCCAGCGCTGTTTCAGCTGTGGAATGGCCAAATGGGGGAGGCAACTTGATGGCTGATGTCTCCAGGACTCTAAACAAATCCAAATCATATTATGTGATATCACCTACTGTTAAACTTTGCTCCATATTTGTAAAATTTTTATTTTTGTACTGTATTGAGGATTTGTTCTGTTCTGTGTATTGTATTCTATTGACCCCCTTCTTTTGACACCCACTGCATGCCCAACCTACCTGGAAAGGGGTCTCTTTTTGAACTGCTTTTCCCAAGGTTTCTTCCATTTTTTCCCTACAAGGGATTTTTTGGGAGTTTTTCCTTGTCTTCTTAGAGAGTCAAGGCTTGGGGGCTGTCAAGAGGCAGGGCCTGTTAAAGCCCATTGCGGCACTTATTGTGTGATTTTGGGCTATACAAAAATAAATTGTATTGTATTGTATAATGCAAAATGTACAAGTTTCTAATATATGTGATGTTCATTAAAAAAGCGATAATAGAATTCATAGAAGCTTTTATTCTAAATACAACTCACTGTTTAAAAGTTTGATTATTTAACTAACTTATCAATGCAAAATGTACAAGTTTCTAATATATGTGATGTTCATTAATAAAGCAATAATAGGATTCAACAAAGATTTTATTCTAAAGACAGCGTGCTGTAACTGTCTCATATATTCCTGCTTCATACATTAAAATACATTTGTTGATATTAATAAGTCAGAAGTACAGTATATGTCTTCTAAACTAAGAAAAGTGCATTTCAAATGGAATATTGGAGTTAGTCCCACCCTTATATATTGCTTTGGAAGCAGCAGAGCATGAATGACGAATAGTCAGCACCCACCAAACTTAAGTCTCACTGTCTCTATAGGTGAACTAAGTACAAAGTCAATTAGTCCATTACGGAGCCACTGGGTTTATACTAGTTATGACTGATACTATGATATCGTATATGATGAGGACTAAGAACACCTGTCCCATCACAGCAAGATTTATTGTCAAGAAGTAACAGTACAATATAATGAGCAGTTGGACAGGAATAGTGGGTGTTGGAATGCCTAAGAAAAAGTCATCTCTGATGAAGGAGCACTAGGTTCATCGGGTAGAAGGGTCAGATTGGCTGGCTCAGCTGCAGAATGGCCAGTGTGTTGTTGGCTGGCGTCTCCAGGACTCTGACTGTGTCTGGGGTTGTGTGACTCCTTTTATACAATTGTAGCATTGCCACATAAATAGAAATAATATGTTTTTCTGCTGTCAATCAGGTTCTGACAGCGGTGCCCCAGAGGTGGGACTTCCGGTTTCCTTTTATTTTCAGAGAGCAATTTGCATAAAGCACGCTGTTTAAAGGGAGAGAGGACAGTCAAGAAGAAGACGGGGAAAATCGAATGAAGCAGATCAGCATCTGCCTGGGCCATGAGACCAAGTCCTGGAGCTTCTTAAGTCCTGACGGTTAGGTGGAAGTCGGTAATTCTTTTTGGAATGGTGAATTGGGCATTCCGCTATTTCCCATGGACTTGGGTGAGCTTCTCGAAGACTTTACTGTTCTTTATCATGGTGCAGACTGACTGTATAGCGTTTACGGTGAAGATTTTTCACTGCTAGGAGTCAGCATCTATTAGTACTCTTCGTTTCACCTGCTGCCCACAGGGGACTGGAACTGTGGACTTACTTATAAGCTCTGGAAGGGGAACTGCTGGAGGGATATTCTTATTGTATATAGATATATTTTTTGGATTGTCACATATAAAGGTTATTTTGGATTGAAGGGTCAGATGGTAGGGATTATGTTTTTTTTTCTCCTGTCTTTTCTGTGATGTAATACAGTATATTCCTCATGTGTTTATGGATATTGACCACTAGTCTTTTTTTGTCTCATAATATAAATGCTCCAGCGTCAGGGGTGCCTGAACATATTAAAATAAGGTGTGTACAGGGGGCTCTACAGGGTGTAATACTGGCCTATCCTTTTTATCATCTGCTGCAAATTAGGACATGTTAGCAGTAACGATTGTCTTGTGTCAGC
This sequence comes from Polypterus bichir lapradei, assembly GCA_026402145.1. Classification (NCBI taxonomy): domain Eukaryota; kingdom Metazoa; phylum Chordata; class Cladistia; order Polypteriformes; family Polypteridae; genus Polypterus; species Polypterus bichir. The sequence goes on from JANRMT010062836.1 coordinate 17,116,906, forward strand.
ATGGTGGGCCAAATTGTTACACAATCAGGCTGTGGTTCTACAATTAGCAGATATTTTTGACATATTTGAACAAATCGGTATCCTCATATGTGATAGTTCTGTATTTAGTGAGTGATATAATCTGTTCTTGAATTTTGCCTTGTAGTTTGTACTATTGTATTGCATTCCTGAGGTGGCAATGATAAATTGGCCAGCTAGCTCTGTGAAGTGGATTTCTTGTGTTCTGTTTTGTGTATTGGATGGGGGTCTCTCTCTCTCTCTCTCTCTCTCTGAATTACCTTCTCAAGATTTCTTCCTTTTTTCCTACAAAGGTCTTTTTCTGGAAGTTTTTTCTTGTCTTCTTAGGGAGTCAAGGCTGTCAAAAACAAGGCCTGTTAAAGTCCATTGTAGTAATACCTGTGTGATTTTCGGTTATAAATGAATTGACTTTTGTTATTTTGTTGTTGTAGACTCTTGGGCATAACAAGAGAAGAAAATAATCCCTCCTGTTCTTGAACCTGATTTTTACATTAAATCGCTGGCGCCTAACCAATGGGACAACAAGTCAGTCTGTCATTGGACACTTTCATCCATTCAGTTATATAAGTTTACAAGTGCAAGTGCATCTTTGTAACATGGGAAGAAACTGGAGTCTACATGTAGCTTGGAAAAACATATCTATTCAGCACAGATACTAGATAGGCTAAGGATGAATTCCCAGTCCCTGGAGCTGTGAGGCAGCAGCACTAAACATCATGCTGCGTGAGAGAAATCTAGTAGTAATTAAATAGAAGTGTTTTGAAAATGGATCAAGGAGATATTAAAACCAAAAACATCTGCTTATGTCTTACATCTACTAAATAGTAATTTCCACTAAATCCAAAATCTGGTAAATGAACTTCAGTGATTAGACAAATATTGGCTAGAGAAAAATGAATGCATTCAAAGGACTTTGTTCAGTCTGAATACCACATCATACAAAAGGCACAGCTGAACTATAGAAAGTTAATGCTTTATTTAATTTTATAATATGGTTAGTATTATTTTCATTTGTTTTGATTATTTGTTTATGAGGGAACGTACAAGTAAACATTTCCTAGTGTAATTGTCCAAATAAAAAAATCAAACTAAATTGCGAACATGTTTGAGGCTGAACCTAGCTGGTGAGTAAGTTTTTAGTCCATTTTTTAAACTCACTTAATCCATTTCAGGGTTGTAGGGAAGGAACATTTTTGGCATTGCATGATGGGTAAGTACAATGTAGGACAGGGCAGGCCTGCAAACACACCCACACTGGGCCAGGTTAGCATTGCTTAAGGTGCTTAAATCACTAAGAACACAACTGAGCAACTGTTGGAAAACATACTGGGATGACTGGGCTCTTATCTTATCAAGTATGCTAGATGACCTACATGGCCTGCCTTCAAGTGTAATTATATTCATTCCTTCTCTCTAATATCCTAGAGACCCCAGAGATAAGCTCTTTCCTGTCAAAAGAATAAAAAATACGGACATTTGTAATATAAATGAATTTTTGTATTTGCTTTTGTCACTATTTAATTGTATCCCAACCAAAACAAGTGATTTTAATCTTTGCTTCTATTAAATCTTATAATTTTACTTAAAATATAAGTTATATTAATTCACTTTAAAAAAAATAAAAAACCAGTATTTATTGCATGATAAACTTAACATTTATCTTATTTATCACAACTTTCTATAATCTAGATCATTTTTTATAGCCAGTCTGTGTAATGGCACTGCAGGTTGCCACAGGAAAATGTTGGAGTGCCAACACGGTTGTCCCTGTTAAATATAGTCACAAAACATAACAAAAATTAGTGAGGCAAAGAAATCTGTTTTGCTTTGACAATCATCTTCACTAGGTTTTGGGGAGCTCTACTCTATGGTGCAGTTGGTTCAGAACTGACTGCTTCCTTCTGGCAGTGGCAGGCTTTAAATGCAGGAGGCCAGAAGGGGCGGAATCAGTTGCTGCAGAGGGAAATAAAAAGAAGAAGATTAGTTTGAGTGGCCCTCTCAACTCGAGGTGGTAGTACCTGCTTCAGATGAGGCTGGAGAGTGATCCACAGACACGCATGACAGAATATAAATATTGTTTTTTGGATAATTTTGTTTAACTGTTATATCTGCATTTATAAGTAAAGTCAAACTAATAAATAGTGGGTATGTATTCCCTCCATGCTTATTGTCCTTGTGAAGTTACCACCTTCGTCTTATCCCCATATGGTGTCTCCTCTGTGTCTCCAGTTTTCTTCCCAAATCCCAAAGATATGCTGGATAACTTCGCTTTGAACATGTGTGTGTGTTGGTGGATCCTGCAAAGAACTGTCTTCTAATTTGCTCTCAGTGCTGCTGAGATAGGCTCTGGCACTTTAAAATCCTGAATTAGTTATGCAGATTTGAGAATATTATGTGATGTTCATAAATATGAACGTGTACAGAGCCAGACAATCAGCTAAATGTAAAGATGAGTGTTGTATTTTGATAATGTTTTCTGTAGGTGTTGTTTACCTTTTAAATAAGAACATGGTATGGATGTAAATACATTAGAAACAAGTTTTTAAAAAATGCCTGAAGTAGTCATTGTATAATACCTATGGAAAATAACCTGTATCTTTGTGTTTGTAAAGCATTTAGCCTAATTAATTCATTGTCTTAAATAAAGGGTAGATTGCTTAAACCTGTCAAAATGCCAGGCTGTATAATTTTATAGTCTCAAGAAAACAATAATATCAAAATGAAACACACACACATATATATACAGTGAGGAACATAAGTATTTGAACACCCTGAGATTTTGCAAGTTCTCCCACTTAGAAATCATGGAGGGCTTTGAAATTCACATTGTAGGTGCATTCCCACTGTGAGAGACAGAATGTAAAAAAAAAATCAGGAAATCACATTGTATGATTTGCACAGAATTTATTTTTATTGCACTGCTGCACATAATTATTTGAACACCTGGCAATCAGCAAGAATTCTGGCTCTCAAAGACCTGTTACTCTGCCTTTAAGAAGTCCACCTCTATTCCACTTAGTAATCTTAATTAGTAGCACCTGTCTGAGCTCTTTAAAGACACCTGTCCACCCCACAGTCAGTCTGACTCCAACTACTACCATGGGCAAGACCACAGAGCTGTCAAAAGACACCAGAGACAAAATTGTGGACCTCCACAAGGCTGGAAAGGGCTACGGGGCAATTGCCAAGCAGCTTGGTGAAAATAGATCAACTGTTGGAGCAATTGTCAGAAAATGGAAGAGGCTAAAGACGACTGTCAGTCTCCCTCGGACTGGGGCTCCATGCAAGATCTCACCTCTTGGGGTATCACAGATGATAAGAAAGGTGAGGAATCAGCCCAGAACTACACGGGAGGAGATGGTCAATGACATGAAGAGAGCTGGGACCACATTTTCAAAGGTCACTGTCGGTAGAACACTATGCCGTCATGGTTTCAAATCACGTGTTGCACGGAAGGTTCCCCTGCTCATGTCATCACATGTCCAGGCCTGTCTAAAGTTTGCCAATGACCATCTGGATGATCCAGAGGAGGCATGGGAGAAAGTCATGTGGTCAGATGAGACCAAAATAGAATTTTTTGGTCTAAACTTCACTCACCGTGTTTGGAGGAAAAAGAGGGAGGAGTTGCATCCCAAGAACACCATCCCTACTGTGAAGCAAGGGGGTGGAAACATCATGCTTTTGGGGTGCTTTTCTGCGAAGGGGACAGGGCGACTGCACTGTATTAAGGAGAGGATGAATGGGGCCATGTATTGTGAGATTTTGAGCAACAACCTCCTTCCCTCAGTCAGAGCACTGAAGATGGGTCGTGGCTGGGTCTTCCAACATGACAATAACCCGAAGCACACAGCCAGGATAACCAAGGAGTGGCTCGGTAAGAAGCATATCAAGGTTCTGGAGTGGCCTAGACCTAAATCCAATCAAAAATCTTTGGAGGGAGCTGAAACTCCGTGTTGCTCAGCGCCAGCCCCGGAACCTGACAGATCTAGAGGAGATCTGTGTGGAGGAGTGGGCCAAAATCTCTGTTGCAGTGTGTGCAAACCTTGTCAAGAACTATGGGAAACGTTTGACCTCTGTAATTGCAAACAAAGGCTTCTGTACCAAATATTAACACTGATTTTCTCAGGTGTTCAAATACTTATGTGCAGCAGTGCAATACAAATAAATTCTGTACAAATCATACAATGTGATTTCCTGAATTTTTTTTTTACATTCTGTCTCTCACAGTGGGAATGCACCTAAAATGTGAATTTCAGACCCCTCCATGATCTCTAAGTGGGAGAACTTGCAAAATCGCAGGGTGTTCAAATACTTATGTTCCTCACTGATATATATATATATATATATATATATATATA
>JANRMT010062836.1:17131281-17148435 GCA_026402145.1 Polypterus bichir lapradei
ATGAGCACGTGCCCGATCCTTATGACCTCACTTCCTGTCTTCCCCTTTAAAAGCCTGCCCTTTTTCCCTTTTCCCTCAGTCTTGTTTTGGACTCGGTTGTATGCACTTCAGTGCTCTGTATTTCTATAAAAACGACTTTGCAGCCAGGATACCAGATTATACGGGTGGCTGCCCCAAACCTTTATCTGAGTATGTCTCATTCTTGTTACAATATATATATATATATATATATATATATATAGTCACATAAGCGTGATTAGGGGGCAACCAGAAGGACCAACGGAGAGCAAAAATTTACTGAATGGGGATATAAGACGGGTACTAAAGCTTTTCTCCTTTTTTCATCAGAAAGACCGAAGACCAGACAAATCCCGATACATGAAGTCTCCGCTAAAACACAAGCACATACAAGGAAGAACTTGACTTCCTCAAACCGGTCACCCTCTGATGACATCATCTCTGCCACATCCTGTTCATGTCATCTCACCTCTGCACCAATTTCTGGTCCATCTGCCATAAAACCAGCTGCCTTTCAAGTATCAATGGCGAATGTATATGCTAACTCTTGCAGTGTTGTACAAAAAGTGAATATTTTGGTTCAAATACAGTATATTGGGATGGTTCCCCAACCCTTAATCAGTCTCCCTGGTCTCTTTATCACAATAAATCACATTACATCTTGCCTGAAGAAGGAGCCTGAATTGCCTCGAAAGCTTGCATATTGTAATCTTTTTAGTTAGCCAATAAAAGGTGTCATTTTGTTTGGCTTTTCTCACAATAAATATACATATAGTATAAACATCAAGATCACATAAGGTTGTATAAGGTATAAGGTATACAGAATTTTTATTTATTTTAGTTTGTTAGTTTAAGTTTCTTTACATGTGCCCAGTGATATAATGAAAAGTTCTCTTACATGTTGTTTCAAACATACAGAAAAATGAACAATCAACTGAAACAGCAACAAGTTCTGACCTTCAATGCCTATAATGACAATGTATATAAACACAGTATAAAAACCATGGTATCCAGGGAGTGGTATTAAAAGGTGCTGTTCATGAGTCTTACTGATTCTTAAGGCCCAAGGAAAAAATGTTTTTAAATGTGGTGGTTTGGGTTTTATACTCCTGTACCATTTGCCAGAAGGCAAGAGAGAGAAAAAGTGTGTTTCTTGAGAACTGTTGTCCTTAATTATGTTACCTGCCTTCCTGAGGCAGTTTACTGTGAAAGTGTTCTGGAACTGTTGTATAATCTGTTCCAATAATGGCCTGGGCTGTCTTAAACTTTGTGTGTAATGTCTTAGAGGCTTTTTAAAGAGTTAGGAGGAATTTCTGAGTTTTGGTTAGCTGTTAGCTTTCAGTTCTATTTCTAAAGTCTGCTTTAATATATTTGCAAATTCTTCAGAATTTTGTGATTTTTAATTTTTAATTAAATTTTTAATTTTTAATGTGGCCTGGAACCCCTGCAGATTTAATTTTTTTTCTCCAGCCGTCTGGAGGTTTTTTTTCTGTTTTTTCTGTCCACCCTGGCCATGGGACCTTACTCCTTTTCTATGTTAACTAATGTTGTCTTATTTTAATTTCTTATTTTGTCTTATTTTTCTTTTCTTCATTATGTAAAGCACTTTGAGCTACTTTTTGTATGAAAATGTGCTATATAAATAAATGTTTTTGTTGTTGTGATTTTTAATGTAATCTTTTTCTTGGAGCTTCATTTTTTATTAATTTAATTTTTGGTTTATTTAGTTGTCTTCAATTCATATTCCTATACTACTACTACTAATTCTAACTTCAAGGTAAGGTAGTTATTTCAGAAAGAGAGAATGGATGTTTTGAGGTAAAGAAGATGGACATTTTGAGCTAAGGCAGCTAGTCTCACTATTCATAGCATCTTGCCTGTTGATTAACACATGCAAGTGATAATTTCATTTCACTCTGTACATGAACAAATTTGACAAAATGTGTGTGTTCTCTTCTAATTCTAAATATAAATAGAATTTGAATTATGTGAGTGTTTGTGTGCATGTTTCTATGTATGTGTGTATACGTATATACTAACTGCGTGACCTGTTAAAAACAGGTAATAGAATAAATGTAAAAATACTTGATATTTCTTGCATTACATGTACGTTCAGCACCTTTCCTTTGTTCCTGTAAAGACTACTTCTCCAACTATGTCGTTATTTTTGAGGCACCTTGTTCACCTCCTTTCAACCTTTATACTTCCTGTCTTTGAAGGCGACCCTCAGTGTAGCTCTTATGCCTTTACTCCTCCTTGTGTGTCTCACACTTGCACTTCTTCTGATGATCGCATCACAAAAGCCAAACTGACCAATCAGGCTGCTTCTAAGGACTAGACACACACAGACCTTACCGTTTTATTATATAGTAGATAAACATATACACTAGACATGTACTACTGTAAGTATGTACTCATTTTTGTATTTTGTTTTGTCTTGTATTATATAAGCATTAAATTCAAAAATTTTCCACACAACATTCAGTATCTCACCTAGTGTTTTACATTTTAATCTTCCATTCACTATACCATTATTAGTTGAATAATTAAATTTGCAAACTTGTTGTAAGAATAATGCATACTACAAGAATTTTTCAATTTACTTATCTATTAAGGCGTTATTAAGCAGGGACATTTTTACTTAGGAAAACAAAAATTAAAGCAACTCAAAAGTGGCAACATAACATCACAGTTGTTAACGTCTGTTTACCACAGTGTGTTTTTCCAATAGTAACCACAAGCAAGGCAGAATCAGATTAGACTTGATTTCTATTTTGTTTCCATTATGATTTTCCAAAAATTCTAATTTGTTGATATAGGTTGGTGGTGCAGTGGTAGTGCTGCTGCTTTGCAGTTAAGAGATCTGGGTTCGCTTCCCGGGTACTCTGTGCGTGGAGTTTGCATGTTCTCCCTGTGTCTGCGTGGGTTTCCTCTGGGTGTTCTGGTTTCCTCCCACAGTCCAAAGACATGCAGGTTAGATGCACTGGCAATCCTAAATTGTCCTGTGTGTGTGTGTGCCCTGTGGTGGGCTGGTGCCCTGCCTGGGGTTTGTTTCCTGCCTTGCGCTGTATGTTGGCTGGGATTGGCTCCAGCAGACCCCCGTGACCCTGTAGTTAGGATATAGTGGGTTGGATAATGGATGGATGGATGATATAGGGTTGGTTGCTGGTGTGCATTTTGACTCTGTGCCACATTTCATCAAGGCCATTTTGATGTCACTTGATTGCAGGCAAAGTGTAATTACTTAGTAATCAATATAACTTCATATTTTTACCCCATAACAATGCTCTGTATATGGGTGTCAAATGAGAAAGTAAAGTATGCCTGTTATGGGGAATGATTTTGATGAGGTGCAAAGGAAAGACTTGGATGTGACACCATCATTTATATATTTTCCTCTTCAACCTGTAGAATCAGGTGTGACCTAGAAGAAGAACAATAACCTACATTCAGCTGCAGCCTCAACTTCCAGCACTTCTACCTGAAAAACACTGAAGAAGAGGTGTTCATTATGAAAAAACAGCAGAGTATACGACACATGAATTCCACCATAATGCTCTGTCATTTTTTCAATTAAATGGGGGGTGCCCTTAGTTCCCCAAACCATTTTACAAATCTTGATGTGTTCTTTTTACAAGTTAATATCAAAATTTGCACAGTAAATCAAGAGTATAAAGAGCAGCCTGGCGAGATATAGAAATCATTAGTACCATACGAATTTACTCCTTATCTTCTTTTTGACTAAGTACACAGATATGCGTTGCTTACATTTGATATAATTAATGTTTAAATAACACCATCCCTGGAGTTTTTATAATGGAGAAACCCCTGGCCATTGGCCTGATATGGTTGTGGAGGAGCTGTTTCTATGTTGAGCCAATGTCCAATCCAGGGATAGATTCTGTCTTGTGGCTGATGCTGTTGGGATAGGCTCCGAAAAACTGGACTCCAAAAATTGGATAAATACTCACAAATTTTACATTCCAGCAATCAATGTTGTTTCCAACATGCATTTCAGTAAACCAGCTTGCCCTAGATTTTGCTGTTTTTGCAAAACGTCTACAGCCTGGTAATTATTTGAAAGGTTACAGGAGATTACAGAGCTCAAATGCTTTGTTTACAGAGCTCAGACATGCTTGCAAATGAAATTTGTTGCCATAGTAAAGTTATATTTGCAACTTGTTTTTAAAAGATATCTGCTCATGCAAGTAAGCATGTACTGTGTAAATATTATATTAATACAGGCTAAATAATAACATAAGTTATACTTTTATACTATGCTATGCGCATTGGGAGTGTAAAATGTGTGCTCCAAAATAATTCAAATGGCTTTGCCAGCTCTGATTATAGTAGAAAAGCCTTCCTATGTGATCTGCAGCATTCTGTGATATAAACCACACCAAATTAAGGTTTTTAAAAGAATATGCTTGACTGCTTACCATGAACCCAGTTCATTGTGGTCATAAATCTTACAAGATATTTATAAAAGCTCCTACATAATTTACAGACTATCAAACACACAGTAATTGAGTCTGAAACTGGCTGTAATTGTCACAATGCTTCATTTTGTAATTCCATCACTTAAGAAGATGCGGATTTGTTGTGCTGAAATGTTTCACTTTGTTAAAGAGAAGGTGGGAAAAAAAAAAAACTTACTGTGTTTTTCAATTGCTAAGGATTTCCCTCTTTCCGTCTGACAGATGAAAAGAAAGAAATAACACTTCTCTTGTCAGGGAATGAAATTCTTAATGCCTTAATGCCTGCAGACACTTATTAGTACCAGTTATCCTGTCAGTTCAGTGGATGTGACCTAACCTTTTTTCCTGTCTTGTAAAAGTAAATCTCAGATCTCTACCCTATTTTACCAAAATTGGTACTCCTAATCAGTCACACACAGAACATTTTTTTTTGCCTCTAAATTAAGTAGTGACAATTTCTTAAATATCTGCAAAGCGTACTTAAAAGGATGGAGCCATTAGAAGCAAAAGCACTAACAAAGACAGTTGGGGATTGCATTAAAGATTAAAAACAGCTCCTATGAATACTGTGATGGACAAGTCATGTTAACTGAAGAGCTGAATATTTATTCAACAAGCTTATCTTACATAATGATATGTAACAATCTGTTCAGAATTCTCAAAGTATTCTAGAGAATCCTTTATGTGATTTTTGTACATAGTCACTTTAAGAATTGGCTGTGAGTAAAGATCTGGTCAGTTCATGAAAGACAGACTTTCATTTCAAGAACTGATTATTTCATACCAGTAATCACTAGCAAAAATACCTGTTACAAGACTAAAAAGAGGAATTGATCCTCCTGTGCGCCTGCAGATAATTCATCCGATCTTAATCCATATCCATTGATGGGCAACAGAATGTTAACTAGAATTGCAAACAACCCCAAAAGATTCAGATAAATAAATAATAGAAAGTTGGGCGTAGGAGCTGACTTTGATTCGATGTGAGCATTTTTGTCATATAAAATAACTGTACATAACAAGCATTGCACTAAATCCCTTCAAAAGAGCATAGATTCACATCATAAAGGTAATTCTTATTATATCTAATGATGTCATGGTTCCTACACAAGCATAAAAATGAGATTTTCTTCACAACAGCATAAAAGCCATCAAACTGTCAGTGCGCTGACTGATAGTGCATTCCTTAGTATAACAGGAACATTCTAAGTAACCCTGAAGCATTATAAGATTTAACTTCTGTGCCTTCCTCAGCCGCCTGACATTTTGTTCTTTTTCTCAACTAGAGTAATCAGAGATTGAATAAATTTAATCACCCAGATAAGAGTAATGAGCAGGCAATGAATTATGAAGCAGGGAGACCAACTGCTGGAGAACAAGAATTACATTAAAAAAATAATGAGCTCGAGGGCTGCAAAAGTAGAAGGTTTACATGTTTGACAGGATTGGCTCAATACTCTGCATTTATTTTAAAAATGATCTTTTATTCAACCCTGAATCTGTCAGCAATGACAATGATGCTTAGTGTGAGCTCTGTTCTATAGAAATACTTACAAAATCAATTTAAAAATAAAAATAAGATGTGTTCTTACTCTCTTCATCTAGTCATGCCTGTCAACCCGTATCTTGACTGGTACACTGTTCATTTAAATCTTTACCAGTCTTTCATTAAGTAATAAGAGATTATTTTTTAAATAAATAACTATACTACAGTAATAATGCGGTACAGTACATTAGTAATATTACAGTGATATACAACTATTTTTCTGAATCCATTCTTGGCATTTTATTGTAACAGAAAATTATAGCTTTTCCTGGCAGCTTTGGACAAAAGGCAGGAACCAACACTGCATGTGATGCCACATCGCAGGGCACACTCTCATTTATTTTAAATATGTTGTTATTCTGGGCTGCTCCAAAATGAACAAGTTTCAAATGTGTTGGGTCAATTGGCTGAGACATTGAACACAGGTTCTAGGAGCAGTGAAGCAGCAGGTCTAGTCGTTGTATCACTCCAATGTCATTTCCAGATGCATCCATCTCAGCATTTTTCCAGCCTGCTCTTTTCCATTCCTTAGACACAAGCAGCTGATGCCTGTCCAGCATTTATTTCATGCAAGGCATGAACCAACTCTGGACAGGATACCAGCTCATCTCATAGACACACCCACACAGACTCGTATAGGGAGACAGATGTCTTCAAAATATGTGTTCTCTGCAAGAGTATGAAAAGTGGCATACTAACAACTCAATTGCCCTTCATTTACTCAGAATATGGAACCAATGCAGGAAGCATTTCAAGTTAGAGAATATTTTATCTGTGGCACCTCTACATGATAACCACTTTTTTCCACCCTCTCAAACTTACACAGTTTTTAATGTCTGGAAAACATATGGGATTAAATCATTCAAAGATTTGTATATAAATAATGTCTTTGCATCCTATGAACAATTACACTCTAAATTTTGTTTCCCATCAACACAATTTTTCCACTATCTCGAAATTAGAAACTTTGCTAAATGAAATCTGCCCAATTTTCCCCACCTCCTCTTTATATTCCAGAAGAGATATTGATCAGTCTTCAAGACTCAAACAGCATTTCTATAATATATAAAACCATATTAAAGTCCCTTCCTTTTAAAGAACCCAAAAGTACAGTGGGAAAAGGATCTCTTACTCAACATTTCAGAAAAGGAGTGGAAGGCAGACATGTACAGAATTCACTCGAGCTCCATATGCGCAAAACATTCAATTATTCAACTTAAAAAATTTTATCGAGCACATCTATCTCATTTTAAATTTTCCAAAATGTTTCCAGGGCAAGATCCAACCTGTGAACATTGCAATCGAGCTCCAGCCTCACTAGGCCACATGTTTTGGGCATGTACCAAATTAACATCATTCGGACAAAAAGACTCCTTTCCTTCTATACTACCCCTAAAGGTTTTACTCTGGCTCTTGGCCTTTCCTTCATAAAGAGTAGGATGTATCCCAATGTCCTGGCTAAATTGCCCACCATGGCCTAGTCATTCTGCCCCCTAATCATCCCCTGCCTCTAATTGACTCTATCTCTCACCCCCCTCACCACCTAACAGCTAATGTGTGGTGAGTGTTCTGTCACAAAAATGGCTGCCATCACATCATCCAGGTGAATGCTACATATTAGTGGTGGTTGAAGTGGCTCCCAGTCACTGAATCACTTTGAAAAGTGTGAAAAAAATGCAACAATATAAATATAAAGAATTATTATAACAGCATGAGGGAACTTGAAGGAAATCCCCTCCTATTATACAGTATATGTACTAGGAAACATGAGAAACTCAGTTCCTCAAATAAAGGTATTTCATTAAGAAGAAGCAGAACATTTCAGTTTTGGTAATACAGTGTTTTGTTTTCATCATGCAAAAACAAAGCTTCACAGAAATCACACTGATGAGAGATTGCGGCTCTTGTTCTTCCTCATGGTGTGAATCACATTCATTTGAGGTCATAACAATCACTTTGCTGTGAAGACCCAAGCGTAGGTCAGTGTGCACAAGAAGTTGTCTGTCTTCGGTGCACTTGCATTCTTATCCTGCACTTGATGCTCAGCTTCTTTTTCCTCCTACATTGGCTTCTAGAATGCACTTCACACTTAGCAGATATCCCCACTGAACTTTTCCCTTCTGCCACATCACCCTGTCGGTCATTTATCTGGAGAAAGACCTGAATCCTGATCACTTAGTGGAGGTTGCTGCTAACCAAATGTCTTATTTCATATGTTATCGATTAAGACCAAGATCAAAGTTCTAGCTCCAGTGGTTAATTGCATGACAAATGGACACAACCCTCAGCATTTGATATATATATTAATGTGTATATGTACTTATATAGTCAACCTTGTGAGCATTCTAAGTCTCTTACTAGAGTGATTTCTAAGGCAAATCAGGGGATCGACTGCAAACTGTGACAGGCTTCTATGCATTCTTTGCTTCCTTCCTCAGATGTGAAAAAAGTCTCCAGATAAAAAGCCACGACATCACCTATGGGATCATCAACACCCACCATCTTGTGGCCTCTCACACATCTTAAAAGGACCACTTCATTGATAGAGCACCACTCAGAACCAAGTGGTCAGGAACAAACTATACCTGGTGAGAGCTTTCATATTTATATTAAACTTTGCCTTAAGAACAGTAACTAAATGGGGTTTTCCAGTCTAGAACTCAAATACTTCCTAATTTTCTTTTGTTTTATTCCCCAATATATAATATACTAGCTGTCCACCACGGCACCACATAAGCAGTAGTGAAACAGGACAAACTTTAAAAATCAATAAACAAATCAGGTATCACTAGCTAAGCAGAGGCAGGGTACGCTCCAACAGGTCGCGAGAGGTAGAGTGACTTGAACAGAGGCTGGCATGTGAGTGAGGAGGGCCCCGCCCAGCTCCCCACTCCTGAGGTCCCGCCTCCCCCTCCACTTGGCCCGCAGCCTGTCTTTTGAATTTACGCAAATATATCACTCCTGCAACCAAACTATGATGCTTAACATGATGAGAGAAGTCACAAAATCAACCGGAATGGTTCAAGCAAATTATAGAAAAAAACCCAATCTAAATCTGTTTAGTTGTTCTCTCATGAAAGGCAGACAGTCATACAGACAGACATTGGATTTTTTATATAGAGAGATTACTATGTGTATATACTTATAAATGTTATGTTGTAACCAATCACTTACATTTAAACCAATTTTACAAATTGTGTATATATAAATAAGTGAAACAGCCTATATTCATAAGAGCAGAAAAAGGCTGACACTTGCATATCTTGTTTCTGAATTTCATAAAAGGAAATGTTATAGATCAAGACAAATAGTGATAATTAGATGAAAACATATGAAGTGCAGCTTTGTTGTATTTTTAAATCAGCTTGATTTACAGCAGGGGTGAGCTATTATAATACTAATTGTTAGGGTACTCTATGGCGCGAAGGGTTATATAACACACAAAGAGGAGAAAAAAAACCAATATTAAATAAAATATAGAACAGAATTAACCTGGATAAAATAGCACAATGTAATTAAAAAACTGGAAAGAATAGAAAACATGGCCTGCTGGTAGCCTGAGCTTAAAGCTGTTATAATCAGTGGCTTCTGAATGCACCCATATGTTTATGTGCCTCGCTCCATCTTAAAGTGTTTGCTGGAAGTCAGTCAGAGCTATTAAAAGGGTGTGTTGGTGGGAACCTCTAGGTTGTTATTCAGCTCTTTTGTGTCTTTCTTACCCTGCTCTTTATCATTTCCACTCCCACCCCACTGCCACTTTTTTGTTTTATTCACACATGTAAATGGGGGGAAAGTAAAATACTCGGCATGAAAGTGTACATTTCAAACTACATCAATCTAGGGGATTATATTTTCCTTGAGAATCAAAAGGACAATCCACAATGACTGAAACAAAGCTAATTTTATACCATGAAAATATCACTCCATGTGACCTAATAGCTAGACTGTTAAACCTATAATTATGAGGGAAACAATGACTAGGGCTGAGAATTTTCTTCTCTAATTTCTGCCTCCCATGTAGCAGGGGTGAGTCATGTTAGCCGTAAAAAGTATAGCTTTCTATCAAAACATTAAAAAAAAAAATGTGGACTGATTCTTTTCTTACATTTTTGAGAAAGGATGTGGTCTCTCACAATAACACATGGATCTAAAGAAGGCCTGCTGATGGAGTTTTTTTATCAGCTTCATCAAACTCAGATGGTCTATGTGTCATATGCTCCAAAATATAATTCAAATAATGTAATCAAAAACCAATGCATTCTTAGCATTACTAATATTAAAAAAATAATCTCACTATTATGCTGCTGTTATACACTAGGTGGTCAGAAGGTCACTGCACTTTGAATTCTCTTTATCTCCGCCAACTATTTTAATACATTTCTATAAATAAAGACATGCAAATCACAGGCGGTTCAATGTGTTGTTCAATTAGAGGACTAAAGCCTTACTTTTGGCACCAAATGCTTTAAAAATTTGCTGTTAAAAATCACACTATTTATATTAAAGGAGGAGTTCACTCTTTGATATATGGGCTCATTATAACACTTAGCAGAGTTTGTTTTGATAACCTAATTTGTTTTTATATCGGTTCTTTGTTCAAAAGGATATATTTTAACAGGCTTAAGCAACACCCTCTGCACAATGAAACCCATTCATCATCAAAATCCATTTTAAATACCTTATGAAGTAAGCTGACATGATTTTTTTACACACTATTAGAGTACTTTAAAACTGAGTCATTATATAAAGTAACAGAATATCAAAGCATGACTTTATTCAGCACTAGGTTTCCAGTTCTGAAGAGCGTATGTGTGTGTGTGAAAAGAAGATGGCAAAAAAGAAGATATGATAGCCTCATGTTGGCAAAAAAAACAGATCTTGACATAAAAAAGCAACATCATCAAGTTGTACACTGATTAAATTTTTAAGGTGTACAAGTCACTCTCAAAACTGGCTTTTTGAGAGAAAATACAAATCATTACAAACATAAGGGCATCCACACAGCCACTGAAAGGTGTTGTAATCGGCCAATATATCAAAAATGTGGAACTTTTAATTTACTGACTATTGGGAGTATATAGACTATAAATTAAGAGCACATCAATCACTGCTTCTCCTAGTCACTTTTGTAAATCCCATGCTGATTCCAGCTATCTATGCTCAGCTGCAGTGCAGAGACAAGCTCAATTAGTAACACAAATGAAAAAACATAAAGAAATGGAATCCACTCCGTCAAGCTCTTTTGTGTCGCTAATATCTGTGCTGTCCCATCCATAAACTTATTAAAAGATGTGAAGGCTTCTGCTTTAACTTCTTGACTCAGTAAGTACCATGTTCCAGTTTCTCTAAATTCTTTTTTAGGAAGTGCACTTTAGATTCACATCTCCTTAATTTCCAACAGTGTCTTTGAGTATATACAGTAAATCATGAGTTAGCTGAAAGAATTTTGCCAGATTTTAATAGTTCTTGTACATTGACTAGCTCAGAGGTGTCAAACTCAATTTTGTAGAAAGCCAAAAATAATACTTTATATACCTGGTGTGGGCTGGATTATATCAACAAATGACGCCTGTCACTTTTTCTTTACAAAAAAGGCACATTGGTACTTATCTGGTAATCACAGTTATATATTCTGCCTCAAGCCTGCCTTAAATCTGTCTTCTCTTTTTATCAGCTTTTCTTTTTTTGGACATTGCAGGTGGTTAAGAAAGATATCAGAGCCTTGGGATCAAAATCAGCACTGAATAGATTTTACAGGCAAAGTCATTCCCCAATAATACCCACACCCCCCAACCCATTCTACTATATAATAAAACACTAAGATCCGTGTGTCCAGTCCCTTGCAGCAATCTGATTAGGCAATTTGACTTTGGTGTATTGGTCAGTTTGGCTTTTGTGACACTATGAAAGGGAAAGTAGAAATGTGAGACACACAAGAAAAGGGGTAAAGGCGCAAAATAAGAGAGTCATCTTCAAAGATGGAAAATCAAAATCTGGACAGGAGGTGAGAAAGGCACCCTGAAAAATGATGACAATGTCTGAGAAAAAGATTTAACGGGAACACGCTTGAGAAGGGGAGTGCCAGTGAAGAGATATTTAGACACACGTGAATGCAGAGGAAGTAAGTAGAAAGTACATGTAGCGTAAGAGATCGCAAATAGTTTTAAATCATTCTTTTACCTGCCTTTGGCATGTACCATGGTTAGTATTTAATAAGTGATGTCAAAGAAAACTAGCAGTTTACTACAGATATTAAGAAATTGAAAGTAAATCTGATTTAACATATTTTATTTATGAAATATCTAAATGCAAATAATATCAATATAACAATGTAGCATAATATGGAGATTAATTGATTGATGGTAGTTCCATTTTACAAATAATATACCAGTTTAAAAAAATAAATAATAATATGTTCATACAATTTGTTATGGCCTGCAATTTTTCATTTGATAATCTGACATCCACAGGCTACAGGATAAAACGACTTCAGTTGTCAAGTCTGACATGCCCTCTGACTAAAAGTCTTGCAGTGTACCACCAGCTTTAAGTGGCTTGGAATTATAGGGGGTTCCAAGTTTCCTATTATGGTACAAGTATTGAGAGATCACCTAATTTTGGCAGCCAATCAACATGAACCTCTGTAGTCAGCCTAGGGACAAGTGCATAGAGGGTAAAATGAGTTCAGTCACAAACTTAACTCACCTTTTCGTTTTCATTTTTTCAGGCAAATAGACATCTACTCTGGCTCCAAAGTTTAATGAGCCTCTCCTCCATTTACACAGTCCAAAACACTTGCTTTCCTCCTTTTTTTTACTGAAATCCCTTGCTCTTCACTGTGTGCATTATATGCAGTGAGTGAACACCAAGTGCAAGTCCCTATGGCTAGAGACTGGCTACAATATACTGTAATCACAGTGCACAAGTAATGGACATGAGCACACACTGCAACTGAGCACAGTTCACTGTGATTCTAGAAATTAAAATTAAGGGAAATTATGGAAATGAAGAGTACAACTTAAAATTGTTGGAAAGGTCAAGTATTGTGACATTAGGTTTACAAATGAACCAAAGTAGGAATGAGGAGGGACAACAGGTTTTTCTTTTAAATGAAAGGGAAAAAAAACATAATTTATAAACCAGCTTTATTCAATTCAGGATAATGCGGACTAGAGGACGTCTTGGTAGCCCTACACTCAGGGCAGGAACCCCAGATGGAACACTCTTTCATTTCAGGGCAAACCCACATGCATACACACTCAAACTCAGTTTAGAGTAACTATTAACCTAGCATGAACATATTTGGGATGTTCGAGGAAAATGGAAGTACATGGATGATGTTCAAAATCACACGGACCATGACCAGGGCAGGATTCAAACACAGTCTCTTGGATCACCACCATGATGCCCTTTTTAAAAACAATTGCTGTTTATTAGGCTGATGTTAGGAAAAAAGCTATTATATACAACCATTTTATAATAAATATAATAAAAACAAAGTTTGTTTTTTTAGTTGATATTTTTTTGTTGTGTATCTGAGGAATCAATTGTCTTCACGCTATTGAATCGATCCATTGTGGGAAGGGATTTATCAAGCAGGCTAAAACTGGGAAGTGCCTAGGGCAACTGATTGACAGGCACAATGCATCTTTAATTTAAACCATCCCCAAACTTGAAACCAAGATTTGTTTGTTAAGTGCACAAAGCTCATGATTTTTATTTTCTAAGTATTACATTGTTGACATTCCTGGCAAAATAAAAGTGATAAGCTTTATAAAAAGGCCTCTTTCAAGGTCTGATGCCAAAGAACAGTAAAGGATTTCTGTTCAAGAGCCAAAACACTGTATACCTGAATTCTGGGAATTACAAACTATAAAATATCTAACTCTTGCTTTTTGTATTTAAGGAAAGAATATCATATTTGGTTTCACAAAACCAATATAGTTAAAAGATAAAAAGTCACAAGCTGAATGGTGAAAACCACTTTAATCTCCTGCAGCTAATAATAAGGAGCAGACCTTGAGGAAATTCAAGAAAAGTTTAGATGTTTGATTAACATTGTACAGAAAGAAAAAAAATGTGTGCTTTTGTTGAACAACATTTCAATTTCAATTTTCATCATTAGTGCTGTACTCAGAAAAATTGTTACAACAAATCTGAAGAACATTGAATTCTAAGACATGCCTACACGGTCCACAATAAAGCAACATTAAAGAATAAGGGTATTGCAGTGGCCAGAACAGTCTGCCACAGTATAATTAATAGTACAGGGGCAGTGGCTGATTTGTAAGCCTGTAATTGTGAACCATAGCACAGCCTTGTAAATAAAGCTGATAAAATAATTAAAATAAATAAGTAAATAAAAGTAAAAAATTCTGTGAATTTTTGTCATGTGGTATGCTAGATTTGTGAAATTGCAGTCACTGATCTCACCTTTGCACCATGTCAAATTACACGACTGAAAAGCCTGTAATTGTGAACTGAAGCAGAACCTTGCAAATAAAGCTGATGCCGCATTCTGTGACTTTTCGCTGTATGGTATACTAGATTTGTGAAATCACAGTCGCTGATCTCACCATTGCACCATGTCAAATAACACGACTGAAAATCGCAGCCCTTGTCGTATTTACCAGTTGAGCTCTGATCTTCCAGCCCAGTTGTGCTTGCCCCTTTTTCCGACAGCCAATAGCATATTGCCTGAGGGAGCCAGTGTTGTATGAATTAGTAACAGCTACAGTGACTCTCTGCCCTTTATTTATTTATTCCATTCTGTTATGGTATGTAAAATATGAGACATCAGACAGATGAGCTTCTCTTGTGGTTATGAGGTGCACAGCCCCTGTGCTGCTTGAAGCAGCTGGCACTGTACTGGTGTGGTGTGAAGGGTTAATAGCTGTGGGGGCTTCAGTTACAGTCTCAACCCTTTTTTCTTTTTTTCATTCTGTCTAATATATAAAACACAAGACATCAGACAGACAAGCTTCTCCTCTTTTCCAACTGACGAGAAAATCAAACATGTTTCATTTTAGCGCAGCCAGTCGCAGACGTTGGGTATGTCACATTAGGTTACTGGATTCACAGTTGTGCACCACTGACTGCCTCTGGGTCGTTAAGATTATGTAAACGAGGGCTATGAATGAAAATCACTGGAAAAGTCAACTAACGTGACATGGGCTTTCCATCTTGAGAGGTGCTGCAAAGAGGAATGGGCGAAACTGGCCAAGGATAGGTGTGCCAAGCTTGTGGCATGATATTCAAAAAGACTTGAGGCTGTAATTGCTGCCAAAGGTGCATCGACAAAGTATTGAGCAAAGGCTGTGAATACTTATGTACATGTGATTTCTCAGTTTTTTTATTTTTAATAAATTTGCAAAAACCTCAAGTAAACTTTTTCACGTTGTCATTATGGGGTGTTGTGTGTAAAGATCTGAGGGAAAAAAAAGAATTTAATCCATTTTGGAATAAGGCTGTAACATAACAAAATGTGGAAAAAGTGATGCACTGTGAATACTTTCCGGATGCACTGTAAGTCATATGGTTAAGGCAAGCATTCAGTCCGAGAGGAACTAAACACACAGTGTGTACTTTATGTTGCAGAGGTATTAGAAGTAAGATGGTCTTTTAACATTTAAGGCAAGGTAAGTGTGAAAGTTATTGTTTTGAGTACCTTAAGGCAATTCTGGTACTGCCACTATAGATAACAGTTATGCAGATATCTGGATTATAGAAAATATCTCCTATTCCATTTGGTTTGGCCATATGAGTGCTTACACTATGGCAACTTTTCAAGCATGAAAGGAAGGATTTCCTGTTTGAAGGACAAAGTGCAGTAAACTCGAGCTTAGTTACAGTGCCATTTGTTATAATATGACATCAAGCTTCAGTGCCAACAAAAAAAAAATAACTTGGCTGAAAACTGTTATGAGAAAAACATTCAGGAACATTTACATTCAAAAATACAATCCTCCTGATTCCTGCTCTGCTATTTAAAGCTGCAATGTGAGAAACCTTCATCATCAACCCAGTTTCAAGCTTGAAGCGACAGAAAAAAAAAATCTTTGCATATTACATTTCTCTTCTAAGCATTTTATTTCAGCTTGTTTGGAACTAAAAAGTCAATACTCCACTGTTTCAATTCACATTAAAGGGATCTCAAAATATTGTGCAGATTAATATAACAAAAATCATGAAATTCAATAATGTTCTGAATATGTGTCAAATTTGAAATTAATATAGGGATTCTCCAACTTATCTCAAATGCACCCAATTACATTTTTAATCATACCATAAACTGCAGCAATACTATACAAAGCATTTAAAACATTAAAACAAACTATTGACGTCCAGTCATAAAAACACAGAAAGTGACAGAAACTAGTCTTAATTGCCTTTTCTACTCAGGACCTGAGCAATAACAAAGCCCCACTAACCTAATTAAACTGGACGCCACTGCTGTTAGCCACTAATATCGTTTTCATTGTTCAAGTCTTAGACACTTCAGTTTCTTTTGCATAGCATACAACATCCAAGGTTACCAGTAACATCATGTGGACAAAACAAATTCCTTTATGTTTCATTCCTTTGTCCTCAGCTTGCTGAGACCCATATTTTGGAATTTAACGCATACCTATATAAGCTAACACAGAAGGTCATTTTTTTTTTTTTCATTTTTCTTTCTCAGTCAGTTCAATGCAGGTATGTGCCTGGATAGAAAGTACATATACAGTATAATTCTTTAAAAGGTTTACAAACAAAGACTACCTTTTAAAGACTTGTTAGCCTCGGGTCATACTGAATGAACCCTTTGACCTTTTGTCATAGCTCATATACTTAAACACAAACACACACATACACATACACATATAAGCACTCACACTCAGTAGCTTAAGAAAGTTTTCTTTCTAAAAAAAAACACCACTATGACAGCTCAGCTTTCTATTTTTTTCCTTTGTCTTCTTTTTCTACTGTATTACTTAACTCTTTGAGGGCTGAATATTTTTTAAAAAAACTCAGTTTCACACATAAATCAACATAAAACTAGATAGATAGATAGATAGATAGATAGATAGATAGATAGATAGATAGATAGATAGATAGATAGATAGATAGATA
>JANRMT010062836.1:17148445-17160649 GCA_026402145.1 Polypterus bichir lapradei
ATAGATAGATAGATAGATAGATAGATAGATAGATAGATAGATAGATACTTTATTAATCCCAAGGGGAAATTCACATACTCCAGCAGCAGCATACTGATAAAAAACAATATTAAATTAAAGAGTGATAAAAATGCAGGTAAAACAGACAATAACTTTGTATAATGTTAACTACTGTTGCTGTGTGCTGTGGCTGCTATCAGTGTCTGTTTGCCATCTCTGGTGGCTGTGCAGGAGCAGCTCAACAGCCAGCAGAAATGTGCGGCGAGCCGGCTGCCTGGCTGTCTTTATTCAGCAGGTGGGTAATGGTGGTAGTTGCAGTGTGATACAATCTGGTTTGTACCTCTTGTCAACATAAGTGGCTGACCTCCCAGGTGAACATTGCCAGAGGTGCATCAGCTACACAAACGTGTTCAGCACCACGATCAGCTAATGCTGGTACCTCACTTTTGTTTTCAATCTCCATTTCCTGATCACTTGCATCAAAATCAGAGTCCAACAGGTCAGGGTCCAATTCAGTCATAATGCACAAAATAACGTCCACAGGGTACGTTGCTCTGTGCATTCGCTTTGGTCTCTCGCCACATGTTGATGCTATTTTAGAAGATGTTAGAAGATGTTTGGTCTTTGCTACTCATGCACATAGAGGAAATCAAGGTCAAATCAATGAAGTTAACTTTCCTTCTAGCAAATAGAGTTGTGCTAAAATGTAATGCTGAGTTTTGTTGCAGTTTACAGCTGATTACTATCCTCTATCCCTGAATTTAGACAAAAGTTGACATTCACCCTAAAAGATTTAACAACTAGGCAACTTTTAATCAGTGAATCAATGGCTCCTGGTAATTACAGACCAATAAGTCTTACTTCTATGCCATTCAAACTTATGGAAACTATAATCTCTATATATATATATAAAATCCAACGTCTGTCTGTCTGTCTGCTTTTCACGAGAGAACTACTTAACATATTTAGATCAGGTTTTTTTTCTAGAATTTGCTTGAACATTCCACTTGATTTTGTGACCTCTCTCATTGTGCTAAGTATCATAGTTTGCTTGCTGTACTGATTTATTTGCGTGAATACGAGAGAGACGCAGTGGGCCAAGGGGATGGGGGTGGGGCCCTCCTCACTCACGCGCCAACCTCGGGACATATCTTACATCCACTTAGCTAGTGAGTGAGAGAACTACTTAACAGATTTAGATTGGGTGTTTTTCTAGAATTTGCTTGAACATTCCGGTAGATTTTGCGACAACGTAAAGTTTGTCCTTCTCACATTGCGCTAAGAATCATAGTTTGCTTGCAGGAGCGATATATTTGTGGTAATCCAAGACAGAGGCTGTGGGCTGAGGGGTGGGGAAGCGTGACATCAGGAGTGGGGACTCAGTCTACCTCTATGTTTTGGGGTGTACCTTGCCTCCGCTTACCTAGTGATACCTTTTTGTTTATTGATTTTTAAAGTTTGTCCTGTTTCACTACTACGCAGCCAGAGCCATGGGGGATGGCTAGTAAGAAATGCATTAGAAAAGTACCTATATGAAAATGACATTAAATAACAGCCAGCATGGATTTATGGGGGGGATCTTACCAAACCAGTCTTTCAAACAGGCAACTTCAACAGCTGACAAAAACAGAATACTGTATATGACGTAATTTACTTTGATTTTTAAAAAGCTTTTGAAACAGTCCAACACCCACGATTAATTCTAAAACTAGCAGCTATGTGGATAAGAGGTAAACTACAAAATTGTATCTTATGTTGGTTAACAGGGTGGAGACAAAGAATAAAGATAAGAGGAGAATGCACATTGTGGAGTGAGTCCCACAGGGGTCTGTGATTTGACTGTTACTTTTTCAGATTTTTGTTTTTTTAAAGCTGTTGATTCTGGTATAGTTAATAAACTTGTGAAATTCATAGATTACACTAAAATTTGAGCAATGGCAGATATTAAAGAGGCAGCAAAAATAATTCAGAAAATATTTAGAACAAGCTTTACAACTGGGTGAACCCTTGGAAAATGCAGTTTAACACAGTGTGACTGTAGATGGCGCTATACCAGGGCTTAACCAAACACAGACAGACACGGGAGGCACACTACTAAAATAAAGTGCTTTTATTTTTTCTTTGCTCATGGGGAACATCTCCCCCATCCCCACGAACCCACAACACAGTCCAAAGTACAACACTGCACACAATACTTTCCTTTCTTCGCCCTCTATCTTGTGGAGTGGGAGTGGTGGCTGCTGGCTCCTTTTTTAGCCCATCCAGAAATGCTCCAGGTGTTTGATGACCTATTTCTGGCTGCACTTCTGAGTGTGGCAGAAGGACCACCCACACGGGCTCAGGAACAACTGCAGTACCTACTGGCGGCACCCCTGGATCCCAAAAGGGTTGTATTGAACTCCACCTCCCATGGAGCCCTGTGGGAATCCGAGGCACCACTGCCACCCTGGGGGGCTGCCATCTAGCATCTCAGGGGAGGTACTGTTCTGACCAGGCTTGCTCCCCTGGTCCATACAGTGAAGAGGCATCCCGGCTGGACAAGGACCCCAGCCGACTGTGGCAACAGAAAAGTTGCTACATGTGGATAAAAGAAATATGAATTATACAGTAAATACAAGTTGAGAGACACTGTCCTACAGAAAGCAACCTGGAAAAGGATTGAGTGGTTTAGGTCAACACAGCATTTTCATCATTAAAGCAATGTGCAAAAGTGGATAAAAAGGCAAATAAATTGTTAAGTTATACTTAAACTTAAATATAAATTGAGGGATGTGATGCTTGGGCTATATAATGCACTAGTATGGCCATAACTGGAGTATTGTGTGCCATTTTGGTCACCGTGCTACAAGAAAGACATAGCAGAATTTGAAGCTGGGCAGAGGATCCCAGGATTTAAGGACATGAGCTACTATGATGGACTCAGAGAATTAATCCTGTTTAGTCTCGAACAGAAGAGATTGTGTTCCTCAATCTTCAAAGGCATTGATAAAGTAGAACCAGTAGAATTCTTTCAGCTTAAGGGTAAATCATGTACTCAAAGACACCAATGGAAATTAAGGGGAAGTGTATTAAGGACTGAAGCCGGAAAAAATTTCTTTACTCAAAGAGTTGTGAGACTCTGGAATAAACTACCAAAACATATAGTTTAAGCAAAAATCTGGACAGCCTTTAAGAAGAATCTGGATGATATTTTTGGGACAGCTCAGCTATTAGCTAAACAAAAAAGACTGATGGACTGAATGATCTCCTCTTGTTTGTCAAATGTCTTATGTTCTTTAAACTATAAATCACAGCAAGATTATTCTCTGTATAATAACATAATACACATGATAATTAAAAAGTGTGTGTTTAAATTAAAAAATTGACCATTTGTACTTTTTAACCATTTATTTGCTTATGTTTTGTTCTCCTTGCCTTTTTCAATACTTTTTAACAGTTTTTACTGATGTGCTTAGGCTACTGGACACCTGAATTTCCCTGAGGGGATGAATAAAGTATTTATCTAAAGAAGAATTAGGAAAATTATTACTTGAAGCATTTATCTCTGCACTCAATATCAATGTACACATTAAAATAATGACATGTATATCAAAGTGAAAAATATAGGCTGGATAATTAACAATTATATTGTACATTTAAAATGTATTATCCCAACATTCTTCTGCTTCTTAGCACTAGCTTTCACTTTTTATTCTTCTCTCTTGTTTCCATATACTCTTGCTTTTGCATGTTGAAGGTCACAAGCCTTCGGAGTCTTTCTCAGCAGCAATAGGCACAGAGCAGCACACAAACCTAACTCCTAGCTGTAAATCACCCTGAATATCCACCTTTGGATTGTTGGAGGAACTTAATGAATATAGGGATAATACCGAGACAACACACATAATACCATCTGTCTTTGTATGTTCAAAATATGGTATTTTATTGCTTTACATATGTACTATTACTATAAATAAATAATAATAATTCCACATCACATGACCATCTCCCATTTGCTTATTTGACAAACCATTCCACTGAAGATGCCATATCAACTACTCTTCATCTGGCCCTGTTCTATTTGGAACAAAAGAGATACTTATGCTAGGATGCTTGTCATTGACTTCAGTTTTGTTTTTAATACCCCTCACAAGCTCACAGGGAAGCTGGGTCTGCTAGGCTACAATACTTCTCTATGCAACTGTGCCCTGAACTTCCTGACAGACAGACCCTAGACAGTACGTGTTGGTAATACCATCTCCAGTACCATCACAACAAGCATTGGTGCCTCCCAAGGCTGTGTACTTAGCCCACTTCTGTTCACTCTGCTGATTCATGATTGTACTGCTGTGTATAGCTCTAACATCATCATTATGTTTGCGGATGACACATCGGTGGTGGGTCTCATTAGCAATTGAGATGAGTCATCTTACAGGATGGAGATAGGATGATTGGTGGACTGGTGCAAATGCAACAGTCTGTCTCTTAATTTGGACAAGATACAAGAGATGAATGTTGACTTCAGGAAAGCCCATTCTGTCCACATCCCACTGCACAAGGAAAGTTCTGCGATGGAATTGGTCAAGAACACCAAATTCAGTGGTGTGCAGTTAGCAGCTGAACTTACATGGTTAACTAATATAACCTCCATAGCCAAGAAGGTGCAGCAGCATCTCCACTTTCTTCACCTGCTGAAGAAGGTAGAACTGACCTCCATAGGGGCACCATCAAGAACATTCTAACCAGCTGCATCACTGTCTGACTTGGAAACTGCAGTGTTGGAGACTGTAAGATCCTACAACGGATAGTGCACACTTTTGAAGAGATGTTTGGGTTCTCTCTGCTTTCCAATGAAGACATCTTTGTTGAATCCGCAAAACTTACAGCATTGTGAAGGACCACTCCTACCCCTTCTACAGTGTCTTTGTCCCACTTCCATCTGGCAGAAAGTACTGTTGCAGCCGAACCAGATCTACAAGGTACTACAACAGCTTTGACTCCTTAGCTGTCTGGAACACTAATCAGGAAGGATGAGGTGATTGAACTGTTCAGATTGAATGGCCTAAATAATCTGTACTTGAATGTTAAGCAAATGAATTGGTGGCAGACTTTGGCAAAAAGGCCTGAAAAAAAAGTTCATGTCACTACAATCTGCAACAATCATCATATGAGGTGAACACAGCTGTTATCCCTTTCTGAGATAGTTGAAGAAGTTAATTGTATAGTTACTACTTTTGTCATGCCTGGGTATGACGTTAGCCTTCATCCAGCCCTGCCTCCAACATGCTGGGAAAACTTGGGGGTTGGTGGCAGGATGGGTAGTCCAGCCACTGTAAAAAAAAAAAAAAAAACCTGACACTGTTCCAGTGTGGTGCTGAGGTGTCACCCGTTTCATGGTTGCACTCGGGTCCCAATTTGGGATCCTGATGCGGTTCATCATGTAGTGGATGAGGCAACGAACTGCATCAATGCAAGCTCCTAACCCCTCTATCTTTGTCACATAAACCTGAACTAGTCTGGATGTTTTCCACTGATCTTTCACTGACAACTGATCTCCTCGAGTAATATGCCTGAAGGGTTTATCAAGAGAAAATGCCAATATGTTTATAGCAGCAGACCAGGACTTATGAGTTTCTTTTGGGGATGAAATTGAGAAAAAAAATGTCTTTTTAAGAGGCCGTAATTTATTTCAAAATTGGAGATGGATGAAGTGATTCACAAGAGTGCTATTATTTAACTAGAGCCAAAACCCTAAGACAATACAAGAGAGCTATGAGTCCAAACTAGTGTCAGAATCACGATTATCAAACCAGACTTGTTCACTAGTAGTGTATTTCGGACAAAGAGCTCCTGCTGCTAGAAGAGCAGTGTAACACATTTAAAAATAATTTTTAAAAAATGAAAATCAAATAATCAAAGAAACAAAATTAAAAAACATATATGAAAATAAAACGTGAAATTCTATCTTCTAAAAACTTTTTTTCTAACTAATCAAAACTGGTTGTCCAATTCTTAATAATGTTCTGTGTCACCGAAGGTTGGGCATGGCAATGCAAGCAGCAAAAAGACACAATTGTATGTGTTGCTTGAAAACCATTGACTGCTAATTCCTCACTGTGGATCCACTCAACTCTTCCAGACCAAACCCTTAAGCCATTAAGATCTTATCTGACTGTTGCACCCCACCTACCTACTAGTTACACCATTCTGTCTGGTAAACAGCTTAGGGTTATCAAGATTATGGCTATGCAGGTTTATACAAATAGTTAATTACAGCCATAAGATGCAAGTTCTTAACATCTTGATGCTAAAAGTCGTCTCCAATAATTTGACAAATATGTCTAAGTGTGTTTTTGTTAAACTGGTGGGTTGATGATCATGAGTATCATTTTGCTATATTTTACAGTATGAGGTTCACCAAATCAAATTTCTTGCAACTCAGGATATTGTGGCAAAAAAGTAAATCAATAATATTTATTATAAAGGATGTTGCCCATACTATTATATGGAGTTGCAATGTAATAATTGATGCAGTTATTATTTGGCTGTTCATTTAGATAAACTAATCTTAAGCTGGCTCAATACCATTGATTCTTTTTTTCAAAATTTAAACTACATGCAGTGTTTTTCAACAAATGTGGGCAATTTATTCCTTTACAACACTGCATTAATAAAGCAGGACCACTTAGAAAGTCACAGAACTAATTTATCCAAATGGTCAGCCAATTTGAAGAGAAACTGCAGACACTGCAGAAGGTCAAAATAATCAAACAACTAGTAACAACAAAGTCACAAAGGACATATATTAGACATGGACTGGGGGGGTGGGGGCTGGGGATTTGACTTTTGATCTTTACATGACCCTGTGCATATGTGAGCTTATGCCTTGGGAGCTGACACAAGTGTATGTGTGTGTGCAGAAAAACTGAAAAAAAAAACAAAACTAGTGATGAAAAATAAAATATTCAATCCAACAGTTAGGTGTAGGCAGCATGCAGTTTGATGACTTTTTTAATATGATAAATGACCCAAGAACTTGGTGTCTGTTAAAAATTTAGGAATGAGCATAAGACAACATGGTTTCTTAAATGGCTACAGTTGTGCTTGAAAGTTTGTGAACCCTTTAGTATTTTCTACATTTCTGCATAAATATGACCTAAAACATCATCAGGTTTTCACTCAAGTCCTAAAAGTAGATAAAAAGAAACCAGTTAAACAAATGAGACAAAAAATATTATACTTGGTCATTTATTTATTGAGGAAAATGATTGAATATTACATATTTGTGAGTGGCAAAAGTATGTGAACCTCCAAGATTAGCAGTTATTTTGAAGGTGAAATTAGAGTCAGGTGTTTTCAATCAATGGGATGACAATCAGGGATGAGTGGGCAGCCTGTATTTTTTAAAGAACAGGGTTCTATCAAAGTCTGCTCTTCACAACACATGTCTGTGAAAGTGTATCACGGCACGAACAAAGGAAATTTCTGAGGACCTCAGAAAAAGAGTTGTTGATGCTCATCAGGCTGGAAAAGGTCACAAAACCAACTCTAAAGAGTTTGGACTCCACCAATCCACAGTAAGACAAATTGTGTACAAATGGAGGAAATTCAAGACCATTGTTACCCTCCCCAGGAGTGGTCACTCCAAGAGCAAGGCATGTAATAGTTGGCAAGGTCAAAAAGGACCCCAGGGTAACTTCGAAGCAACTGAAGGCCTCTCTCACATTGGCTCCACCATCAGGAGAACACTGAACAACAATGGTGTGCATGGCAGGGTTGCAAGGAGAAAGTCACTGCTCTCCAAAAAAAACATTGCTGTTCGTTTGCAGTTTGCTAAAGATCACGTGGACAAACCAGAAGGCTTTTTGGAAGAATGTTTAGTGGACGGATGAGACCAAAATAGAACTTTTTGGTTTAAATGAAAAGCATTATGTTTGGAGAAACGAAAACACTGCATTCCAGCATTAGAACCTTATCCCATCTGTGAAACATGGTGGTGGTAGTATCATGGTTTGGGCCTGTTTTGCTGCATCTGGGCCAGGACGGCTTGCCTTCATTGATAGAACAATGAATTCTGAATTATATCAAAGAATTCTAAAGGAAAATGTCAGGACATCTGTCCATGAACTGAATCTCAAGAGAAGGTGGGTCATGCAGCAAGACAATGACCCTAAGCACACAAGTCATTCTACCAAAGAATGGTTAAAGAAGAATAAAGTTAATGTTTTGGAACGGCCAAGTCAAAGTCCTGACCTTAATCCAATCAAAATGTTGTGGAAGGACCTGAAGAGAGCAGTTAATGTGAGGAAACCCACCAACATCCTAGAGTTGAAGCTGTTCTGTACAGAGGAATGGGCTAAAATTCCTCCAAGCCAGTGTGCAGGAATGATCACAAGTTACTGGAAACGTTTAGTTGCAGTTATTGCTGAAAAGGGGGGTCACCACAGATACTGAAAGCAAAGGTTCACATACTTTTGCCACTCACAAATATGTAATATTCGATCATTTTCCTTAATAAATAAATGACCAAGTATAATATTTTTGTCTCATTTGCTTAACTGGTTTCTCTTTATCTACATTTAGGACTTGAGTGAAAATCTGATGATGTTTTAGGTCATATTTATACAGAAATATAGAAAATTCTAAAGGGTTCACAAACTTTCAAGCACAGCTATACTTCATGTAGAAGCAGTGTGTCAGTTCATTTAATGTTGGAGGTGGCCTGATCATTTCCCACCCAATTGTAAATTTAGAACACAAGTGAGTTTGTAAAGAGATATTTTGTGTTGCAAACTTTAAAATAAAAAAGTTACAGGCAGGCTTTTCCCTAGGGGAGAGATTCCTGCTCCTGTTCTGTTCAGTTGTTTATTTATAACTGGGATATTACAACTAATAAGAATAAGAATCCACTTCAAGAAGTACTAAAAATGAAAGGACTAATTTGTGCGCGAAACTGAAAGAATGCTTAGAGTATTAAAAAACAGTTTTATGCTCCGTATTTTTTACAGTATTAGTTAACATGTACATAATGGTAGTGCACTACTAAAGAATGAATTGAATTGAATCATATGCTATTACTGATGCAGAAGTGTGGTCATTCCAAATTATTCTTTGCTTTTAAAGCTATATTCTTGCTAGAATTTCTCTGTTCCAATTGTGTTATTTTCTTTAACTTTTCATGCTTATTTTATCTATGTGAATTTTGTACTATAATTAAAATAGTTATGTGACATAATAGACTTTTATTTTTGGAGCATTATGGAGGAATGATTTGTACACAATGAACTAAATAAATATACAGTATACACAAATAAGTAAAGCTACTGTAAAATGTGACAATAAATAAAGAAAAAACAGCACAAAATGTGAACAGAAATAAATACGTCACAGAATATGGTTTTTGATGCTTATTTATTTATTTATTTATTTAATTAATTCATTTTGTCTGTATTCCTTCAGATGCAACTTGAAATAAGGCTTGAATTTAAAACTGTCACTTTCAATCGTCAAAGCTGAGAGGGTGGTCTCTAGTGAGTGTTGTGTTTTAGTTGGTAAATCACTGATACGCTGGACTTAAACTTTTCGGCTATCAAATGTTACATTTACAGTAGACACTTCAGTTGCAGACTCATAATGATGAATTTAAGGTTTGTTGAGTTAAAGTAGCCACTTCACATAGTAATCTGAGAGAAAGGTTTTTTTTTGCACTCATAGTCAATGTCCATAATCACAACTTTGAGCATGCGCATGAGGCACAGGATTCTCAAGTGAAGCAAAGCACGTATGTTCACTCTGAGAATGATTTGCCATTATAAAAACAGTTCAGTACAATAGACACAGTTGCCAATCACTTTGATTAAAAAACAGTTCGGTACACTGGACTTGAACCTTCAGCCTTCAAATCCATGTTTACAGCAGACATTTCAGATACAGGGTCCTAATGATGAATTTGGAGCTGACAGAAGTATTTACATGCACGTTTCATGTTCTGTTTATTTATTGTCACACTTTACTGAACTTTTATTTATTTGCCTCTTTATTCAAATATTCCTCTGTATCAATTACTCCATCATTTGTGTACTTATTTTAAAAAATCATTGTCAATGCTTGTTGTAATATTGTTATTTTGTTTTACTTTCAAAGTAGGGTGGCGCTAGGGTGGTTAGTGCTACTATCTCACAGATTCAGTGCCTTGAGTTTATATTCCATGCAATGTTGTGGGCTTGCCTATTCTTTCTATGTGAGTGTCTACCAGGTACTGCAGTTGTCAATGTCCTATATTCCTAAGGATGTGCTGGTTAGGATGACTGGTGATTCTAAACTGGTCCAGAGTGAACGTGAGTCTGGTTAACTGCAGTGTCCAAAGTGACCATACATAAGTTCCGCTACTCTTTGTTTTTGCAATTGAAGAGCAAGGATAGCTTTGGGGGGTTTGGTGGTGGAGTTTTTTTTTTTACGGGAGCGGAAGATCCCAAGAGTTCAAACCACCAAGATACTGATTGAGCACTGATTTTGGGCTTCATTTGCATGACACAAGCTGGTATGCTTGCTAAGAAACAAACAGCAGATGCATACAAGCACAAAAAATTGAGATGTGCTGGTGTGTTGGTTATGTCCTTGAATGGGCCCTGTGATGAACTGGCATCTTGTCCAGGGCTGCTTCCTACCTTTCACCCAGTACTTCCAGACCTGGTTATGCAAAGCAGCCCTGCATTTGATTAATTTGAGAATGGTATTCTATGTAAGGTAACTAATTATTGTAGTTTGTAGTGACAGTGATTTGTGCCAAACTGAATTCACAGCGAAACGTAATGTTTTGCTTCACACATCTGGGAGTGTTTTCATGCATTAATTCTGCATGCATTTACCTGTCATTTAGTATTCAAAGGAAGATCTTTAGTGATAAAAAAAGAATACATCACCAGAAGTGTGCATATCCTTAACTGGGATAAGGTGGTTGCCAGGTGATGGTGGGTTTTGGCAGCATCAACTCTGCGTGTACTGAGTTTTCCTGTGGAGAAACCCCATCAGTGGGAACAACAGGGCATTTATTGTGTCTTCATGTGAAAAATATGCAGTATGTCACATTTTCAGTGTACTGTACTCTTCCAAAGTGATATGAATGAGAGATATAAACAAAACTGATTTTACAGGTGTGGTACAGATTACATGCCCTATGAAGCTTCTGCCAAAGGATACAGGTAAACACAGACATATTAATAAGGCTTTAGGGGTCAGTATTCCCTGTTTTATACCTCCAAAAAACTTTCATAACCCCATTCACTCATCACTCATGGTTTGTCTTAAAGTAGTACCCAGCAGCTCTCAAGACTTCAGATTTTCATTTGCTCAAAGATAACAGCTAATTCTACGGTAGTGTTTGCTATGAAAAGCACTATAGAAAATTAATATTCATTGCTTAATTACTCCACTTATATATTTAATACGGAAACAAGGGTTTAAACTTATGTGGCAATGCCACATCTTTGTAATCTGCTTTCGGATTTTGGAGGAGACCCATCCTTTTATTTTACATGTAATTCACATTGAGCATTTTCCTTGTGAGTGAGCAATATTTGATCTTACAACTGTTGTGTTTAAATTATTTGAATATTTGTATCACCTTTTGATTTGTCCTTCTGATGCATACATTGTGTTTACACAAAACATTCACGATAAACTGTATTTGTTAGGTCTTTGCAGCAGGTGTAATGGTGATCATCACATTGACATAAGAAGGACCAGCACACAAGTCAGTAATTAGCTCTGCCAGATCACAGCTCAGAATCCTGACTTCATCACACTTTATACAGCATTTGCATGTTTTTGTGGGTACTCTGGCATTGCTCCCAGATATCACAGAAGGGGTGACTTAAAAATGTTCCCTTTATGATTAAGTGTGAGTGTGTGAATGATCGTGTCCTGCAATGGAACCTCAGCATGGAATAGTTTCAGCCCTGCACTTGATGCTACTGGTGTAGACTCTTTTTCACCAGTACACCAAACTGGATTGGGATGTTTCAAAACGGAATGATGGATAGATGGTATTTTTATTTTTTATATATTTTATTAATGGATGAGCCAATAGTCAAGATGTCTTTATTATTTGTCCTGAGACTTTTTCAATGTACTTGTTTACTAAGTCTATCTGCTTTTTTATCCACTAATTGAATTTGATGATAGATAGATAGATAGATAGATAGATAGATAGATAGATAGATAGAT
>JANRMT010062837.1:6658-32867 GCA_026402145.1 Polypterus bichir lapradei
GAAAGAAAGAAAGAAAGAAAGAAAGAAAGAAAGAAAGAAAGAAAGAAGCTAGGGTGCTAGCTTGGCTCAGGTCATAGAGTTGAAAGCCTCTGACTCCAAGTGAGTGATGTAAGATGGAACTAGTGGTGTGAATGTGTAGGTAATGTATGGGACAGGTAAAAGTTCATTGGAGTTGTATGAAAGAAGCTGTAGAAGATCATATTCACAGAAGTAGTAGTGAAGGATGGCCAGGGAAGGAGACAGCCTCTGGTAAACCTCACATGTGGAAGAGAGCTACAGATGCTGTGTTTCATGATGTAATATGCTACCAGCACCAGTGATGATAAAACAATTGCTGCACAATGCCATAAAAAAATCACGCAAAATGAATTGTTTTTGTCACACAGTATAGCAACCGATGGACAGTATTAAAAAAATCTCAAAATCAAATTGTCAACACCTTAAGTAAAAATTCAAAGAAATACTCATAAATGTCCATTTTTTATTAAAAGAGCAAAAGTACAAAAATATATAGTACATAATCAATCTAAATGACTAATGATAATAATGACGAGATGTGCAAGTTCACGTACCCTTTGAATTTCAAGCTCAACGGTGGAATTAAAAAGTTCAGGCAATACATGTGAGCAAAGGTCTGATTAGAACACTGTAAGATGGGAAGGCCTGCTGAATCAACCCAGGAACAGGACAGTGGTGAAAGGTACCAAGAAATTTTCACATATTGCAAAACAAATATTATTCTAGATAAGAAATTACATTGAAAATTTTATGGGAATTGGAAAAATTTGATTATGATGAGTTGGTTTTAGTTTGCTATACAATACTAGAGAGTGGCAATGTGCTGCATGTTAAGCAAGTTAGAATTGCACTGTACTTTACACACGAAAATATATATTGTCATACATGCGCACATGGGAGGCAGTTAAAGAGCCTAAATGAGAGTAATTCCACACCAAACCAGGGGGTGGCAGAGTACAGTGACTATTTTTCTTATTTTCCTGCAGACCGTTCACGGGAAAATCCAACTGGCCCCGATGATGTCACTTCCGGTTCCGGCCCTTTTGATGACATCATGTTCGGGTCCGAGTCTATGGAATAAGACCCTTCCACTTCCGGCTTTGATGACTTCATTTCCCTTTCTGACCTTTAAAGCCGCCATCTTCAAACTAACTTGGCATTTCGATCTTGGACTCTGATCTGTGTACATCAGTGCTATCTATTCACCCTGTTGCAGCCAGGCAATATTATATGGGTGGCTGCCCCAATCCTTTTTATGACTCTCTTCTCTGATTTTTGTGACAATTAGCAAACATCATAAAATTGATGTCTCAAAACAAGAGAAATAAAATGGAGGTAAAGCCTTATGTTGTATCATTTCAGATGGGAGTATGGATACGAAAATGGTGGTTCTTCCCAGTAAGACCATTTATGGCAGAAGTGACATCTGTTTTGGAAAAGCTGTCAATCTTCCGGTCTGCAGAGGGAGAGAAAGAGTAAGTCATTATCATGGAGTGCCAGCCCGTGGAGCAACAGAGAGCCCTTAAACTGTCCTGTATGTGCATGCATGTATCCTGGCTCGGCAGGAAACAGATAACTTATTTTAGGAGACAAAATGAAAGATGCACGCAAAAGGTAAAACAAAACAAAATATAAGCAAAGTGACCGAAAACTCAGGCAAGAGGCAAGAATCAAAGTAAAAAATCATGCAAGAAGTCAAAACCAGGCAAGACACAAAGATCAATTAACAAAGAGTTTAAGAAATGATCAGCAGATCAGATAAAGTTTGGTGCAAATGCTGACCTTTTATCCCATCGTGCAGATAAACTTAATGTCATGACCCCATCTGTCACATGCCCCTACAAATGTGAGACATAACCTTGACAAAGGTTATGCAAGATGGCATTTAATATAGAAAAAGCAATAGGACCCAAAAATGTAGCCCTGATCATGTATTGATTAATTCACTTTACTTATTATTTTCTACTTTCATTCTGTTAATAGTTGTTTTTCTTGTTGGCAGGTGACAGCAAGCTCAGGATATGGAATGATGTTGGCTACGTCCGATGTGCAAAGGCACAGATTTATATTGGGTCTGGGCAGTGTGGCGACTTGTTTGCATTCTTTTTGAGTAAGTCATTACAGAGTTACCAATCAGTCTAATTTGCACTTTTATTGTTAAATGTGAGAGGAAAATACGCCTGCCTAGCAGAATTCATGTGGACGTGAGAAAACATGAAGACTCTTCATAGACATAGTGGGAATCAGGATGCTGTCTAGAGATGTGGGGCTGGCAAATCAACAGTTTTCCATCAATTCACCCAAAGATCAAGCAAATGAAGTCAAATATAAATAGCAATTTTAACTCTGAGCTAATTTTCTCAGTTTTTTTTAAACCTTTAATAAATAAAGTTGTCAAAGTTTATGCTTCATTTGGAGATTCAAAAGAAAATTTCAGTATATTTGTAGAAGTCTTTATCATTAGCATGTTATCCATCAAGTAGCTTGTGTATGGCTGTATTTTTTTTAATTATTTCTTAATTCTGTAAGAAAGGTTTGATACTGAAAGTTTTCAGTTCTGTAGAAACAATCGTTATGATCATTCTGATGAGAATTCCTAATATTTCCCCTTAATACAAGTGGAGAAAATTTAACATCAGATCTCACACCAAAGCAGCTTTCATTAAAGTAATAGTTCTTTTATACCACTATGGCTTTGCCCTGAAGACTTTCAATTCATTTTTGTGATACTTTTCAAAAGATAGGGGTAATTAATATAAATATACATAATTAGGAATGACTCTTTCATGAAACATTATGCAAAGGAGAATTTAGCAATGTCTTTACCTATAATGATATAAAGACAAAAGACACATCATGAAACAAACAATTAATATCACCTGCAATTGGCTCTAGTTCAAAACATTCAATCTTCACAGTATGAGAGCAACATTGATATTCAGCTGCTTTGTCTTCTTAAGAAAGAACACTTTAAAAAGAACAAAAATGCAATCTCAGTGCTGCAAATGCTCATTAGTTTTTTCCAAGGATGCATAATTACATTTTGAGAACAAACTAAGCAAGTGATTAACCTGCTAGTCTGAGTAGATGCCTGTGTAAGGGCTGTAATGACCCAACTAGCTCTTCAGTTATAACATACTCATTTCAAAAATCATGTATTCTATCACACTGTTTCAGAAGAAAAAGTGTTTGCTAGAAGAACTTTCATTTCTTTTTTAATTATAAAATGGGAACACAATTCAGAATCGTAAAATGAGTAAAATATCCTCTCAGTTTCCTTGAATTCATCTAGATATAAATGTTACAATATTTTCTGCTTTCTTCTTACCTATAGTGTATATAAGTCAGTCTTGACTAGTATTTTTAGTCAATGAGAGCTGTGTATTTTTTCCCCAAGTTTTTTCAAAGAAGTATCAGGCGTGCTAATTGATAATATTCTTGACATAGTAAATTCATCATTAAATACGGGGGTCTTCCCAGACTGTCTTAAGACTGATGTAGTTACACCCCTACTCAAGAAAAATAATCTTGACCCCTCTGCTTTTGAAAATTTTAGACCCATCTCTAACCTGCCCTTCTTAAGTAAAATTCTAGAGAAGGCAGTCATTATGCAGTTAAATGACCACCTCAATTAACATGCTATTCTTGATAAATTTCAGTCAGGTTTTAGAACAAATCACAGCACAGAAACTGCACTTGTTAAAGTAGTAAATGACTTGCGGGTAAATGCAGACAGAGGTCATTTATCTGTTCTCATCCTCCTAGATCTGAGTGCCGCATTTGACATCATTGACCACAATATTCTTAGAAATCGAATTAGTCAATGGGTGGGCCTCTCTGGCAAGGTCCTAAATTGGTTTGAATCCTACCTGGTAGGGAGAAAATTCTTTGTTAGTTGTGGTAATCACAACTCAAAGACACATGATATCTGATATGGTGTTCCACAAGGCTCTATCCTGGGTCCGCTGTTATTCTCAATCTACATGCTTTCGTTAGGTCAGATTATCTCAGGGCACGTGAGTTACCACAGCTATGCTGATGACACACAGCTGTACTTATCAATAGCACCTGATAACACCGATTCTCTCGATTCACTAATACGTCTTACTTGTTTTTCTGAATGGATGAATAGTAATTTTCTCAAGCTAAAGAAAACTGAAATTTTTGTGGTTGGCAATAAGGGATTCAATGAGGTTATCAGAAATAAACTTGATGCATTAGGATTAAAAGTCAAGACGGAAGTAAAAAACTTTGGGGTAGCTGTTGACTGTAACCTGAATTTTAAATCGCATATTCATCAGACAACTAGGACAGCATTTTTTCACTTAAGAAAGTAGCAAAAGTTAGACCTCTTATATCATTGAAAGATGCTGAGAAATTAATTCACGCTTTTGTTTTCAGTCGACTAGATTACTGTAACGCACTCCTCTCAGGACTACCCAAAAAAGACATAAATCGTTTGCCACAAGTGCAGAATGCAGCTGCTAGAATCCTAACTAGGAAAAGAAAATCTGAACACATTTCTCCAGTTTTGATGTCACTACACTGGTTACCTGTGTCTTTCAGAATTGACTTTAAAATTTATGGTTTTTAAAACCTTAAATAATCTCGCTCCATCTTATATATTGGAATGTCTGACACACTATATTCCAAATCGTAACCTTAGATCCTCAAATGAGTGTCTCCTTAGAATTCCAAAAGCAAAACTTAAAAGAAGTGGTGAGGCGGCCTTCTGCTGTTATGCACCTAAAATCTGGAATAGCCTGCCAATAGGAATTTGCCAGGCTGATACAGTGGAGCACTTTAAAACACTGCTGAAAACACATTACTTTAACATGGCCTTCTCATAACTTCACTTTAATTTAATCCTGCTACTCTGTATGTTCAATTCATTATAATAACTATTCATGGTGGCTCTAAAATCCGTACTAACCCCTATTCTCTCTTCTGTTTCTTTTTCCAGTTTCTCTGTGGTGGTGGCCTGTGCCACCACCACCTACTCAAAGCATCATGATGCTCCAACATTGATGGACTAAAAGCCAGAAGTCTACATGACCATCATCATCAAGTTCTTCCGTGAAAACCCTAAATACAAAGAGGACTGTTTCATTTATGTGAGGTAGAATGCCCAGAGGGGACTGGGTGGTCTCATGGTCTGAAATCCCTGCAGATTTTATTTTTTCTCCAGCCGTCTGGAGTTTTTTTTTTTTTTTTTTTGTTTTTTCTATCCACCCTGGCCATCGGACCTTACTCTTATTCTATGTTAATTAATGTTGACTTATTTTATTTTCTTACTGTGTCTTTTATTTTTCTGTTCTTCATTATGTAAAGCACTTTGATCTACATTTTTTGTATGAAAATGTGCTATATAAATAAATGTTG
Organism: Polypterus bichir lapradei; assembly: GCA_026402145.1. Classification (NCBI taxonomy): domain Eukaryota; kingdom Metazoa; phylum Chordata; class Cladistia; order Polypteriformes; family Polypteridae; genus Polypterus; species Polypterus bichir. The sequence goes on from JANRMT010062837.1 coordinate 12,059, forward strand.
TTTTTGTTGTTGTTATTTTGCCTAATTATTCTGGCAAGCTCAATTTCCTTGAGAGCTAATGAGACTTGCAGTTTTAGACCAGTAAGACTTTTTGTATTTTTTTTTCAAACAGTTCTATAGAAATTCCCAGACACTATAAGGCTAGTCTTGATATAAAATTCCTTTAGATGTTCCGGTTCAGCCTCAAGCCTTGTCCACCTCTTCCCAACTGGAGTGCTTCCAATATTAGGCCACTGCATGGAGGAAGCACTTCCAGGTCAGGCGGAAGCTCCACAAAGTAGGGACAGTCATTCCCTGCAGCTCACCATGGTGGCACCCATGGAACCCAGCAGGGCTGTCCCACAGGACTAAAGTTACCAGCAGGCCACCTAGTATATCTATGGAGCATACTGTCTCAGAAGGTTTTTCCTCCTTGCCCATCCACTATACTGGCCTCCCTGCCAGGTAAGGGTATGAAGGGTTCATCCCAGTCTCAACATCAGTCCATCTCTGCCTTGTGTCACAATGGTAAGCAAACCCACCCTGTTTTGAGCAGCAGCAAATGTAGTCAGGTGAAGTTAGTGGGAAGTTCCTGTCCGTGCCTTATTTTGTTTTGTTAATTCTGCACATTGAGTGTATGCATAAGAGAAGGCATGCCATATTCATTGTAACATCATTTTAAACCTGTATGTTCGTCCAGACACTTTCATGTTGACATGTGAGGGATTCTTGGAACAATACACTGTTGTGAGTGCATCCTGTGAACTGATGAAAAAGAGGTGTACTGCTGGCTCTGTGAACAATCCCTCATGTCCATACACCAGGCATTGGGAGCAGGGTTGCAGATCTAACGGAAAGAAGTCGACATGGTGATTAGATAGATAGATAGATAGATAGATAGATAGATAGATAGATAGATAGATAGATAGATAGATAGATAGATAGATAGATACTTTATTAATCCCAAGGGGAAATTCATATACTCCAGCAGCAGCATACTGATAAAATTTAATTAAAGAGTGATAAAAATGCAGTGTATAACAGACAATTATAACAATTTATAACAGATTATAACTGAAGGGTGTGTCTGTTTACTGTATGATTTGTGGGCTATGTTTTCATGTGTTATATAGTACTTGATGAAGAAAGTTGTTTTTTTTTTTACATGATATCAATGTTGATTGGGTTTACAAATAGAAAATTCTTATGTAGAAATGTGCCGAAAGATTAAACTCTCAATAACATCTGAAAACATCCATCTTTATATTTCCTGAGCCTCTTTTTAAATTTCAATTGAACTCAAGGTAGATGCCATACTTGTCCGTTACAGTGTATACTTACACACACAAACATGCAATCACTCATACTTGGACAATTTAAAGTAGCTAATTAACCTAATGTGCACATTATTGCAGTGTTACAGAAAACACATGGAAACACCAAGACAGTATAGAAACCCCACTCAGAGGGTGATCGTACCTTGAAATCAACAAGGAAACATAAACAATTAGACTTAAATTATATAAAGGAACTATTATTTTGTAGGCAGAGTAATTTGCTTCTAGGAATGCAGCTCCCTACCTCACCTTTTTCCAAATATAAATTAAGAAAATAATACAAAAACAACTCTGTGACTGTGTGCTTAGTAGACAGCACCAGATCTGTACAACAAAACACAAACTCTGTGCTCTTCCAGGAAATCTAATTTAGCAGCAACAGATACATCTGTTCTGTACTGTACAGTGCTGTTCAACATTATTGAGTGTTCTTGTCAAATTAGCACCCATTTTCTCTAAAAGGAGTGCCATTCTGCATTAATATAATTTACACTGGCTATGCATCATTGTTTCATTGATTAACCTCCTTACCATGTACAGCAAATACAGTCATCCAAGCTTGTCCTTCTTATAATTGCTCACAAGAAGCATAAACGTGATGAGTGCTAATAGAAGTCCCTGATAGTAAACTCTAAAAAATGGAAGTGAATAAGATACTGTATGCAAGAAACCAATTATTTTCTTATATATGAGGAAGATCAACACACACAAGGAATAAAGTCTGTTCTGTTTTCTGACTAACATAGGGTTTCTTGGAGTAAATGGGCTAAAAAGATGAATTGGGAAAGCAAAGGGACAAAAAATAAACCACAGATGGAAGGAACCGGGTGTGCCAGGAAACAGTAAGTAGAATTGTTATTATAGGTGCTCCTGAAGGAAATTCCACCAGTTTATCATAGGCACCAGTTTAATAAAGGTGCCAAAGCATACTGGTCCACTGCCAGTTTTGTTTTACTTGTGTTACCATATGGCAGCAGATTGTCCTAGCAAAGGGTGGTCTAGATCTTGCTGCTTGTATTGCTTGTATTAAGGGGTAGGGAGCCTGGAAATCCATATTGGCTTCAGCTCTTTTAAGTAAACCAAAGGGTTCAGTGGTGCATTGCAACCAGATTCTTTCAGAGCAAGATACAGCCTTGTGTCTTTTATTGGACACCTTCTGACCCTGGTGGCAATTTGTGAGATAACTCATATATGAACAGAAAATGCTGCTTACTTTTTTCTTGTTTCTCCTTTTGCAAGAAACAGTATTATTGTATGAAGCAAGGACTGCAATGAATTACTTTCAGAATATGAAATGCCCCATGGTAACTAGGGATGCTGTTAGTCCTCCAGAGTTTGCTGACATGCCAATCTAGTACTACGGAATAAACAATTATCTATCTGAAATGCTATCACTTAGGGTATGAACATCTTGAACAAATAAATTGCATCATACATGGATACACAATCTGCGAACAAAGTCCATGCCACCTAATACTTCTGACCACTGTTCATGACGCACTTGATAGCAGCAACAATAGCTGGTGGGAAGACTAAGTGACTGAGGTCTGAAGTTGGAAGCAAGGAATGAGAAGTCAAGTTGAGTGGCTTTATTGTCATATCATCCATACACAGTACTGCAGCATACAGTGGCACAAATAACTTTCCCCAGGATCATAGTGCAAAATATACATAAATACAGGACAAATGCAAGACAGGGAAAAAACTATACTGTACTATAAAAGATAAATAAATAATTAAAAATAAATAATAGGTAAGTGAATAGATAGTAATAATTTGAAATAGATAGTAATAAATAAATAACATTAACAATAATAATAAAATACAATAGTAGTAACAAGGGTAACAAATGTACTCCAAATAAATTCACTACAAGGAGCAGATGTCAGGACAGGGGGGCTGAACATAGTTCAGAGCTCCAGACCACCAAGGGGTAGAAGCTGTTGTAGTACCTGGCAGAACTGGTTTGGATGCTAAAGTACCTTCTGCCAGATGGAAGGGGGACAAAGATACCATAGGAGTGGTAGGGTTGGTCCTTCAAAATGCCATAGGCTTTGTGGAAGCAACAATTTATAAAGATGTCTTTAACAGAGGGAACAGAGGTCCCAATGATTTTTCCTGCAGTGTGAACTATCTGTTGTAGGGCCTTACAATCACAGACATTTCAATACCCAAACCAGACAGTGATGGAGCTCTATAGAATTCTCTCAATGGAAGAATGAGGTGAGAATCGGAGGAGGGAAGTGGAGACACTGCTGCGACTTCTTGGCTATGGAGGTGGTGTTAATTGACCAAGTAAGGTCAGCTGTCAGGTGCACACCAAGGAATTTGATGCTCTTGACCAATTCCACCACAGAGGCCTCAACACACAAGCAAGCAGAAATCCATCAAATGAGGAAACTTTTTATACTTAAGATTAGCCAAAATGTGAATCAAAAAATGAATAGCAAAAGTTAGAAACATGAAATTCTTTTAGAATTTTTAATCATTATTGATTTTTGAAAACCTTTCCTTTATTAGATTTTTTGATTGATTTGAGTGGTATCTTCAAATCCTTAGAAAAAAAATGGATGATGCATGCACTATGGCAACATATCAACCACAGAGTGTAATTAGCAAAAAGTGTGGTACTAAAAAAGTACCCATGAAACAAAACTGAGAAGAACCAAGAATAATATAAAAACATTATTAACATGATACTGTGGTGTAGCCAAAAAACCCTATAATAATGCATAAGTAAATATGATTACATGCTGTGAAAGGAAATTAAATGAAGAAATGCCACACTAATTTTGTCCAGCTTATTTGTTGTTTTTAACTCAGTCTCCCACACAACTATTCATTCTTGAGATACAAGGCAGCTTTGCTGTTGAAAAGTAAAGGCCAATAAAATGCATGCTGGGAATATAAACATTTAAAATGCAAATAGGAATAAAACAGATTTTCAAGGTAACATTATGAAATTGCACAGAATATAAATGATAACAGATAACCATGAAGAAAATCTTATGACTTTTAGGGTCATTAGTATAAATCTTCCAAAATGCACTCTACCCCATAATTGATCCATGAATGTTGAGAACCTGTGGTGGGCTGGCATCCTGCCTGGGGTTTGTTTCCTGCCTTGTGCCCTGTTTTGGCTGGGATTGGCTCCAGCAGATCCCCATGACCCTGTAGTTAGGATATAGCGGGTTGGATAATGGATGGATGGATGGATGTTGAGAACAAAAGATTGTTTGAAAATGACAAAGGCTACCATTATCATCTATCCTTGTAGCATTTCAGTATGAATCAGAGCTGCTGTGAGTTGGTTGGATGAGTGTTTATGCTGCAGTGAAGTGTTGCATTTGGTGTGGATTCACAATCAGTGTAGTTTATCAGACCACTGACAATGTGCAACAGATTTTAGGGCACAAGTCACGTAGGGGAAAGTGTTTAAAATCCTTTTATTCAAAAGTGAAGGGGCAGGATAGTTCAGTTCAGGCATCATCTCTCTTGGCTTCCTTGCCATGCCAGGCTTATACCATGCACAAATGGGTAAAGGAACATTATTTCAAGACAGGAGGAAATTGATTACACTCTTAAATGCTAAACAGCACTCTTTCAGCTATGTTACTGGCAGATAGAATTTTGCAAGATATAGCTTAGTTTGCAAACTGCTTTGCATTTTTGTTATCAGACTTCAGGCACACAGCAGCGGAAACCTGTAACAATGCTGAATTGCTCTTCTGTGAAATCAACCTACTTTCTCATGTCATCACCTACATATTTTAAAAACAAAATGCACTGACATCACAATTCGAAAAATTTGAAGCACAAAGATAATGGTTCAAAGCAAGTAAACCAATACATAAGCTAAGCCATAAGGTTCAATTTAGATCCATAATAGAAACCAGTCAATAGGGTCACATATGGGAACTTTATTACTGTTTGACTTTAATAGAATGGTAGCATTTTATTTATGTATGAATCTATTTTGCTTTAAAGAAGTTTCCGGTTAGGGCCCCTGTTTAGCCAGGGGTGGCACTGACTGCATCACAGACCTGTTTGCTCAGGTTTGAATTTAGGCTAGTCACTGCCTCTTCTAAACTGTGTGTGCTTTCTTCAGCATAAAGATGTTTGTGTTTGGTCCAGGGACTTTAAACTAACCTAGTGGTGATGTGTGTTAGCAAGTATGAGTAAGAACAGTAATGACCCTGCAGTAAATATGCTTGGTTTGTGTCTTGCACTGATTTTACCATTGTCGTGTGACATTATAATGGCTTATGCAGGATCAGAACATAGAAAAATGGATGGATGTTTATATTGGTGATGTGGACAGCGGTACATCTGTTTTTCAGCAGGGGGCGCTAGCTCCCTGGTTGGAATAAGTTCTTTTTTAATTGTGGTGTCTTAAGTAACCCGAACCTAAATAGATATATTATAAAGAGGCGATATCCTTCCCTTAGTGATATGGCTCTAAGAAATACATAAGAGAAAATAACTTGGTTTTCTTTAATGACAATTTACATGGCATAACAGACGGGATGCCACGACAAGACCTTGTGTAGAGTCTGCCATTTTCGTCTCTGCATTGAAGGATTTTCAGGATCGGATGACGTTATCTCCCATCCGTCCGTCGGCTTCAAAGGTGTGCCGGGCAATGTTCCAAGGTTTTACACCCTTTCTTCATGTGCAGGCCCCCACTTAGGTAAAACATGCCATTCCAAACAAGGAAAAGAAGATCCAATATCATGCTGGCTCTGTCACACAGAAATAGTACAATGCCCATTTTTGTAGTTGTCCCTTTCTTGTCTTCTAATGCTTGCCTATAAGTTCTAAATGATGAGCCCATGTGTGCTAAATCTGGCCTTGTGTTAGTTGTACAAGTGAGTGGATTTATAAAATAGTTTTTGTACAGAGCACATTGACATATTAAACTTATGTACTTATTACAACATCATTCAATGAAGATGTGAGAGTGTGGAGTAGCACCCAGGGTTAGTTCCTGCCATTACAGGATAAGCACCCTGCAGGACGGTAACGGAATGTTGAAGAAATACTGATACAAATATATGAGTTAATTCTCTGTATATACAGTTCCCAAAATATTAATTTTCTCAAATGATGTAACATATTCCCATTTTCCTGGTTAGGATGCACTTTTATATTAAAAGACAAGTAGTTTGTTTGTATTTAATGCGTGTGTGAACCATGCTTTTGATGTATAGGCTTCCTGGAAAACTACTGTTAAAGATGACAACAAAGGATTTTTTTTTATCTTAGAAAAAACAAAGCTTGAAGGTACACAGCCCGTTTGTTTGTACTGTCTCTGCCTTCACATTTTACTTTAATGAAATTTATTTCTTCAGTAAAATAAGAGCAAGGCATACAAAGAATGTCATCTAACAAACTCAGAAATGCCAGAGTACATGTACAGGCCATTTCCAGGAGCTAACAGTAACAGTGGTTCATAATTTTTATTTTTACCTAAGGTAAAGTATTTTAACTGCTGTTTGCTTGTTTAGTTTTATATTTTTAGACAGTCTAGGTAAATCCAAGGTATGCTAGATAAAGAAATGATCTTTTATGCCAAGTATCTGCTGACTCCTGATATAAATGGTTTGAACAGCTTCATGGTATTCAATAAAACATTATTGAATATTTTTTATAGCTTGGAATTACAAAAAGATATAATGTGCTGAGATGGGCATCAGTTTTATTTAGATACATGTGATCAAATATATAAAATATTTATTTTTAACATGGCTTTATTATTTTGCGCTGATGTATTTATTACAATAACAGCAACTGGGACATGTCAAAGACTTCTAATTTGTCCTTCAATAAAAGCCAAAGAACAAAATGAATGAATTTTATGAAAAACACACCATAGGTTTTATGTCATTGGATATACTTTGTTCCAGTTAATTTAATATGATTAATTTGCATGACATGTTATGAAGTAGTGTTAAATGAATCCAAGTGTATTAATAGTAGTAGTGCGTTGCCAGGGCCTGATTGTTTCCTTTTTGTTTCTTGATAATGATCTTCACACTCTTAAACCAGTAATGTTGCCTCCTGTCTCTTATAATGTAGGATTGCCCCGTATTGGACCATAAAATGTAGCATCCTGTATTTAACCAATAAAGGACGCAATTCACACCATATTTTCATACACATAATTTCATATATACACTAGTTCTTCAAAGTACAGAGAATAACATCAGAACAATTAAAGTCAAGCCAGTTACACAAGCATGAGTGAATGAGTTTAATTTTCATGTCACATTAACGTTGCAGACGGACAAGCACTGCATGCTGAGTGAGATTGTGCATCAACGTCATCTTTGCCATTATGCTGAGTTCATACATTGACGGTAAAAAAAAAAAAAAAAAAAAAAAAAAAAAAAAACGGTCACATTTCGCAACATAGTAGAACATCCCGAATAAGACAATACATGCACTGTAAACATTACTATAATGATGTCTGCTAACCCAGGACTGTCTGTGAAAGAGGCTGTTGAGGTACAAGTCTGAGTGGGAGACAGAATATCAGTGGGTCAGCCTTATCCCTGGGAACGAATACACTTTTGGACCTGATACAGCACGGTGCAGGTACTACCCATGTCTGCGTCTGAACAGCTAAAAAGCAGATGACACAGAGTGGAATCTCTCTGTTCCTTACACTTTACTTAGACTTCCCCCAAAGCAGATATTATATGTAGTTATTGTTTAATTAATTGTATGTTTCCTACTGTAGTCTACATAATGATGTACATTAGCCAGTATTATACTGTAACCATTAAAAACAGACAATAATCAGTGAAAACTGATAATGATAATATTTTCATCCATTTGGAATGAAGGTTAAGATAGATAGTTAGACTTATTTTACAGTTCATAAACGATACATTCTATGACAATCTGTAATTTAAACCATCCAAATAAAATACCCTATCAGATACATATTTAGATTTTTTTCAGTCTATCTTTTGCTACTTAAAAGCCTAATCTATACACATTTTCAATGTAACTAATGACTCTTCCTCTCCAGGGAACAGCTGTGGAGTTGAAACATGTATCATGCAGTTAAGCACAAACTGAGGTATAACGGTGATGTAATTATGCACATAAGCTGAACCCTGATTTTATATTTCTGTTTTTTAATATGTAATTGTTGGTGTAATTGTTAGTGCTTTTGATATGCTGTCTTGCAACACAGCAGTTTAAACCATACGTATTATGTATACTAATTGAAATAATTTAATATGCATAGGCAAGTGATTATTAAAACTACTTTGTATTAGACATTAATCAATGAGTTATTTCTTCTTTATAGAAAAAATATTAATATGCTTGAAGGAAATACAATAAATTGTGATTAATATGCAGCTTTAATCACATAATTACTCATGGTTAAGTTTTTTTAATTGAACAGCAGCTCTAAGTATTATCACATGTATAGAGTACAATGAAATTTTTACTTGTATGTTCTAATCAGCATGCAACACATTGCCACTGTCCGGCAACCTTATTTTAACATTGGTCTGTCCTACTTAAAGAGATCTCTGCTTAGCACATTATCTGCCTTTAAACTGGGATATATTGGGATGTACGAGCTATGAAATCAATTTTATCTTTTCAAATTCAGTTACATTTTTTCCTCATTTATACTTTTCTCAGATTTTTTTTGTTTATTCAGTTTTTTGGATTTGTACCCATTTCCACTCTTAAGAAAGTATGTGCATTCAATTAACTTGAAAATGAGATAACATCTGAGAAATTCTTCTAAAACAAGAATGTTTCCTGAAGCCAGCAGTGCCAAGCTCATCAAAGTTATTTTCATGAGTATGTCACTCATTCTCTTGATTTTTTTGCTTTCCTCTGTGAAGTTCTCAGTCTTAGTATGGTGGACTGGCACATCTGTCTTTCTCCAACGAATGTTTCAATTTTCATTAGGCCCTTTCTTCATACTGGACACGTCTTGTTTTCTTCTATGCCTTCAGTACCGCATTATCTCCTTTAGGCGCTGAAAACTGCTGAGATAAACTATGTGTTTAGAATATGTGCAACACTTTTCAGTGCCATTCAGGCCTGATCCTGATAAAGGAACCAGTTACAATGCCCATTTTCTTTTGGTGAAAATCATCATTTTAATCCATCTCTATTAGTTTGACATCTGGTAATGTATTCATAAGGCTGCTTCCCGAGCCACCCCTGTTATGTTACCATCCAAACCGCAACTGTGCTTGAAACGTGGACTCATGCATAGCAGGAAGACATTCTAGTTTTGTGCACCTAGCCACATAAGAGTTCATCCCCACTGGCTGGCAGGAAGGCTTACTATCATGGCAAATAGCAGGAGTTCATCCTCATCCCCTTGTCATGACTCCCAGTACAGAGATTAGCGCTAAACAGACGTAGCAGAAATAATTATCTAGATGTGCATAACAGAGATTTGTGCTGATGAGGAATTCAGACCACATGAGGCATCAATGAGGTCAAGATCAGAGCAGCACTTGAAAAAGTGGGTGAGGGTAGAAATAAATAATATGCAGGAAACAGAGCACCATGAAAACAGACTCATAACAGACATGGCATCTGCTAATCATTAAATGACAGAAGCATCGTGGTCAGTTCTGGAAAGAACAAAACTTCACCTTTAACTGTAAAATAGACAAGAAAAATGATATTCACTAAAAGTAAATTCAGAAAGTACATATATTACATCTTGAAACACTACTTATTAGAAAAACTGCAGTACAGTGCTGTCTGTTGTGCATCCATCCTTATTAAACTCCAGGGGCTTTACATGTGTACTTGTGCCATGCCACTGTCCCCATTATACAACACACAGACTATATTTAAGGCAACACTGTTTATAGATAGCATAGTGGCATGTCCAGTCATTTTCACATTGTATATTGAAAAAGCTTACTTCCTTTGTGAGCTTGATTTCTCTGTGTATTATGAAGTAATTTTATTACTTGACTGGTGCAGCATGCCACTTTCATTTTCCATGTATTCGTACCTTCAACATCTGCTGCTGCAGAGATACAGCCCTTTAAAATGCATATTTAGAAAGAGGCATCCTAAAATAGCAGTGACCCACATTTTTCCAACATGAAATTAAAATTGACATAATTATTTATAGTCTTACATGCATCATCTTTACATAAAAATGCTCTCATTTGGAATCTATAGAGGGATCACATCTAATTACTAAGATTTGTAAGATTGATATACAATAAGCAAAGTCTCCCAGTGCTGTGCTGTACAAAAAAGGGATCTCGTTAAAAATAGAAATTTTTGTTGTAACCAATAACAGAAACAGAGTGAATATAATCTAAGTCACACCTTTTTTATGACCACATAAATATACAAAAAAATACAAAATACAAAAATACACAGAATTGATGTGTGGAATAATTTAATAATGTAGTTGGAATTAAAGTTAGGGAAAAAAAAAATGACAAAGTTATTTATGGAATTCTATGACTTTATAAACATTGGAGTGTAATGAAGGTGTGGTTTATGTCAATAAAAATCAGAAATGCCAAAGCTTGGTACACTATGTGTAGGAAAACAGAACAAACACAATTTTTCAAAACCAAGATGCTATAAATTACCTACGTAGAGGGAAAGCTGCAAATGTAAATGACTATATGGCAGAATTTTATGAAAGGTTGTCTGTTAAATTACCTCAGTTAATGTTCACTATGCTACTGTAAGTAAGCTAGACATGAAAAACACCATTCAAGGCATCAATTATAATTTTTCCAAAGAAGAATAAAAAATCTTTTTGAGTGTGTATCCTAGAGGCCATTTTACTATTGAAAAATAATGCTTAAGTATAAGAAAAAAAGAGAAATTGCTTTTATAATATCTCAAAATCAAACTGGATATATTGAAGACAGTCATCAATTATTAAACCTTTCACAGGTGTTTAGTATAATATACTGTATACTGTAGCAGTCTTTAAGCTTCAGAGGGTGTGTTATCTCTGGACCCAGAATAGTGTCTGATAGTGTTCAAAGGTGTGAGCTGTTTACTATGCAGCACAAATTTGGGCTTGGTCTCAATATACAGTATATGCTTAGTTTATATTATTATATTCCAGCCCAAAAGCTGGTACAAACAATAAACATTCTGACTATCTTCGCAGAACCAGGCAGTGTTGTTCTCTGTCACCAATGTATTTTGCATTTTCTGTTGAACCCCCTGGCTATCTATCTTCATAAATGGCTAGCGATAAAGGGGATAATACGGGAAGAGACTTGAACAAAAAGTATCTCTCTGTGCTAATGCCATGGATCTTTATATTTGTCATACACATGACAGGAAAATGACTAGGAGTTACAGTCACAAGGAAACTTAAGGAACTATTTATATTTATTGTTTACAGTATCAAACCAGATGCTAATAGATGTTTATCACATTCTTCTCAGTTTAACTGGGAGAGACACAGTGTTAAAATGAATTTCCTTTCCAAGCTCTTTTATCTTTTTCGAAGTCATATTATATACTCTGTATATTAACAAATCTTTTTTAAAAAGTTAGATACAGTTAGATACAGTTTTAACTTCCTTCATGTGGTATGCGAAAAGGCCACATATTAGAAAGATAACACTGTAAAGAGACATGGCCCTACCTTACTGTTCATGAATATTAGTACTTTGAAATTATAGAAAGAAGTAGAAAGCAGCTAAACTACACCTGTTCACTTATTCATGGAGAGAAAATCTTGTTCAGACTAGTCTGTATTCTACATATACTTCTTTAACCTACACAGTACTTCATTCATGGAAGTAACTAGCAATTTAGACCTTTAGAGACTTCTGAATGGACAATGCGTATGTATCCATTGAACACTGAATTTCCCATTAAGACAGTACTTTTCTATGTACAAGAGTGATACGTTGTCAGAAGAAACTTGCCCAACTTCACTAATATTTCATTAATATCTGTCTTGATACAGATATATTATTACTTGACATAATAATAAGAATGATATAAAGAAGACTTTATCAATTTTTTGCAGAGAATGCACCCCTTTCAATTAGAATTTGAGATAAGAAATGAAATTCAGAAGCTGACAGGACACATTCTTCTCTTATCTTTACAAAGCATTGCTTAATGCTTTTTAACATTATACATTACACATACCTCTCTAAATTCAAATTATTTAAAATACAATCTTAACAGGATACAAACTGTAAATGATGGCATCAAAAACATACCTCATTAGGTCATATGTTTTGGAAATAACTCACAGTATTCTGGAGAAAAAATCTGCTTATCTGCCAGATTGTGTTGGATTTGCAGTTACTTACAATTAGTGATGAGTGAAGAGATTGACACAGTGTTTCATGTCACAAAACAAAATCTGCGAAACCAATTGTATTTTACTTCCAGCAAAATTCATGCCATTCACAAAAGAAGGATATTTTTAGTTCCTCTTTGGAAGCTTTTTCATGCATTAATTCCACAAGCATTTTCTGCCACTTAGTATTTAAAAAAGTGAAGAAAGCACAGTTATGTGCACAGTGGTACATTTTAGTATTTTTCATGTGGGAACAAAAAAGAGAATGTCACTTTTTAAAAACTATACAGGACACTCTTCCATAGTGATGTGAATGAAAGGCATAAATAGAATTAATTTTACTGTTACTGTTACATTGTTTATGCAGCTGCCAACAAGAACACAGGTAAACAAATACTGTAAGTGTGAATGAGGCTTTAGGGAGCAATATTACATGTTTTCCACCAAACAAAAATCACAAAAACTTTAAAAACACAAAAATGTTTTGCATTTTGCAATTGCAAAATCACCTGCAAATTGAATTTTAGTCTTGGTTTAGCGATACTGTATGTACATGTAAATTTGCTTGTATTGCTCATAACGATTTATAGTCTTTTAATTGTAACGTTAAATATAATAGCATTATACAATGAAAAAATAAATTGTGATACCCTACATTATATTTCTCACAAATCAACCTAACTTAGTTGAGAAAATCCAAACCCACCCTCTAAAACTCAGTGAGAAAGTTATGTCTTATTTTATATAACACTAGAAAAAAAACAAATGAGGCATTGTTTTGTTTTGCAATTTGGCAAGAAATGAATTAATACTTTTCTAAAATAAACATGCCAGACTGCTGCTTAACCACTTTAATGTCTCAAACTTCTTCATATTGGGCATGGGACACTCTATAAAGATCATATTTAAAGTACAGTTATTAAAATGATATGAGTATACTTTTAACGCATAAACCTCTAAATTTCTCAATCCAGTAATCTATTTATTGAAATGCTGAGGTGTAATTTCAATGCAAATTTTGCCTATTTACACTCTGTGATGGCAGTGCTGTGTATTATGGTGGTGGCTGAGTGGCAGAGAGAGCTCAGCTCATGTCACCAGAAAGCATTCTGCTTTGCATTGCTTACAGCCTGTCCTTGCTCGAACAGTTAATGGAGTTCATCTTTAGCTTGAACTTTATTGAGGGTACTTCTGAAGACCCTTGTAATCCAGACATCAAGAGTTGCCTACTCTGGCCATTGTAAATGCTGTAGCGAATGGACTGACATCTTGACTGGGAACACCTGTGGATTCTTTCTCAGCTGGTTTGCTTTGTTGTGCATCCCATTCAGGATGGTTCCTGCTCCCTTTCCCTGTCTGCGTAAGGAAATAATGAATGGATTGGGGGACATGTCCTATAAAGAACAGTCAGTCTCCCAGTACATTAGGTGGCAGGGTTCTTGGGGGCTTGCCCCAATTGGGACATGCACAGGGCTACATGGGACCTGTAGTTAAGGATTGGCCCTGTTGAGTTTAGGGAGTGTCAATCTGGCCTGAAAGACCCACCTGGTTGTAATTCAGTGGCACTGGAAGTACTCCTGGGTCAAATATAAAAAAGGCCACTTTGCCTCATTCAGAAAGTCTGAGTCGGAAGGAAAAAGGCAACACCTGTTTGTGAAGGAGGAGATAAAGAGGGAAGGAAAAATGAATGGATGGATGGACAATATTGTGGCTGTATGTCTACAGCTTTTGTGTATAACAAAAATACTCTTGATTTGAACCCAGGACTGAGTTAGTGCATATTTGTATGAGGCTTGTGGCTCAGTGGTGCCCCCTTCTGGCCACACTGTATTTTTGACATTGTTGGCTTAAATTCAGCTGAAGAGATTGTGGTACCGAAGAACTCTTGCCAGGTTCACACTAGTATTCACATAAATAATTAAATGGTGTGTACTTTAGGCACGGTAGAAGAACACAATCTTTATGTAAAAGTACAATTGACATTTGACACATAAAGTCAGTTGCATATTACCCAACTTCTAAGAGGGCATATCAAACTTGACAACTGCAATTGCTGATACCTTTGCCTGAATATGTAAGACTACATGGTTATAAATCACAGGGCATGAAAAATTGCATGGCTGTGTGATGACTTTCCAGCACAGTTTCACATTTCCATTTAAGTACTGAAAGATCACCTCTTTTTCTGACATTCAGCAACAGGCTGCCTGCCAGAGTTGCTGCTGTATGAATGCTTTACAGGTATGATGAGTACAGCCACAATATCCAGACTTTTTTGTTTCATCCTATTGAGGTATGCAACTAGGTTGATTCCAGGACTGCAGGGGATGAGTTATAAGGAAAGAACAAAAGAGCTGAACCTTTTCAGTTTAAGCAAAAGGAGATTACAAGGCAACATGATTGAAGTGTTTAAATTAAGAAGGGAATTAGTGCAGTGGATCGATACTGCTACTTAATCTAGCAAGAACATGGGGCACAGCTGGTAATTTTTTAAGGGTAAATTTCACACAAATATTAGGAGGTGTTTCTTCACATAAGAGAACCACAGACACATGGGATAAGTTACCAGGTAGCGTGGTAGAAAGTACAACTTCAAGGATATACTTGATGTTATTTTGGAAGAATTAAGTGGATAGGACTGGCGAGCTTTGTTGTGTTGAATAGCCTGTTCTCTTCCAGATTGTTCTACTGTAATGTTCTAAAATATGAGATAGATGCACTTCCCTTGTATTTGTTTCCTAACGTCCACATTTCTTACTTGTCATACCCGCATTATATGCAATGTACTGTACTTCCAGCCAAGCAATCATTAGTACTCAACTTTTGCACACACAGATCCCAACAAACAAAAATCAGACTTGTTTAATTTTGTCAGGATGAGCTGTAGGCTGGTTAGACTGTGTCACTGGGTATGTAATGCTAAAATAACATCCACTCACAGAAGTGTATGTAAATACGCAAATAAAGTCTGCAAATGAAAATCGCTGGAAAACACGTGTAATGCTGTAGGGTCTTAAGTCTTAAATTGTCTTTTGCATTGCTCCATTCTAAGAGAAAGTTGAACCACTAGATCTCTAATTAAATGTCAGCAATCTATTAATAAGTTCCTTTTTAGCATCTGTCTGTCGTAAGAACTCACCATCAACAAAGGGAGAATATTGTAGCTAAGAATTCAGTTGTTTTCATTCTGTTTTGCTTTTTGTCATCTTCAAAAGACTCAAAGCACTCCTTGACAGGGTATGTGATGAGAAATTGGTAAAATTATAAAACGTTTTCACGCATCATGCAATCTTAAGCTGTTTTGCCACCCCCCTTCATGTTTTTGTTAATACGCTTAAAACTAACATAAGGGGTCAGAATGTATTCAATTGATACTGCTGTTTTAATTTTCCAGAGGAAATTCTGGAGAACAGTACTGCTGCTAATCGCTAAAAAAATCAGCAAACATTTCTATTTCTGTGTCTACAAATTCTCTAAAGAACTGAAATATTTCAAACAAAGCTATGAAGATAAACACTGATGTTAAACTGATGAGATTTCAGCAGCATGTTATGATAAGCAGTCCTGTGGTGAGCTGGCAAAATTTGCACAATATAAGTCATAAAAGAACGTTTGACCATTGAAAATAAGCTTCAGTCACATATCAAAGACGTTCATATGAGGCATTACAAAAATACAGTTAACATATTGTAGATGATGGGAACCATTCAGGTAATTTAATGCTAACCATAATTTACATATAGAGAAATAAATATGCTGAGTGTTCATTATAAACAGTGATAACAAAGAAAATTAGCTGCTTCCACATACAATATACATGAGCTACATTGTTCCTCAAGTAGAAGGCAGAACAACTTTAATCAATTCAAGTGGAAAATAAGAAATGAAGGATACATAATTAATGCTCCTTTCTGATGCTTTTTTAAAAAAAAAATGTCTCAAATGCAGTATTTTGGCTTTCAGATTTAACGAATTAGCTTATAATATTTTACAAAAGTGTCACATAGCATTTTGCCGTAATTAATCAATAAAAAAATTATCTTCATTCAAAGCAGACTGATATAAATCAATTAATTTAGATCAATGAATCAAATTTACTAAATATGTATGTGTGCATGCTATAATTATATTTTTTTGCTTTTTTGTAATCACAGAGCTAAGTAATTGCATTATTATTGATTAGATTGAGCTTCAGCAGACTGCTTTGTGTTTAAGTAGGATAGACCTGGTCTGTGGTATGATAGTATCATAGAGAGCAATGATACTTAGAGCTGTCCACTCACTAGGCTTTAAATTAATTGTCTTCTGCACTGTATGGTGAAATTACTAAAATCTCAATATTCATGGGTTGGGAATGTCCTTAAATATGCCACATTTTTAGTTTAGCATGCAATTATTAGTATTTGATTTGTTGGTACTTTCAGTAATGCTTAGGTATAGCAGCCTACAGATTAAGTTTTCATTCTTCTATTTAACAGTTAAGAAATCTGCAATGTAAACTGATTTCCATGTAAACAGTTAAACAAATGGTAAAAATCATAAAATTCAGAATGCAAAATACTGTGCGGGAACAGACTGAAAAATAATGAGGTGGGCAAAATGGGGGTTGCATAGAATTTGTTAAAAGCAAGTCATAGTTAAAAATATGAGTAATAACTATTATTATTATTATTAATTTAGTAGAAGTCTTTATCCAAGGAGACATACAAAGACGTATTAACTACAAGAATGAAGGTGCAAGTATCAAAGCAACAGAGAACAATCAAGCACAAGGGAATACGTAACCCAAATTTAAAGTTGTAAAATTACCATTGGAAAATATTCTGACAGCCTTAAATTCCTTTCCCTATGCAACTAGTAAGATTTTGCAAGGATTTTTATAGATTCTATGGGTGGAGTGGTGGCTCTGAGGATAGGGATTTGCATTGGCAATCGGAAGGTTGCTGGTTTGAATCCTGTAAACGCTAAAAGTGACTCTACTCTGTTGGGCCCTTGAGCAAGGCCCTTAAATTGCAATTGCTTCATCCTGGGTATGACATTAATCTGTATCCCGTCCTGCATGTAGGCCCTCCAAACTGCAGGGAAAACCTGGGGGTTGGTGGCAGAATTGGCACTCCAGCCACCATAAAAAACCTCACACTGGTTCCATTCCATCTAAACTATTGTGTTGCTGAGGTGTCACCCATTGCATTGCTGCACTCGGGTCCTGAGTTGGTTTGTCATGTGGTGGGTGTGGCAATATACTGAGTGCGTGCTCCTAACCTCTCTTTCTCTCTATCCATAATCTTGGAAGTTGGTGTCTTTGGGCCACCATATTAAATAGCTGCAGTCGAAATTATAATACAAGCCCCACCGTTTAAAAATCCTGTTCCTACAAATGAAATCTTACAAGAATAATATAAAGTAAATAGAAAATGCTGTTGGGATCACTAAAGAAGAAAATAATAAAAATGTTTTTCTTTATGTTAAACATAAAAAATGATGAGTCAAAATTGTTTTGTAGAGCAAAAAAATTACAGTCATAACAAGCTCTGGTTTTGGCTTTAAAGCTCGCTGTACATGTAAAGTTAGAAAAGAAAAAAAATGATCGTGTTTAGGCTTAATATGACTGGTGATAAAAATTCATTATGAGATTTGTGTCAATGTTGGTGTGACAGGAACTTCAACCCTAAGCCTGCCCCACCCATGCCACGGAGATCAAAGCCAAATGTTACAAGTCAAAAAATTGATATATTTATGGCAGGCAGGTTATGATTATGAGAGATTACACCTGCAATCCAGAATTGTAATAAATAATAATATCGCCGTGCAAGACGTGTGTCTTGAGGCCATGACAAAAATAGTGAGGGAAATGTCTGATTACAGAAAAATGAGCAGCAATCAAACTCAGATTTCATGGTTCAAAGACAAGCATGCTTATCATCGCAACACACTTGCTGCTCATGCTCTGTCAAAAGATCACAACATAGTATTTCTCGCCATTTCTGACTGAAAGCTGACCTCACCTTCCCGGTAGGGTCAATGATTAAACGTTGTAAGTCAAAAGCTTATGATGAAAAGAACCTCTACGGTAAATATCTACTTTGTAGCTGGAAAACAAAGCCGTCTGTAAAGAACAAACAAGTAAACAGAAATTGTGCTTAATAGATGCAGAGACAGACATATCAATAAATAACAAAAAGCAACAACCTTCTGTGTGGTGTTTTATTAATTTAGTGTTATTGTTACACTTGTTTCTCCTGTATGCATATTAGGTTAGTTGTGGCCTTTAAATTAATCTGTATTAAGGCATTTGAGATGAAAGATTGTGTTCTGCAATGGATGTATTGTGAACTCAAGGGGTTGCAAAGCATAAAAGTGCCAAAAATATTCAAAAGGCCCACTAGAGGGGGGGATACCGTTAAAAAGCCCTAACTTGTAGCACAGAGGGACACTTAAAATCTTTATAACTAGAAAGATTTAATAATATAAAAATGTACTGTAGCACAAAGATCTGCTCTGGGGAGTACAATGGCAAAAGGAGTTACCTAGATAAAAAATGCAATCCAACAGCAAACAAAGTCCCAATGCAGTATTCCAAAGTCAAAAAACAGAGCAAAATGGAAACACCACACCTCAAGCACATTTAAATGAACTACAAGGAACTATGGTTTGTACCCATCTTTATTGGACTAAAGGCAGTCCTTTGTGTTGATGGACAGGAGGCCCTGCCTCTTGGGGAACCACCCACAAACCACATGATGAAAGATGCCTAGACTTAAAGAAACTAATCAACAATTTGAACATAGGAAATGAACACAAATGAGACATTTGAACCCCAGGAAATATAACAGGATGGTGTCCTATACATTCCCCTAGATTATGCCAGAATGTGCTCTGATTTCCCTTCACCCTGTGATAAAACAAGCAGCTTTTGAAAACTGATGGATGTATTTGTAAATGCTGTCTTGGAAAATGCTGATTCATATTTGATTTTTTTTTTCCCCAGGAAACAGCCCTTCCAACAACAGCCACTATATTTGACAGACCCTGCAAGACACAACTATCACACAAGATGTCACCTCCACCCGTGAATGAAAGTCTAGCATGCACTGTCTTAGACAAGTCCCTTTGTTGCCAGCTTGGATAGACCAGGTCCTTCAGGATTTGGAGACTGATGCAGATAAATGATTGAATTCCTCTCAGTCTAAAGCTGTAGAGAACATGACTTCTATGACTACTGCTGGGACTACTGAGGTTGCTGAACTCCAGCTCTCACCTTCATTAATAAGAAGTAACCCATTGAAGTGAAACTGTTATTATCTTGATTTTACTGTTTTGCTGTACATATCCATTCATGTTCAATAAAAGTCACATTTGACCATCGTTGCACTCAGCAGCATTAAAACCAAATTTAGCTCTCAATATGTACAACACTGTGAGCGCTTCAATGGAAACTTCATTATATAAAATTAAATTGATTTGAAGGAAGCAGAAAATGTGAATGTTGTGAAATGGTAATATAGGTCAATATTTTTGAAAACTTAATTTGTCTTTTGTTCACTACATATTGCATCCAAATAAGAAATTAATTGATTTGGCAAATATTTCTGTAGATAGTATAAACAGGAAGAAAAAAGCAAAAATTATCAAACAAATGTTTTAATCATGTTCTAAAACAGAGATGATTAAATACAACACATTCGCTTCATTAAGTCCTTGTGATAACACACAGCAAATGTTAAGCTTAGAAGCTGTGTGAGTTTTCACAGTACTGTTTTAATAATAATTACCAAAAAAAATTTAAATAAATAAATAGCAGCTGCATGCATTACCAGAAGCTGATTTCTTCATCATTGAGGAAGCAAACAAAAACAATCCAAAGAATAATTTTGTGATTAATGCACTGGCAAGTAAATTATAGTCCGTTCATTCTTGTGAAAAATCTACTGAATTCCATTTTAAACAAAATGATATAATCTACATAACCTCTCTCAGTTTTAAAATACATATTATCAGAAAAAAACCAAGTATGTTTTATATTCCTGCATGGCCTTTCTTGCGATATGCTGATTTAATTTAATTTCATGCAGTTTTGGATATGTTGCTGCTTGACTGCAAATTACCTTACTGAGTTTAGTACTCTGTGATAGAATTTCCGCTTAGCTTTAAAAGATGTTTCCTTAAGAATGAAGGAATTGTATTCAAT
>JANRMT010062837.1:37867-62506 GCA_026402145.1 Polypterus bichir lapradei
GTCTGCCAATCCAGAGGCACTGTCCCCGATGTCCATGCGATGTTGCAGAGACGTGTCAACCAAGACAGTCCTACAACATCCAGAGCCTTAAGGAACTCCGGGCGTATCTCATCCACCCCCGGGGCCCTGCCACCAAGGAGTTTTTTGACCACCTCGGTGACTTCAGTCCCAGAGATGGGAGAGCCCACCTCAGAGTCCCCTGGCTCCGCTTCCTCATTGGAAGGCATGTTAGTGGGATTGAGAAGGTCTTCGAAGTACTCCTCCCACCGACCCACAACGTCCCGAGTCGAGGTCAGCAGCGCACCATCCCCACCATATACGGTGTTGACACTGCACTGCTTCCCCCTCCTGAGACGCCGGACGGTGGACCAGAATCTCCTCGAAGCCGTCCGAAAGTCGTTCTCCATGGCCTCTCCAAACTCCTCCCATGCCCGAGTTTTTGCCTCAGCAACAACCGAAGCCGCGTTCCGCTTGGTCTGTCGGTACCTATCAGCTGCCTCCAGAGACCCACAGGACAAAAAAGTCCTATAGGACTCCTTCTTCAGCTTGACGGCATCCCTCACCGCCGGTGTCCACCAACGGGTTCGGGGATTGCCGCCACGACTGGCACCGACCACCTTGCGGCCACAGCTCCGGTCAGCCGCCTCAACAATAGAGGCACGGAACATGGCCCATTCGGACTCAATGTCCCCCACCTCCCTCGGGACGTGGTTGAAGTTCTGCCGGAGGTGGGAGTTGAAGCTACTTCTGACAGGGGACTCTGCCAGCCGTTCCCAGCAGACCCTCACAACACGTTTGGGCCTACCAGGTCTGACCGGCATCTTCCCCCACCATCGAAGCCAACTCACCACCAGGTGGTGATCAGTTGACAGCTCCGCCCCTCTCTTCACCCGAGTGTCCAAGACATATGGCCGCAAGTCCGACGACACGACCACAAAGTCGATCATCGACCTGAGGCCTAGGGTGTCCTGGTGCCAAGTGCACATATGAACACCCTTATGCTTGAACATGGTGTTCGTTATGGACAATCCATGACGAGCACAGAAGTCCAATAACAAAACACCGCTCGGGTTCAGATCGGGGGGGCCATTCCTCCCAATCACGCCCTTCCAGGTCTCACTGTCATTGCCCACGTGAGCATTGAAGTCTCCCAGCAAAACGAGGGAATCCCCAGAAGGTATGCCCTCTAGCAACCCCTCCAGAGACTCCAAAAAGGGTGGATACTCCAAACTGCTGTTCGGCGCATACGCACAAACAACAGTCAGGACCCTTCCCCCCACCCGAAGGCGGAGGGAGGCCACCCTCTCGTCCACCGGGGTAAACCCCAATGCACAGGCTCCGAGTCGGGGGGCAATAAGTATGCCCACACCTGCTCGGCGCCTCTCACCGGGGGCAACTCCAGAGTGGTAGAGAGTCCAGCCCCTCTCAAGGAGATTGGTTCCAGAGTCCAAGCTGTGCGTCGAGGTGAGTCCGACTATATCTAGCCGGAACCTCTCGACCTCGCGCACTAGCTCAGGCTCCTTCCCCTTCAGAGAGGTGACATTCCACGTCCCAAGAGCCAGTTTCTGTAGCCGAGGATCAGACCGCCAAGGTCCCGCCTTCGGCCACCACCCAACTCACACTGCACCCAACCTCCTTGGCCCCTCCCATAGGTGGTGAGCCCATGGGGAGGAGGACCCACGTTACCTCTTCGGGCTGTGCCCGGCCGAGCCCCATGGGTGCAGGCCCGGCCACCAGGCGCTCGCCATCGAGCCCCACCTCCAGGCCTGGCTCCAGAGGGGGGCCCCGGTGACCCGCGTCCGGGCAAGGGAAAACGTCGTCCAAGGTTTTTATTCTTCATCGGAGGTTTATTGAACCGCTCTTTGTCTCATCCCTCACCTAGGACCAGTTTGCCTTGGGTGGCCCTACCAGGGGCATAAAGCCCCGGACAACATAGCTCCTAGGATCATTGGGACACGCAAACCCCTCCACCACGATAAGGTGACGGTTCAAGGAGGAGCCACAAGAGAAAATGTCAGTGAGCCACAAGAGAAAATGTGAAGATGCAGAATCATCATTTGTTCCTGCAAAAAAATGAAGAAAGTGAAACCAACATTGCCAGTATTCATGGTGTATATAAAGTGGAACACAGTTCTGGACACCAACTCAGAAAAATTACTTTTTCCCAACAAATGAGTGGATTTACACAAAGGATACAATGTTGCTATATCATCAAATGAATGTGAAAGAGGATTTTCTCAGATGAATCTTAGTCAACCTCATCAGTATCATCTTTGTTAATACATACAGTACAACCTCTGCACTGATGTTCCTGAAAATCGTAGGACGTCCACTTCTTAAGTTCAACCCAGATAGATATGTGGACCTATGGCTGCTGCAAGGCAGTAGAGAATAAGAGCAATCAGCGATCATGAAAAGCAGAAAGTGTGGAAATTCCTGTAAAATGCTGCTCATAGAAAAGTTCATGTGATTACCCCCATCTTTTTTCTTAGAAAAAAAAGCACTGGTAAGGGGTATTAGCATTGTAAAATGCTAGAAGCCTATTGATTTTGAGCTGAATCACTCTAGGAGATTTTCTTTTATAGAGATAATGATTGAGTATTTTTTTTTGCCTGAAACAAAACTGAAGGAAGAAAAACATGATTTTCTTTTTTCAAAAAGATAAAGTTCTTTCCATTCATTTCACATCTCAAAATTTCAGCTTCAAATATTTGTTTTGCAAAAATCATGGCTTTATATAGAGAAATAGATTCAGTTGAGTTTTGTTTTAGATTAAATCTTCTCAAAATTTAAAACAACAGTTTTAGTTATATCTGAATAAAATGTGGTAAAGTACTTAATAGTATGCAGTTGTCATATGTAAATGCATTTTAGTTCTTTTAGACTGCAGGGTGTTGTTTCAAACCCTCCGTGTAGCAGTTAAACACATAAAATTGTGTGTGGGTGTTTGTCAGATCCATACAGGAGTTTAAAAAGGGAGAAAACAAAGCAAAAGTTTTCATACAATGCAAATGTATCTTATTTTGTTCCTTTTTTCTGGCTGTTGACAGTGGGATTCTATTTCATCTTTTGTGTTTATGTTATAAATGTAGCTTCCTATGGATGCTCAGTAAAGCCATTTGAGTTCTACTTTCTGTTGCAAGCATCACTTAAACTACCATTGCTTGCTACAGTGAATATGTATGACCAGCATCATATAGATATATGATGTCTCACGTGTGCATATAGGGGACAGTTGAAGGGCTCTGGTGACATTAATTCTCCAGGGGTTGGCACTCTATTATATCGCCTTGCCTTCTCTTTCTGTACCTCTGCAGACTGGAATGTTGACAACTTTTCCACCACCGTCATCAGCTCTGGTGTCTGTCCACTTGGACCCACCTTTTCCTGCCGGAAACTGTCTTAACTGGAAGAATCGCAATCTTTGATAGTCACATCCAGATTATCGTCTGAAAAGATGCAACTTAATGTTTAATCAACAACAACAACAACATTTATTTATATAGCACATTTGCATACAAAAAGTAGCTCAAAGTGCTTTACATAATGAAAAAAAGAAAAACAAAAGACAAAATAAGAAATTAAAATAAGACAACATTTGTTAACATAGAAAAGGAGTCCGTTGGCCAGGTTGGACAGAAAAAACAAAAAAAACTCCAGACAGCTGAAGAAGAAAAAAAAGTAAAATCTGCAGGGGTTCCAGACCACGGGACCGCCCTGTCCCCTCTGGGCATTCTACCTAACATAAATGAAATAGTCCTCTTTGTAGTTAGGGTTCTCACGAAGTCACTTGATGTTGATGGTCATACAGACTTCTGGCTTTTAATCCATCCATCATTGTTGGAACATCACGGTGCTTTCAGTAGATGGTGGTGGCGCAAGCCACAACCAAAAGGACACCGGAAAAGGAAACAGAAGAGAGAGTAGGGGTTAGTACAGTTTTAAGAGCCACCATGAATAGTTATTATAATGAGTTGGATATACAGAGTATCAGGATTTTAATTAGAGTGAAGTTATGAGAAGGCCATGTTAAAGTAATTAGCCTGTATTAGCCTGGCAAATTCCTATTGGCAGGCTATTCCAGATTTTAGGTGCATAACAGCAGAAGGCTGCCTCACCACTTCTTTTAAGTTTTGTTCTTGGAATTCTAAGGAGACACTCATTTGAGGATCTGTGGTTACGATTTGGAATATAAGGTGTCAGACATTCCGATAAATAAGTTGGGGCGAGATTATTTAAGGCTTTAAGAACCATAAGCAGAATTTTAAAGTCAATCCTGAATGACACAGGTAACCAGTGTAGTGACATCAAAACTGGAGAGATGTGCTCAGATTTTCTTTTTCTAGTTAGGATTCTAGCAGCTGCATTCTGCACTAGTTGCAAACGATTTATGTCTTTTTTGGGTAGTCCTGAGAGGAGTGCGTTACAGTAATCTAGTTGACTGAAAACAAACACGTGAACTAATTTCTCAGCATCTTTCAATGATATAAGAGGTCTAACTTTTGCTATGTTTCTTAAGTGAAAAAATGCTGTCCTAGTTATCCGATTAATATGCGATTTAAAATTTAGATTACAGTCAACAGTTACCCCTAAGCTTTTTACCTCCGTCTTGACTTTTAATCCTAATGTATCCAGTTTATTTCTAATAGCCTCATTGTATCCATTATTGCCAATCACTAAAATTTCAGTTTTCTCTTTATTTAACTTGAGAAAGTTACTCTTCATCCATTCTGAGATACAAGTCAGACATTGTGTTAGTGAATCAAGAGAATCGGGGTCATCAGCTGCTATTGATAAAGACAGCTGTGTGTCATCAGCATAGCTGTGGTAGCTCACGTTGTGCCCTGAGATAATCTGACCTAACGGGAGCATGTAGATTGAGAAGAGCAGCGGACCCAGGATAGAGCCTTGTGGAACACCATATTGGATATCATGTGTCTTTGAGTTGTAATTACCACAACTAACAAAGAATTATACACGTTTTATTTATCTGTTCTTGAGACCTTAATTATATGAGGTTTACCTATGGGTGCACCAAAGCTTCTCACTGTTTTTGCTTTGCCAGTTCAATGAATTAACATTTCTTCAGCTTTCCGTCACAAGTGACCTGTTGTTATGCTGTAGGCTAAAATGGTGTGCACATCTGTGTGAGTGAGAGCCTCCCTAACCATGCAAGGCTCACATGTTCAATCCACTACAGGTGTATTACTAACTGCATAGAGCAATAGATTAATGTTGAGAACATTATAATTTAATATGCACAGTTAGGTCAAATCATCCCTCCAATTTAAAATTCATTTGTCACAGGTTTTTGAATTGCATTGGACTGAACATTTTGCATATGAAAATGATAATTATTTTAAAATGTGGTTTGAAAACTACAAAAGCCAAATGTATTAGTTGAAGGTCAGAGACATGTGCTTCAGTTTGGCTAATAACCTTGCAAGAATCCTTCTGATCAGACTAAACCAGATTAGACCCAACAAGAAAGCACTAATTGTTTTCAAGGTCTGTTATGTAAACCCTGTCTAGCCTTTTATGTGGACACATTCCAGACATCTTTTTAAACCAAAGTGTAAAAATATTCAGTTTGCTTAAAAATTTAAATAAAAAGGTTATATAAACCCAAGAAAAAACATTTCTTGTTAAACTTTATGAAACATCCTTTCCATCCATGTAAGAAGTGGAGTAAGAATGTTTTTAATCATATCATTGACAGGCCATGAAATTTGTTTGAGGTAATCTTAGTATATCCTTTATTGTAAGAAAAAAAAGCGACAACTAGCAATTATTAGTGAACTGCGGAATATTTTCTGAGGATATTGATTTTTTTACAGTTGTTCAGTATTGACTGAATGGAAGAATCTACTCTCTTCCATAAAGTGATTGTATTAAGGTATTATTGCCTGGATTCATTATTTTTTTCAAAAAGAAATTGCTTTTTTATTATAGAACATAATAAAGTTCTTTAAAAGGGCCTGTGGAACTTATTGTTCCAGGCTATGCACAATCGATGCGTGCAAGATTTGTGTATAGTGACATCAGCTTTCTTTTAAAAAAACATCATTGGATTATTATATGTTGTAGGTTATTTATCAGAATACAGCTGATCCGTCAAAAACAGTTCTTTCGAAAAAAAAAATTTCAAAAAGAAAAGCTTGAATTTGCTGTATGCCAAACACTATCCTGAATTCACACTAATGAAGTGATCTGTAGATATATCCTGCAATAGTCTTTTACCGTAGGCATTCAAAAAAATGGCTCACAGGAGTAAACATACAGTTTTTACATGAGCCTAGCCTATTTTTACTTGATCATGCCTATATCTTTTGTAAGTCGCTTTGGATAAAAACATCTGCCAAGCAAATAAATGTCAGTGTATATGTAAATATGGCAACCAGTTGCTCAATTGCCACATTGCTCTTCAATTGGCTAACTCACAAAAAGCACCCTTTCTGTACTCTGTAAATCAATCAACCCCATTCTCCAGCATTTGCTGCCTTTATAAATGGAAAGATTTCCACCTTTACAATTTTCACAGTACTGCAGCACTTTAACAAAACACAAAAGACATAAACATATTCCGGAAAATTAACACACTCAAGAAAAGAAGACTAAACTGTAACGACCGACCCCTTTCCCAGCCGGCAGCTACACCTCCAAGACCTGTGGCCTGGATAATTTACTGAGGCTGAATCTTATATATCAAGCCATACCTCTAATAAACTTTTCCCCACAATCGACGTTGTAAACATACAGTGGGAGCCACGTCAAACAGCCGCCTGGAGCATGACAGGTCCATGACAGGACCATGACAGGACCATGCACGATCCGTGCACGGAATGTGATCCCCCGCGATGATGCAGTTAACGATGCCCCGCCCCATAAACGCCCCCATGCGCTTTCTAAAAAGATGGTTGCAATGCTGTATAATCCCGCCAGATGGAGCATTGACTGCTTCAGTTAACTGCAGTGTCCAGGAAGCCCTATACCATATCTTTAATATACTGTACAGGCAGTTCTTGTATTGTCAACATACTGTAGTTTCATAAATAGATGACGTGGTAAAAAAAACAACAACAAACCGATTAATAAAACAGATTTGTTAAATCACTCAATACACAACCCATGATGATACGGAAGCGTATTAGGGCCACGGTGAAAAAAAAAATACGGACATCGTGAAGAAAAAAAAATCAAAATGTCGAGATTAAAGTCGACATGTTGACTTTATTCTCGACATTTCCACTTTATTCTCGCCATTTATGTCGAGATTAAAGTCGACATTTCCACATTATTCTAGTAGTTTATTTTGTCAGTAGAATGTCGCAAATTAACTTCATCTTAAAATGAATGTTTAATTTACTAGATTTTCTCAAACCCCCGTCATAAGTTAATGTAGCACATTAAATGCTTTATATTAAGTGTTCCCCGACCCAGTTTTTAATCTCTATGCACTTCTTAAACTGACTTCCTCTTGCACACAGACAGCAGACAGCGATCGCCGCACATTGACTTCATGATATTCCTGCTCTATGAACATTCAGAATACTAACATACAGTGCATGATATCTTCTTCACGATGAAATGCATTAAAGCATGTATTAAACACGGGTGGCGGGGGGCACGGTGGCATGGCTGTAGTGCTGCTCTCTTGCATTACGGGGTCCCCAGGTGTATGTTCAGTGTAGTGAACTTTATGACAGGTGTGACGAGGCTCCAAAAAACTGGATACATGAATGGGTATCACACTGGTTTAACTGGAATATCGTGTAAATGTTGGCTTCGTGATGTGGTGGACGGAGACACGAACGCAGAATTCAATGGATGTTCTTCTGAGCGGGCTTTCTTTATTGCATGCGTGCTGTCTTTATCTGACGTACTAAACCTCCAGTTCCTATCCTTGCTTTTTCTTTCTGCACATAACCAATCACCACACGGTAAACGTCTTTGTGAAATTAAAACAAGTTATAAACTTAGACCTCAGAGTTTTCAGAGCTTAAAATGTACAGAACTTAAAATGTATTAAAGCATGTGGGGGCACGGTGGCGTGGTGGTTGCGCTGCTGCTTCGCAGCAAGGGGGTCCCAGGTGTTCCCTGCCTTGAGTTTGCATGTTTTTTTCTGGTGGGTCTACTCGGCGTGCTTCAGTTTCCTTTCAAAGACATGTAGGTTGTGGGGTTTTGTTATGTATTATTGACCCTGCTACTTTATGTGTTCCACGTATTCACCCTGCGATGTGTTGGCACCTCATTCAGGATTTACTCCTGCCTCACACAAGATGCTTGCTGGGATAGGCGCAACCCTGAATGAATGGCATAATTAAACATGTATAATGAAGACTTTTTTTTAATTTCTGAAAACTCCATCCCAGCAAGCACCGTGCCCCTACATGCTTTAATAATTTAAAGGTCTGAAAACTCCGAGGTCTAAGTTTATAACTTGTTTTAATTTCACAAAGACGTTTATCGTGTGGTGATTGGTTATGTGCAGAAAGAAAAAGCAAGGATAGGAACTGGAAGTTTAGTACGTCAGATAGAGACAGCACGCATGCAATAAAGAAAGCCCGCTCAGAAGAACATCCATTGAATTCTGCGTTCGTGTCTCCGACCACCACATCACGAGCCCAATATTTACACAATATTTAAGTTAAACCTGTGCGATACCCATTCATATATCCAGTTTTTTGGAGCCTCGTCACACCTGCCATAAAGTTCACTACACTGAACATACAACTGGGGACCCCGTAATGCAAGGGAGCAGCACTACAGCCACGCCACCGTGCCCCCTGCCACCTATGTTTAATACATGCTTTAATGCATTTCATCGTGAAGAAGATATCAAGTATTTCTCTTAGTATTCTGAATGTTCTTAGAGCAGGATTATCATGAAGTCGATGTGCGGCGATCGCTGTCTGCGCCTCTCAGTGCAAGAGGAAGTCAGTTTAAGAAGCGCATACAGATTAACAACTGGGTCGAGGAACACTTAATATAAAGCATTTAATGTGCTACATTAATTAATGACGGGGTTTGAGAAAATCTAGTAAATTAAACATTCATTTTAAGATGAAGTTTAGTTTGCGACATTCTACTGACAAAATAAACTATTAGAATAAAGTGGAAATGTCGACTTTAATCTCGACGTAAATGTTGAGAATAAAGTGGAAATGTCGAGAAAACTAGTTAGTAAAATATTTTTTAAGATATCCTTAATAATCCTTAAAGACAAATGCCCTCTGCCAGACATCTGCCAGATGAAAAAGATGACGTCGCATAGACGTCTCCGTGACGTGTGTGTGCTATCTGGGTTAACAATCCTTAAAGACACGGTACATCTGTAATTTATCTAAACCGATCATTGTAGGTACGGAATACAAATGCAGGCTATGTACAGTATTTTACATTACGGTATATTTTACCTAGTTCCATTTAATATACTGATAAATTATATTTTGCTGCAAAGCGTCTTTTTGATTAAAAGAGGAGTGACATTGTGAGTTTGTGACACTGACAGTAAGCTGTAATGTTAACTCCAGACTTGGTAAACAGACCATTAAGTTATCTAAAGTTATATCTGACCGCTGCTGGTGCTGCCAGTGATTTTCAAAACGGCCAATAAAAAACTAAACTGGGAAATAATCTGTAAACTACCCCAAACAAATTTTATAAAAATAAATAAATAAATAAAGTCACCACTTACCGCGAATAGTCCATTAACACTAGAATTACCAGAGCCTGCGAAAAAACTCTTAGATCCATCCCACCTTAAATCGCTTCTTAAAACTGTTCTCACCTCTCCGCCAGCGTCTTTTGTTAATCTAAATGTGTTGATAAAGAAAAGTTGCAAGTAGCCGGCTATTCCATCCCCCCATCGACTTAGAAAGTGCACAAACTTCTCCCAGCTCATGCCTTGATTTATTATTATATAGGTGCTTCCCTGTATGCCTATCATATAGTGCCTTTCCTTCCTACCTATCTATATATCTATCCCCTTAGCTGTTTTTATATATCTATTATACAGTGCCTTCCCTGTTTATTTATATATCTAATGCCTTCTCTGCCTGTCTGATTGCATATAGCGCTGAACTTACTGCTCTGTACTATTCTGGCCTCTGCGTGTCCTGGAGTACAAAAGAAACACCACCATACAGCAACATGTGGGGACTGGCAAGATCGGGGAAAAAAACACGCGGTCACTGATTACAAACCGCAAGATGAATGAAAGAGACAATATATGTAAAAACATCATTGCACTAATGCAATATTATTTGAAAACGATCAGCGTCAGATCGGGAGCATATTCAAACCCGATCTGACGCTGTTCGGTTTCAGATAATATTGCATGTGCTGTGTGTTGAAACTGCTGCACTGAATAAGCTGACTTCTTCTGTAACAGTGTCAGCGTGTATTCAAACCCGATCTGACGTTGTTCGTTTTCAAATAATATTGCATGTACTGTACTATTTTAGAATAAAAACATAATTTGATTTCAGTCAGTCTGTAAGAGCCAGTGTAAATGCATGATAATTGTAAAGGTTAGCTTTTTTTTTTTTTAATTCAGTTCCATTCTCTCAGCCGCGTTCACGATTCCCCCCCCCCCCACCAAATCTGACAATGCTGTTTTCACATAAAGACGTGCTATAGCTCAAATGTGATTTATTTGGAGACGCGCTATAGCTCGGATGTTATTTATATAGGGAACAAAGTACAGTGTCAGGTGCTCATTCAGTGTAATAGGAACCATAGCACAGAGAGGTGTGTACACTGCAACAAGTACACATGCCGTAAATGTTGGAAGGGTGTGTGGGAATTGTTAATATTTGAATGGGATGATCTTATATAGCACGGATCGGAAATCAGCAGTTCTTAGCATTGCCCCACGCAAGCTGTCGTATCAACCGCCTACTGTAACTTGCTTTATTTTTTCTTCACTTATAGTCTAGAATAAAAGTGCACTTGTTTTGTTATACTTGTAAACAACAGATGTTCCTGTGTTTGAGCGACCCGGGTATGCTCAAAAAAAATAGACGTGTAATACCACGAAAAGTGCACGCAGGCACAGCAGCTCGCAAAAACATTGGTACGAGAATGCAGTCACAAGTACGCTGCAGAGCTATAGCACGTCTTCAGATTGGGGGGGGAGGTAGGGAAGGATCTTGAACACGACTGAGAGAATGAAAAGTGAATAAAAAAAAAACTAACCTTTACAAGTATCATAAATTACACTGGCTGTTACACACTGAAATCAAATGTATGTTTTTATTTTAAAATAGTAAGAATAAGAGCAGTTTACTTTTCAAAAGAGAATCGTGCAGGATCGAACTCATGACCTTTTGATTACTTTTCAGCAGCTGATACCATTACGCTACCATGGCAGTTGAGATATGTATGTGTCAATGTGGCATGCTAATGCAGCTTTTTTTCCCTGCAGTTATATTTTTGAATAAAAGCATACTTGTTCTGTTATATTTGTACCTTTTGTGAAGCTGTTAATTTGATATTTGGACTTCAGGCTTCATACATTATATAGTCTATGCCTACATTTTGTCATTTACTACTACAATATGAAAAACGTTTCTGTTTTAAAAATGTGTTTACACGGATTACTGTAGAAACGGAACACACGTGAAATACGTGTATTCCAAATAATGATCTATTATTTCCACTCTAAAACTCCACTTCACTCCCAGATAATCAATCAAGGCATGAGCTGGGAGAAGTTTGTGCACTTTCTAAGTCGATGGGGGGATGGAATAGCTGGCTACTTGCAACTTTTCTTTATCAACACATTTAGATTAACAAAAGACGCTGGCGGAGAGGTGAGAACGGTTTTAAGAAGCGATTTAAGGTGGGACGGATCTATGAGTTTTTTCGTAGGCTCTGGTAATTC
Organism: Polypterus bichir lapradei; assembly: GCA_026402145.1. Taxonomy (NCBI): domain Eukaryota; kingdom Metazoa; phylum Chordata; class Cladistia; order Polypteriformes; family Polypteridae; genus Polypterus; species Polypterus bichir. Next base: position 49,755 of record JANRMT010062837.1, read on the forward strand.
TAGTGTTAAGCCGCCATGTTAATCTCTGTACTGCAGTTTGGTAGCGTCAGTTCAGCGGGGGAGGGGGTGAGTTGTTAAAATCACATGATTGCAACTCAGCGCAGCTAAATTGCTGGCCTGTGTTAACGTGTTCTTGAGAACAAAGCGCCATCTAGTGGTGGAACCAGGTAAATGAATAAATAGGGCATGAATGGGCGTGTTTACTGTGAAATCTTGACATGCCTTCTGTCAGTAGAGGGAGGGATCACGACGTGCATATGGCAGCCGTACTTCATTCGCACGCCATTCACACGGCCGCGGCTATTTGACGTGGCTCCATCTGTAAGCACAACAGAAAAGCAGATATGTAAAAATAATTAATTATATTAAATGAAAGAATAACAAAAAATCCAAATTTCTCACACGAAAATAAATGTGTATATATCTATCCATCCATCTTCCAAACCGCTGAATCCAAACACAAGGGTCTGCTGGAGCCAATGCCAGGGCAGGAACCAATCCTGGGCAGGGTGCCAACCCACCACAGGACACACACAAACACAATTTAGAATCGCCAATCCACCTAACCTGCATGTCTTTGGATTGTGGGAGGAAACCCACGCAGACACAGGGAGAACATGCAAACTCCACGCAGGAAGGACCCAGGAAGTGAACCTGGGTCTCCTAACTGCAAGGCAGCAGCGCTACCACTGCACCACCCTAAATGTGTATATATCAATATGTATATACCTCCACCAATCTAACAACACCATGTATACAATAACAAAAACCCTCCCTTGTCCCTGTAACATATAACAAACAACATGAATAACAACAAATGAATGAATACGGAATGAATGATAATGAACTTGAACTTGTGTACAACTGTCCTGAATGCGGAAGACTGGTCAACTGATATGAGAAGCGTTTGTATTTCCCGGAATAACTGGAGCAACCTCACCATGAATCCTCGGCTTGTGGTGGATGATGTAATCTGACCCCGGGGTCTCTAGTGATGAGGGAATTGAAGTCAGTCCGGCGGCATGAAAACAAACTGGTTGCAATAGCGCGATGTGGTAAACAGCAGGTAAGTTGATGCGTCGTGGTGAAATGTGATCCTCATCTCTCTCCTCTCTCCCCCTGTTCTCTCCCGATTGTTTATATAGTACTGCCGGATGTAATTGATTGATAGTTAATAGGTGTTTTCCAATTTGGGACTGCGGTCTCTTTCCATCATCCGTCCCCCTTGTATTTACGGGGACGACATTTACTGATGCACAAAAACAGCAAACGGGACGATGGAAACAAAATGCACTCAGTACAAACATTAAACAACGCTATTACTATGTAAAAGACTAGCCAAAAAGTTAAACTGAATTTGGACTCCCATAAATCATTACTCCCCTCAAGCCAAAGAAAGTGAGTCTATCCATCAGCCCACAAACACCTGGCCAGGGCACTGGCTTTAAACTTAGTTAAGGCATGTGTTGCAAAAGTCAGTGCTGTCTAGAAACAGATTGAACACACACAGACTGTGTGCACAGACTGTGTGCAGTGTGGACAACGGCTGGGTCCCATGCCGGGCCGGGATGCCCCTTTGACACTGGATCTGGGCGAGCAGCCATGGGATGCTCACTACGTCCCGTGGAACACTTGGTGGCAGCCCCCCGGGTTGCATCTGGCCCACAATGGTGGAACACTGGAGCTCATTCCACCGCCGGGGGAGCTGCATGGCTTAATGAGCCTATGTGGGCTGGACTGCAGCCACACCCGGAAGTGCAGCCTGAAGTAAGTCAATGAGCACCTGGAGCACTCAGGTGCCAGAGTCGGGAGGAGGAGGAGGAGGAGGACAAAGCTGCCTGGGAGGAGTGGAGGAAGATGAGTGATTTTTATGATGTTGTTGGGTTTTCTGTTGGTGTGTTTTGGGACTGTGCTGTAGCTGAGGGACACGGGAAGACGTGATCCTCCAGCGGAAGAAAAATAAAATCTTTCTGTTTATTTTCACCTGTGCCCCCGGTGTCAGTCTGTGTCGGGTCGACGCCTGTATAGCGCCTTTACCACGGTAGGTAATTAGTACACTGTAAACTAAGTACTTAAGTTTCAACTGAAAAAACTGTTATTAATGACACAGACACATGCGTGCACAGTGGAAAGTCCTATCCCGCATTTCTTTAAATAAAAGCTGTTCGGTTGGCAATTCTGACTGTAATGCACTGTGAGGCCTTTGGCGGCAGATGGTGTGTGCCCTTTGTTTCTTTATAAAAACGAACTACTTCATCAAAAACACTTGAAAATTTCACATTAACATTAAAACCTAAAAAATGCATGTACTGTATACTGTAAAAAATAATAGTACATTATCACAAAGAAATTGTAATTATCCACTCTGTGAGAGCTAAGGGTTTCAGGAAGAGGTGTTCAGGTGACAGATCTCAGGCCATCACTTAACAGAGAGATTAGAGTGATGCTGACATAAACAGATGGAATTTATTTGAAAAAAATGGCCTTAAAGAAATTACATTTTCTATGTCACTTGATTTGGGATGGCCAGCTAAACAAAAATTGACTGCAGATTTCCATTTCTTAATATTAACACTGGAAGATCAATTGATTATCATTGCTGAAAATTCAAGGAGAGATACATTGTAAAGGGATGAATTCCAGTGTTCATAGCCAAGAAGGTTAGACTCTCTCCAGTGGGAGGTGACCATAACAGGAAGGAGCACAACTTTTCTTGTGATGTTTATAATATAATATAATATATTTATAATATTATATATATTTTTTAGACACCTTTTTTCCTTTTCTATGGTAAAACAGATCACTGTGTTTTTTGGCTACTGCAAAATGTACTTTGTCAGGTAATGCTTTTGTATTTGCTTTAAGAGTTACCAGAATATTTTCATATTTATTTAAGTAGAAAATGTAAAAAAACTCTATTGAATTATAAGTCTAGAATTTTAGGAATGTTATTCTGGAGTATTGGCTGCAAGAGATATGCAAATTCATCTACCAAACACTGAGTCATGCCTTCACTACCCGTCTGGACTACTGCAATGCATTGTTTTATGGCCTCCCTACTAAATATATCAATAGATTACAATATGTTCAGAATTCTGCTGATTGTCTACTTACACACAATAAGAAACCTGCTCACATCACTCCTGTCCTTTATGATTTGCACTGGTTACAAGTCTTTTCAAGAATCAAATACAAAATTATTCTTCTCACCTTTAAAGCCCTTCATGGTTTAGCCCTTCATTATCTGTCTGAGCTGCTGTTTCCTTAAACTCCTGCTCGTGCATTAAGATCTTCAGACACATACTTACTTATTGTACCTAAATATAGGTTAGTAACTATGGGTGGCAGAGCTTTCAGTGTAATAGCCCCTAAAATTTGGAATGCTCTTCCTCTCAACCTTCAAAAGGAAAAATCTATTATTCATTTTAAACTCCTGTTAAAAACACATCTCTTCAATCAGTATTATTCATTTTCTTGTATGTAAATTCTATTGTCTTGGTAATGTGTTTATTGAATTGTAAAGTGTCCATGAGTGTACATAACTAAAACTTCTTTCATTCCTTCACCACTTTATGGCTAATGTGTGGTGAGAATACTGGCGCAATATTGGCTGCCTTTGCATCATCCAGGTGTGTGGTACACATTGGTGATGGTTGAAGTGGTTCCCCTCTGTTTATATAAAGTGCTTTGACTAGAGAGAAAAGAGCTACATACATGTAATTATTATTATTCATCATTTTCACACCTGGGTTAGCTTTATTTGATTATAAAGAAAGTTGATCAGAATGAAGAAAGAATAAGGAAAGGGGAGTCAAATGATGAATTCCCTGAATAACTGTTAAACAGACTGAACATCTAGCACTATCACGTGGTATGGTATGCATTTCCACAATTTATTTTGCTTTTGTTTATAGCACTATCTATTTGAATAATGCTTTAAGATTAAAATGTATTAAAACCTGCTTCTCTGTTTGCATGTTAGCACTACTTTATCAGCAAGGAGTGGAAACTTAGTTCACTTCTTAGCTAGTTCAATTGGGGATGAGGGAGAGAGAACAGTAATAGTCATACCTGGGTTAAGTCTGAAGGAACTGGTTGGAAAATGGTAGTGAACTGTAGTCAAGGGTGCAAGTGTATTGCAATTGTGAGCTATATACAGTATCCCTTGAGGTGGGAAAATGTAAAAATAGGCAAATAAAAGTAGTGATAGAAGTGTGACATTCAAGTGTGGATCTATATTAAAAAGAATTAGTGCAGTGGAAAAAGCTGTTTATGTTTTAAGGGTAGGTGTCCACAATAAAACAGTGAGAATGGATCAGAGGTTTCAGGGGGAAAGGAAGAAAAATGTGAGAGGTAACAGAAACAGCAGATTTCTTAAAGAAAAGGATTTTCATGTTTATTGCATATGTGTTTCTAATCCTGCCCTTGGATATCTTAAGTTTTTGAAATGTGAAACACACTGTCAGTCACTCTGAAGTCAGTGTCACTTTTTTTAATTAAAATCTCTAGTCTGTTCAAGAATCATTAATCATATAGTTAATCTGAAGAAACCTCAATTAAAAAAAGAATAAAGACCATTGGAAGGTAGCCAGAGGTAAACTTTTTCATGCACATGGGAGACAGCTTAAAGGTTTGGGTGAAGGTAATTCTCCGTCAACACAGAAGATGGTGCCATGTAATAACAACCTATCTTTTCCTCCCTCTGAGGAAAGAAATATTGACAGTTTTCCACCTCTGATACCCCTTCTGGGGTTCATCCACCTGAACCTGTCTCTTCCTCCCAGAATGCCTGATAACTGGAAGAGCAGCTATCTTGGGCAGTCAAGCTGAACAGACGAAAGTCTGTGGTAGACTTGTATGTTTTACACACATTTTCTTTGAATTCAATCTTTTTCATTTATATGGGATAGCAAAATACCCGCGCTTCGCAGCGGAGAAGTAGTGTGTTAAAGAAGCAATGAAAAAGAAAAGGAAACATTTTGAAAATAACGTAACATGATTGTCAATGTAATTGTTTTGTCACTGTTGTGAGTGATGAGTGTTGCTGTCATATATATATATATATATAAATATATATATATATTTACACACACACACATAAACATATATATATACATATCTATACATATACACATATATATACACACACACATATACACATACACTAGCAAAATACCCGCGCTTCGCAGCGGTGAAGTACTGCATTAAAATTTTTATTAAGAAGAAAATTTAACCTTTTTAAAGTGAGGGAAAATATGGCAATAATTATTTGTTAAGGATCTCTTTGCATACCACGTTGTCAGTTCGGCCCTCCGGTTGTAACATGACCAAGCTGTGCGCTGAGCTTACTCTTGAGCATGCAACTTACAGTTGGCCATGTGAACAGTAATCTTGTTTCAAATCTCACAGCATGGATTGCTGCTGTCATAATCGATTTCAGTTTCATGGTTTGTTTCAATTACGACAGTATTTGCAGGACTTGTGTTGAAGTGACATTCGGCATCTGTCAAGCGTTGTAAGCTTACAACCGGTTTCATCGATAACTTCACATCCAGCTTTTGAGAGTTTAAACATTCATAAACATCAAAGTGTCCACTACTGAAATTGTCACCTATGAATGTAAGATGTTTAAGAGGCATTGGCGGTTGTCGAAAGGTGTAAAATGTTTGGCCATTTCGGTACACTTGAAAGCACCAACCGAACAATTCAGCGGCAGCCATCAACTCACATGCAGAACCATAGGTGAAGGGCTTAAGCATTTCACTCTTCTAGTGCTCCTGTGTAGTATAATTATCTCCTGTACCGTCATCAGTCCACACCTTGAACCTGTCCCAGTCATTCAATACATAAGACACAATGTTCTTCCAGATATCAAGAGTGAGCCTGATATGGCCGTGCAATATGTAACACAGAGAATGGAAAAGGTAGGTGCCATCTCCGGGCATGGAAACCACTCGGTAAGTGACAGTTCTTTGATCGATGGTGATTACCTCGATAGACATGGTAATGGGGGTTGGAATGATGAAGGAAATGGGTACCTGAGTAATGTAAAGTAAGTGTAAAATACCTATACAATAACTATAATTGTAATAAACAAACAATAAAACAGCGGAGAAGCCGTGGATTAAACAAAAAGGCTGTAGTTATCAGCAGGGAGACGTGAATCCCGTGGCGAAGCAAGGAAGGGAATGTAGAGACTGGAGCGACAGACGGCCTTATATAGGCAGGCAGCCAACAACGTGGGAGGTGATGGGATGGGAGACCCAACGCCGCCTCACATGGTGACCAAGCTGCAGGCTATGGACGTATATATGTACGTAAATAGGATTCAGTTAGCGTTGGAAATCCATGTACCAAATTTCTTGAAGATGGGCCCATAAGTAACAAAGACTGTTGAAAAGTTCAATATGGTGGCCGACAGTGGCATCATACCACCGAAATAAGTATGTACATTGGTTTCGGTTAGTGCAGGGAAGCCGCCTACCAAATTTCGAGAAGATGAGGCCATAAATAAGAAAGTTCAACATGGCGGACGTTGTTGATCGTTACGCGTAGAATTTCGAAATGAAACCTGCTTAACTTTTGTAAGTAAGCTGTAAGGAATGAGCCTGCCAAATTTCAGCCTTCTACCTATACGGGAAGTTGGAGAATTAGTGATGTTGGAAAATTCAACATGGCGGCTGACAGTGGCGTCATACCACCGAAATAAGTACGTACATTGGTTTTGGTTAGCTCAGGGAAGTCACCTACCAAATTTCGTGAAGATGGGGCCGTAAATAAGAAAGTTCAACATGGCGGACGTTGTTGACCGTTATGACCGTTATGCGTAGAATTTCGAAATGAAACCTGCTTAACTTTTGTAAGTAAGCTGTAAGGAATGGGCCTGCCAAATTTCAGCCTTCTACCTACACGGGAAGTTTGAGAATTAGTGACGTTGGAAAGTTCAATATGGCGGCTGACAGTGGCGTCATACCACCGAAATAAGTATGCACATTGGTTTCGGTTAGCGCAGGGAAGCTGCCTACCAAATTTCGTAAAGATGGGGCCATGAATAAGAAAGTTCAATATGGCGGACGTTGTTGATTGTTATGACCGTTACGCGTAGAATTTCGAAATGAAACCTGCTTAACTTTTGTAAGTAAGCTGTAGGGAATGGGCCTACCAAATTTCAGCCTTCTACCTACACGGGAAGTTGGAGAATTAGTGACGTTTGGAAAATTCAATATGGCGGCCGACAGTGGCGTCATACCATCGAAATAAGTACGTACATCGGTTTTGGTTAGCGCAGGGAAGCCGCCTACCAAATTTCGTGAAGATGGGGCCATAAATAAGAAAGTTCAACATGGCGGACGTTGTCGACCGTTATCGACCGTTATGACCGTTACGTGTAGAATTTCGAAATGAAACCTGCTTAACTTTTGTAAGTAAGCTGTAAGGAATGAGCCTGCCAAATTTCAGCCTTCTACCTACATGGGAAGTTGGAGAATTAGTGATGAGTCAGTCAGTCAGTCAGTGAGTGAGTGAGTGAGTGAGTGAGGGCTTTGCCTTTTATTATTATAGATTTGCCACAAGGTGCCCCAAAACACTTATGTTGTGTGTCTTCTCATTATAAGTAATAAAACTTCTTACGACAGAGGCATAAAGTACTGCATAAAAAACGTGTCTGGATTTCCCTGTGAACATTGTTGGCTCATCAATGAAGAACTGAAAATGCATCATGTTGCCTAGACTGTATCTAGAAAAGGATATCTTTCAGAGCTTATCCTGCTCTGCATAAGTAGACTAGCAAGTTAAGCCACTTGGAGGCCAAAGAATACTTTGAAAGATCTACGGAGTTTAGTATCTAAGAGTAAAGTTAATGATATCAAAAGCAATGCATAACAATGATTTGTATGGGAGTGTGGCAACTAAAAAAGAATGATCTCAAAGCTCATCGGGAGATCCCCACCAAGTATGAAAGTGATCTAGCTAAGTCTTACAGTTAGAGAATACATAGCTTAAAAATCACTGTCCACAAAGTCTTTCCTATAAACTTGAATGAGCTAGATCAAATCTTCCAGGAGGAACGATACACAATCCTCTTAATGAATTTGCAAAGCTAGAAGACATTTTATTACCTCAAAGGAAATAAAGGTGTTAATGTGGCAAAAGATGGCTCAACCAAATATTTTTGAACAGTGTCTGAATGCCATTTTTCACTTTTTGTCTTTGTTTTCTATTCTAACAAAAAAAGTTTATTCTTTGGCTCGTTAGTTTACAAGGAAGAGAAAAACTGGAACAAGTTGTGTATCAATCATGTAAAAACGAAGTTATATTTCTCTCTTTTTCATTTTGTTTTAAGTTTACTAAGTAAAGAAAAGTTTAAGTTATTAGTGATTTCTTTCTTCTTCATCACAGGACATGAAAAGATGATGTGCAAACTGAAATTTGTACTTCTGTTTGTTCATTATTAAGCAGCTAATTGAAATGTTATATTTAAATAAAGTGAAGGTTAAATATCTACAAAAGCATTCAGGTGCTCCCTTTGAAAAGTATAATTCACAGAAAATGCAACTTAGAAGTAAACTGTCTGATTTCTTCACATGTTCAAATAATAGTGTTGCTGCGTTGGTTGCAAATTATCAAAATGCAGCAATGGTCAGAAAACTGTATACCAATCTCCTATTTGCAAAATTATCTAATATTCCATGTTGCATTGAAACTATTTCCTAACGGGCTTAATTAGCACTCTGTTATACATACATAGTTAAGAAAGGTCTATTTCATGTTAACTTACAGGGGGTAAAAGAGTATACCATAATCTAAATAACTTTGTGGGACTGATATTCTATTGAAATTAAGCAAACACTTAAGTAAACGTTATGTTAACATTAAAAACTGAATTGAAATTGGTGTACTAGAAAAAGAAAAAAGCACAATTAAACTAAATGTTTTTCGGACAACTTAACTATTGGCGAATCAGGAGCTTAAAAGATCAAATGGCTGCCTGTTCTTTATGAAACTGCTTATGTTTTTAAGTTGTTTTATTGAGTGGGAAGTTCAATGATCAGATGGGAATGATCTCAAATTAAAACAAAAAAAATAGAAATGAAAACTAGCCACCTTTGTGCCCTACCTCTGGTTTAATATGTGAATGATAGCTACAAATGGAGGAATAACAAGTAGGTCTTCATGGCCATAGGATGAGCCTATTGACCTTCCAACTATGAAACCCTGTACCCAAGAGGCTGCTGTATTGGTGGTTCAGGGGTTACAAAAAGGATTCAGGAAATGCAAAACAGATGACATGACATCTTGCAAATTGAAAATATTCAAGGCTGAACGATGTGAGGTTTGTATTTCCTCTTCAGTCGCTCGTTGTTTTAAGGACAACAGTTAGTGGAAACTCAATAAATGGCACCTCAAAAATATTTTCAAAACATGTTAGCAAATTTTCTGATATGCTTCATACATGTAAATAAAGACAGAGATTTTGTTTTCTACTTTTTCATTTGTTCATTTTAGGCCAGTGTTTTATAACAGGTAAAACACTAAGCTGTGAAATGGAAAGTTGCCAATTAATTCCACGCATTCTGAATGAGGAAGTTAACTTACCAGCTGTAGGACAATGGCAGTAATTGTTTGTAGCAGTGGTTTCATGTAATCTGTCAATAAATTCAAATGTAAAACTGTTTATAACCACAATGAACTGCAAGTAAGGTACTGTACTTCAAATCCGATTTAGGTCTTTTTAATGCAATCACACTTTCAATACTTTATTGAATTAGGAATGAAATGATCAGACATTATTTGTTTGTGGAAATTAAGTACCTTAAAACTAAATAGTGGTATCTGCCACAGGCGTTTACTGTTGAAAAATGCACACAAATGAATATTTTAGTGTAATGTTTACTGAATTATTTCACATTCAGCAATTAATACTATGAAGTCAAACTTATCTTGTGCTTATGCAGGATCAGACATGCTTTAATTACTAGAGTGGACTAAGGCTGATAATCCAGACCTTTAATAATTACTTAGTTGTTTTACTGACATACTTCTTATTGTCTCAACAGATTATAGGGTTTTTGTAATTGAATGGTTCACTCTTGACTTTAGAGTATTGTGTAATACAAAGCCCTTGTTCACTTCATGCAAAATTGTAAAAGTGACTAGTGGTAGCTTTAGATGCAGAGTGCCAGTTCAGCAGTTCTTGTCCTAAATTTATTTATGTTAAGTTTAGGTCAGCTTTCCCATTTCTTATCCACATTTTCTTTTTCCTGTCTGTGTACACTCAAAAATGTCTTGAGGGGGTAACATGAAAATTAAAAGGCACTGACTTTTTTTTCTGAATGCAGTATGCAAACTGATTTGATGTAGAAAATAAAATTTCCTTTTTACGCTTGTTTTTGTTATAATTAAATATTGTTCATAAAATTGTTGCATAAAGAATGGCAGATGGAAGGGTAAAAACGCGACCTTCTGTTTTACAGTTGGTGATTGGGTTCATGCATGGTAAACCCCAATGAATGACCACCTATCTATTGTCCCAATTGAAATAATCCAAGTGTTGAAGTCACATGTGATCATCATTATCCTAACAGCATCAGCCACAACACGGTCCATCACAGGGCACACTTGTTCTGACACCCATACTCCTCCTGACTGAAACAGTGAGGATTATCCACTTAATGTGGGGGAAGAACCAAAGGAAACCCAGACATTTTATTTTTGAAACTGGTTCAAAATTATCTAAATATAACAAATTTTCCATAGTGTAATAATGGTATTGTGTGACTAAGTAAATACTACATAAACCTCAGTTCCTAAAATCCACAAACCTACCTTAATAGTTTTAGTGCAATAATGCAGGTGAGTACTTAAAACAATTTTTCATTAGGAATTTGGAATCCAGTTATCTTTAATTCAGATAACTGTGGATATGTAACATGAAACACTTCTATAATAAGGCATTACAAATCCAATGCAAGCATCACCAATGAACGCTAAGTAGAACTACCCGAAAGCTGTAGAACATAATATAATGTATCTTTCATATTGCAAATATATATTACAAATACAGAGCTATTGTACAATTTTACAACCAGAACACAGTAAATTTAGTAATAGTAGTAGTATTAGTATCACGTGTACATAGTATAATGAAATTATTAGCAGTACATTCCACCAACATGCAATGTGTTGCCATTCACCATAAACATTAGTAATAAGAATACACATAAGAAAGTTTACATATTTAAATATGGGCTTTTTGTTTAAAGCACTGATGCTTATAAAAGCACAGAATGACAGCAATCTGTATTAAATTATCAAATTCTGCCAATCTTAATAAACGTAGACATCCATTTAGAAAAAAACACTCCTTGCTTTGTCATGGTTTGGCATTTTTAACAAAGTGGTAAATATACTTTGTTATTGTGAATGAACAATGAAGATTTTTTCCTTTGTATATTATAAGAACAAGACAGAAACTGTATAAAGGATTGGGGAACTCATAGGCAAAGTCTACATAACTGAAATTGAAAAAAAGAAAGAAAATACATTTACCAAGTATCGCACATATATCTTCTCAGACGGGAGTCTGGTTCTGACTGCATAAAATGGCGGTTCTTCCAGTTATGACAGATACCGGAAGTGATGTCAGTGATTGATAAACCACTAATTTTCCAGTTTGCAGCTGGCAGAAGAGGTGTTATTACAAAGTGCCAACCCCTAGATTGGCAGAGAATTACCATTATCAGAGCCTTTAAACTGGTGAATTAAAGGAGTACTTCACCCAAAAATTATATATTTTTATATGTTACTTAACCCATGTATTCTGTGCTGGTGACCAACAAAAAATTTTAATCTCATGTTTTTATGCAGAATAGAGAGAAAGAAGTTTATAACAAAACAGGTGGCAATAGTGACCAATATTGTACAAAATATCCATGGGAAAAAAAATCCATATTACTTACAGTATATCACATTATCTACATGTCTGCTATCCAGTCAGTTTCTCAAAACATGCAAAACAAATGCTTTTTTGTTAAAATATTGTTTAATAGTTGCTTGCACAATTATCAGTGCATATGATCTATACTAATAAAAGGCAAAGCCCTCACTGACTGACTGACTGACTCACTCACTCACTCACTCACTAATCAGTAATTCTCCAAGTTCCTGTGTAGGTAGAAGGCTGAAATTTGGCAGGCTCATTCCTTACAGCTTACTTACAAAAGTTGGGCAGGTTTCATTTCGAAATTCTACGTGTAATGGTCATAACTGGAAGCTATGTTTCTGCATATACTGTAAGGGAGTTGAGCTTGAAAGCCGTGGGGGCTGAGTTTCTTGTGACATCATCACGCCTCCCACATAATCACGTGAACTGACTGTCAACGCAGTGTGTAGAAAAACAGGAAGACCTCCAAAAAGCACTGAAGAAAACATGCATTATATAATTGAGAAGGCAGCGAAACAATAAGAAGCGAGCGAGTGACATATACTACCATATTCATGAGTGCTGCTACTTCGGAAAGAAAGCAAGGTGTAAACCTAAACTTTAAATTAAGGTCATAGACAGGCTGCCGCTGGCGTTTCTCATGCCCACGGGTAATGCGGGATACAAGTTTAATGAGAGGACGCAGGATATAAACGAGAGTTTTGATCACTTTGTAACTAAGTTAAAATTGCAGGTGAAGGGGTGTGCTTATGCAAATTCTGAGAGACTGTGTTTGTGGGGGATTGACAGTTAAGGCGGGTGGGGGAGTCAC
>JANRMT010062837.1:62906-83584 GCA_026402145.1 Polypterus bichir lapradei
TTTTGATATCATGAACGTGTCTGCAAAAACTGGGGTCTCCTGCCCAGCAAAAGTCAAGCAGCCGGCGCGCGCGCATAGCTGTGCCGGCCTTTGAGACGCTGACTGCGCTTCTGCCTTAAGTCAAAGTGAGCACTTTTCATTTTTTTCATCCTCCCCCTGAGCTATAGCCCAGACAAGTGCAAACACGGGACCCCTTTTCTACACTGCGGCAAAATAATATTAAGGCGCTTCACACTTTATTTTGCACGTATACGATTATGAGGTCGTCAGCTCGGATTATGAAGACACGCACAGGAATGGAGGACTGACAGTGCCATCACAGCCGATTAATAGCTGGAACGTCTCACCAGTCTACACAAGACCCACCGCAACTGTCCCCAAAAGGCGCTCATATTGTCAGCGAAAATATCTCTCTACACTATATAAAAGAAAAAGGCAACTTTCCTTTCTTTACACCTTTTTTCCTTTTATCCCAAACCAAAGCCTTTCTCTCTTAACACTGCAGAGGACACAAAACTAATTTTCTTTAATTGCTGGTATTGCCGGTAAGGCACATTACCAGAGGCAGAAATTTGAACGTTCACATAGAAGATGTAATTTCTATACCACAGCCGTCGTGTAGCGCCTTTCAAAAGGGATCTACTACCGAGAGATGATCCATATACATTTTAGCTGCTGTTAGTACTACTTACCTGTTGTGTTACACAGTGTTTAAAATGTACTTTACCCGCCAACCACTCCAGTAGTGCTCAATGTACCTGTACTTCTTAAAACGTTAATGTTTTACTGTTTAATAACTTATAGACTATATTTTATTATTTTTCCCTTGCACTCAGTGAGCAAAGCTATACACACACATATAGACACATACATATATATATACATATATATACCTGTGTGTATGTTTGTATGTATGTGTATATATATATATACACACACACACACACACCTATCTACATTATATATATATATACATACATACATACATACATACATACACACACATATATATAATTTGTGTGTGTGTATATATGATGTAGATAGGTATGTATATATATATATGTGTATATGTAGATATGTATATATGTATATAGATATGAAGATATGTATGTGTATATATGTATATATGTATGTATATATATATATATGTATATGTATATATATATATATATATATATATATGTAGACTCAAACCCATTATGACAGCAGCAATCCAAGCTGTGAGAAAACAGTAAAAAGGAGGCGTGTCAGACGTCGTGGTACATTTTCTGACGCAGCTAGACGAAAACAACTTCGTGACGCTGCCACCAAATACACAAAACAATTACTTTGACAATCATGTTACATTAATTTTAAAATGTTTCCTTTTCTTTTTCACAACTTCTTTAACACACGACATCGCTGCGAAGCGCGGGTATTTTGCTATATATATATATCACAGCGACACTCATAACAGTGACAAAACAATTACATTGACAATCATGTTACGTTATTTTCAAAATGTTTCCTTTTGTTTCTCTTTCCTTCTTTAACACACTACTTCTCCGCTGCCAAGCGTGGGTATTTTGCTATATATATATATATATACTGTATATATATATATATATATATATATATACAGTATATATATACTGTATATATAGATATAGATAGATAGATATACTGTATATATATATATATATACAGATATATATATATATATATAGATATGAGAACAACACTCATATCAATGACAAAACAATTACATTAACAATCATGTTACGTTATTTTTAAAATTTTTCCTTTTCTTTTTCATACCTTCTTTAACACACTACTTCTCCGCTGCGAAGTGCGGCTATTCTGCTAGTAAACAATAAACTAAAGCCTCATAGGAGTCATCTTTTGAAATGTAGACAGGACTCTTGACCAGTGAAGGAGGAAGAGAGGCTTATCTTCAATTCAAATGCAGTATTATGCAGTATTATGGGAATACGTCTTTCCTTTATCTTCTGAGTTTTTCGAAAACAGAGTATTAATAGTATTTTATCAAAAAAATTGACAAATTTTGCACCTTTTGAGCATACAAATGGATAATGAATATGCAGATTTAAGCAATGTGTGAATTTCTTTTCTTCTTTCCATGGATGTTTTTCAAATCATTTAACACTGGACATATCATGAATTGTTTTCTCCTATTCTGCATGAAAACAGGAGATTAAAATAATTTCTTGGCTGCCACTACAAAACTACATGAGGTAAGTAACATATTAAAAAAAATGTGGGTGGAGTACTTCTTTAAGGATAAAGACAAAAATGTTAATGTAATGAAAATTTTGTTTCTTTACAGTTAATTTAGTCAGAAGTAACAACAATATTTCACAAGAGAATTAGAAGTTTGGCTGGCAGAAAATATACCCGCTACTCTGTTAACTTATCAGCAAGAGTGAAGGTCTACAGGACAGTAGTGAGACCAGCTATGTTATATGGGCTGGAGACGGTGGCACTGACCAGAAAGCAGGAGTCAGAGCTGGAGGTGGCAGAGTTAAAGATGCTAAGATTTGCATTGGGTTTGATGAGGATGGATAGGATTAAAAATGAGTACATTAGGGGGTCAGCTCAAGTTGGACGGTTGGGAGACAAAGTCAGAGAGGCGAGATTGTGTTGGTTTGGACATGTGCAGATGAGAGATTCTGGGTATAATGGTAGAAGGATGCTAAGGATAGAGCTGCCAGGGAAGAGGAAAAGAGGAAGGCCTAAGAGGAGGTTTATGGCTGTGGTGTGAGAGAACATGCAGGTGATGGGTGTAACAGAAGAAGATGCAGAGGACAGAAAGCTATGGAAAAAGATGATCTGCTGTGGCAACCCCTAACGGAAGCAGCCGAAAGAAGAAGACTCTGTTAACTTATTACTAAAGAGGCAACCTCTCCTTTATACTCCAGCAAAAGCAGGGCCCAAAAGGCATGTGAAATGTTGGTTGTACAGGATGAATGGGTGAATTCACCCAAGTCTTTACCCTCATTCAGTAAAGCAGTAGGGGTATAAAAGGAAGGAGTCTCAGAGAACCAAGAGGCCACAGGTATAAATAGATATTTGAATCATTATTGACTTCCCAAGCTTAATGTTTCTTCCAGGTTGTAGTAATGACATGCACTACATGGGGAATCATGCATTCCGAGGTGACACTTAAATAAATAATTCAGTTCTAGATAGTTATATTGAAAGGAAATGTTTCACATATTCACCACTAGTTTGTTTAAAGATGTGTTTTGTCTAAGTGTGGTTATTTAAGTAACATGTTCCATTCATTTTTTATCTGTCTGTCTGTTTCAGGGTTGAAGCAAGCTGAAATCTATCCTGATAATAACAGGAGCAAGGCAGGGACCAGCTCAGAATGAAATGCAAATCAATCACAGCCCAAGCACAGCCACTCACACAAACTCATTTTGAGACAAATTAGAGATGGCTTTCAGCCTAACAGCATGTTTTAGCCTCCTGGAGGAAGCTAGAATCCCTAGAGAAAACCTATGTAAACATAGGGAGGACATGCAAACTCCTGCCCAGGTTCAACCAGGGTTCAAGCACTGTGAAGTGAATGTGCTACCTGCTGAGCTATGGTGCTGCTCCATTCATAAAGGAACTAAAATAAATTTCACTCTCCTGATACACATCAAAAGACTAACATTTTAATGAATTAACATATACAGTAGATATCTGAACTAGGCATTTATTGAAAAAGCACACCCACTTTGTATTCCCTGTTTCATCCATCAGGGATCTTTAAGTACTTAAATTCATTTGAATTCTTGTGAATGCTTTCATCGAAAATGCCACTCTAACTAGAATTTCAAGAGGTTAAATACAACATTCACTTCTTACCATTGAGACAAAAATAACCAGAACACCTAGTCCTGTTTACTTCACTTTTTAGCCATACTGGGGGCATGAAGCAAATGCCTGGGGCATTGCACGGTCTCTGGCATACACTTGACATTTTCATGTATGATGGTTGAAAACAAGTGTAAGAGACAGAATATTAAGACTAATTTTAAAAATTACATCTAAAGAATAAATACATAATTGTCAGGACACATTAATAATTTGTTTCTTAAATGTATTTCTTATTATAACACACTATTTTATTAATAATAGTTTATAATTTTATTTTCCTTTTTGGGTGATGTCACTTCGTTGCAATTCTGCATACTTGTTTTTGATAGGCACCGTCATTTTGTGCGTTTTTTTCATGAGTAGCAAATTGTTAACATGTGATGTGCACTCCATGTGATGTGTGACATCACGATTGTCATGCCGTAAACTATGGCTTTCAAAAATTCAAGGAAAGGGATATGTGTGTTTAAGCAAAAAAATAAAATAGCTTCAAATTATGGTTTTAATTTAGTTTGATTCTTTGACTTCACATTTTGTGTAGTCCTTTATACTTTAGGCTTAGTGTACCAATCTTTGCTAGGGACTTTGATTGTTCTCCAACTAAGCATTAACAAAATGTCCTCCTTGATCTCCATTGTTATATAGACTATATGAGAGGACTTGCATCTTAGCTCTCTTTTACTGTAACACAATACAGTTTTTGCCCGTTGCTTGAACACGTTTTGCAAAACTTGGCTCATCATGTCAAAACTCTACACACAAGTAAATAAGAAACAATACTGGGAAATAAACCATTCACATCTATGTCAAACTGAAACTCTGCTATCAAAACCTAACAATCCTTTGTCAAAATGTCATTCTAATGACATAATGATACCCACTTGCATCATATGAATACACTTTCAAATCAGCAGCAACACACTAGTCTACTGTACTTTATATAAAACACTGCATGCTTTTGTTTGCACTGTTTTTATTCAGTTCCACAGAAGGCACGTTTTCACAACACCCAAAAAATGAAATACTAAATACTGTACATTACAGTCGTGTACTTTACAGTACAGTAAATTCAGTTAAAGGAAAAATAAAACAAACATTACACTACTGTAAACACATAAAAACATAATTGTGCGTAAGTGGCCTTATGGATCCTGCCGTCTGTTGGGGTCTGGCCACAGGATCTCATCAACATCACAAGCAATGTCTTCTCTCGCTAAGCATTGGGGAAAATATCCCCGTGTGTCGAATCCATCCATCAGGCTCTTTGTTGTTATGTTGTGCATGGATTGACTTTACCTCAATGTCTCCACAGGCCTGTTCCATTTCCTGCAGAAGAGGCATGCTGGCATGTGGTTGGCGGTCATATACGCGCCATCTCCAAGCGAAAAAAAAACTCTTCTATAGGGTTAAGAAATGGCGAATAAGGGGGCAAATACACAACTTCAAATTGATCATGGTTGGTAAACCAGTTCCGGACGATAGCAGCCTGATGGAAACTGACATTATCCCAGACAACAACAAACCTGGGCTGCTCTGGTCTGTCCTGTACAACTGCATCATGAAGTGCATCTAGAAATGTGATTATGTGTTGCTCATTATAGGGACCCAGTTTGGAATGATGGTGCAGTAGCCCTCGGAGGCTTATGGCGGCACACAATGTGATATTTCCCCCGCGCTGCCCCGGGACATGCACAATTGCCCTTTGGCCAAATATATTACGTCCCTGTCGTCTACTTTTGCTAAGGTTGAATCCAGCCTCGTCAATGTAAATAAATTCATGAGGCTGAGCAGCTCCATCCATGTCCAAGATTCTCTGCAACAAAAAATACATATTGTGGATGGCATTACTCAAAACACACAACTACACTACTACACATACAGAACCGCCCCACCCCACCACACAGGTATCTGTGTAGCTTTCTGAATATATCTATGTGGCACTGATCCAATGGTACATAATCAGCTGTTACTGGACTGCTGCACCCATTCTGTATTGTAAATGTAAAGGACTGTAATACTTACCTGTACATATTCATGTCGAAGTCCTTTGACCCTGACACTGTTCCTCTCAAATAGGACTCTGTACAGTTGCTTCATGGTCATGTTGTGCTTTACCAAGATGCGTCTGATAGTGGTACTGCTTACTCGATTTATGTTGTTGAATACCTGTCTATCTTCAAGTATTTGTTGCTGTAGCTGGTGGAGACGGATTGCATTGTTTGCTCTGACTAGGTTCACAATGGCAAGTTTCTGCTGTTGGGTGAACAGGTGTTGGCGTCCACCCCCAGTAGGTCTTCTAGCCATTCTGTAGAAAAATGCAACCACAAATTGTTATTGGTTTGCTTCTTTTTTACAGTACTATATATACTGTACTTTACTGTGTATGCCATACACAGTACTGAAACATCTCAACACATTATCATCATATGTTTCACAAAACTACCACTTTTGTTTGAAAAGGAGCATTAGCCACCCTGAAATACAGTACATGTGATATGGCAATGTGATATGGTACAGTACTGTAAATACTCTAGATACAGTCGGAGTAGAGAAGAGAGTTGAAGACATACCTGTTTTCCAGTCGGAATGTCCTTATTATGGATGAAACTGTGAAATGGCTTAGATTAGGGTGGACTCTCTGTCCAGCTTCCCTCATAGTCAGGCCATGGTTTATGACATGGTCCACCAAAGTTGCTCTTATGTCATCAGAAATAATTGTCCTTGTATGGCCTCTTCGACCACCTCCTCTCTCTCTCTGTCTTCCTCTTCCTCTACCTCTGCCTCTAGCTCTCCCTGCTTCCATGCTTGCAAAGTTCTCAACATGGCTTAAGTGAGGTCTTTTTTAGCTGGCTGATTGGTGTTCCATTTTGTAAGTAAGTATTTTCAGGTGTGTGTCTAAGTATTTTCAGCTACCCAATGTGTTTTGTATTTTGAATAGATGTGTTTTCCCAATGGTACCCTGAGATTTCATTTTTGAACAAAATGTCTTATGTATGAAATAGTGTGTAGTGTGGAGGAGCAAGTGTGTTGTAGAAAGGATCGAGTGTGTTGCAGAATTGCAGCTAAAGTGCAAAGCAGCACTTTTATTTAAGGTATGGTTACAGTTTGTTTAAGGTATACTAACAACAACTTCAAGTTATGTTACTTTGGTTTAAGCATGTGTCTATAGTGTTCAAGCAATGGGTAAAAACTGTAATATCCACACACAAAAGGAAATGATATGAATAATTTACAAAAGTATTTATCTGAAACTTTAACTGACTTAACTGGATTTGTTTTACTTTAAAACGGGAAAGTAAGAAAATGTTATTAACAACCCATAAAAAAGAACTGTAAGGGACACATACAATGTATGTGACAATATCTGCATGCAAAGCAAAACCTTGTCATGTAGCAGATACTGTACAGAGATGTCTCAAACAGTAAAAAGGTGCAGAGCCCTTAGGATGTTATTACAAAGAGTCTTTCCAAACTACATCTGCAGAGTTTCAAGTGTTTGCAGCTGTGAAATTGTACACACACCACTAAAGTGCAGATTTGTTTTTCATGTTTATATCACTTTGACTACATATCCAGTTGTTTTGTAGGTTTATAGAGTTATTACTGTCATATGTACAGAGTGCAGTGAAATTATCATCTGCATGCGCTGATCCTCAAGCCACATGTCACTATTCTTGAGGCACAATGATCAGTAAGCTACCTTACCTCGAAATGTCTATCTCGAAATCTCAAAACACAGTTTAGACTGCATTATAAAGTGTTACAAGCATACAAACTGACAATCCTTCTGAGAGTGCCTAATACTTTAAAATTATATTATATTATATTATATTATATTATATTATATTATATTATATTAGATAAAATTATATATTAGAGCCACTAAGAAACAAGCAACATGGGCTTAAAACATATTAAAAAGTGTAATGCATTGAAAATTAATGTAGTTAAGGTTTTAAGTTTCAAATAAATTATCAGCTTTATACAGTAAGTACCTTGTAATGATGTACTCTGACAGGCACTGCATAAAACAAAAAAAAATTATTCACTTCTTGCACCAAATACAACGGTCATGTTAAGCTTTTGTGTCACTACTTTTTACATTTCAAATGAAAACACCAGTCCCATCATTATAGCTCCCAAGATAACCCACTGTTGACTTCCTGTGTCTCTTTTTAGGCAGTACCACACTTGGCTTCTTGGTCACTAACTAAAGGTCTACAGGGCTACTACTGAACAAATGTGTTACTGACAGCAATTTCAGAGTAGACAAAAAGAAAATAAAAAAATATCTGTTTTTGGGCTAGGTTCTTGAATACTGCAATACTGAATAAAACTGAATTAGAAAGGTAAAAATGTTGTTTTAAATAAAAAACACACATCTCTCCTCAATACATTACTACATTCCATAACTACCATGACTAGCTTTCTTCAACTTAAAAAAAATTGCAAAATGAAGAGTTTAATACAACATTCATAAAACCACTACATCAATTTGTTGGTTAATCTCACAATCATCTCTACCCACATTCATAAACAAGACTTTCCCTGAGGGGCAGCTTCTTACCCTTACCTAAAGGGAACAAGCCACTGTTTTCTAGGAGAACTATGACCTCAGATTGAAGATAGTAACTCATCTCAGCCCTGCCACACTCTGCAGTGAGCCACTCCAGTACATAGATCAGTTTAATGTGGTTATGAGAACAATTGACATCTGTAAAATAAGAGAGATACAACCCTCGTGACCCCCATACTGGATACTCTCAAAACAACAGCTGTACTTTGATCTGCTTTCAATGAAATTCATAAACAGGAGAGGGGACAAGACACACCCTTGGTGGAGACCAATCAACACATTGAATGACCTTGACTTAATTCCAACTGTATAAACTATACAAATACATAAATGAATGACATGCACACTTGGCCCTGGAACCATATACTCAATCTAGTCCATAAAGTACATGTAGAAACAACAGGCACATTCTATTATCCCTCAAGTACCTGTGCAGAGATGAAGAGTTGGTCCATGATTCTACTGCCAGGATAGAATTTACACTGCTCCTTCTGACTCTGATGCCTACAGCACAACCCTAACCAAAGAGCCTGATTCATCAGTAACTGTAACTTTTTGAATATGGACCATCAACACAGATTGGGGTGAGAAAAAATAATGCTGAAATATACCACTACACATCATTAAAGAAGCACATTAACCAAAATACCCCAAAAACACCCACTGATGTTAGCATTTTTATTTGTATAACATTTGTTATCCAAATGTTGTTATGTTGTCCTTGCCACTATGGAGTTTTCTAATCACCACTGCAACCTGCAGCCACAATGCACATACTACCATGAGAATTACGATACAAGCTTTAGTATAAAAGTGAAGGCCAGATTAAAAGGCAAGATGAAAAAGTCAAATTTTACAGAACAAATTTGGTTTTGCTCTGCATAAATACACCAGAGTGACAGGCACAAAAATATTATAAATAGGTAAACACAAATCTTGTCTGCCCCACTGGGCCTGATTGCTAACTATATGGTGACATGATTTACTCAAAACACAATGCCTTTTCTCCTATCTCTCTCCTGGTCTCTAGCTGCTCTACCTTTCTGCCAAACAAGCTTTGGTCTAGTCTCAAAGGTCAAGAAGTGATTGGTAAGAAACAGCCTTGTAAATCCATATTGACAATACTTCTAGAGTGATCCATCAGAATAAGTATTGGAAGTGAGAAACTCCTGGGTTTGCACCTATAGAGCTCCCTTTTTTGGCTAAAGATACCCTTATATTCCTGAATCCCAATTTACAAAGGGAAATCTTGCCTTTGTACAGCAGGGCCCCACTTCTTCCATGTGGTGACCCTCTACTGCTATTTATCACTCTAAGCATGTTTTTGTTTCCTGACATGTTGCTAGTGCTCAATGACCTCTCTTTCACTTTTGTGCCCTTGGAGTAACAACTTTCAGGATACTTCCAAAACAATTAGGGCATATACCCATACTGACTCATGGAAAGGCCCTCCACTTAGCAGTGTGCTCTTATGGAAATACTCAAAGCTTTATTTTATTTTCAATTGTTTATTTCATCCCATACTTTTAAAGAACAGTACATTAAAAATATAACCTTGTATATATTGTGATGGTTCATTCCTTTGGCTGCTTCTTGTCTCCAGGGATTCTTTTCAGAGTATCTAAAGTTCAGGCTCAATCAATTCTTCTTAAATTTTACCCTTCACCATAACATGAAACTCTCTTGTTTGCATTCTTATGGTTCAATTTCATGCTCATTTTCTTTTGACTATTCCCAACATGCTTTTAATAGGAAGTTTAGGTATCATTCTTACTGCAGATATGCCTCTATATGTTAGCACAGGGAATACATATTTATAAAATATTTTTCTCCTGAGGTATGCAGGTAATTTTTAATACTTTGAAACTAATCATTTTGAAGTTTCCTTGTAATGCTATACATCTGTTTTTGATGAAACCAACTATCTCAAAAAAATAGATTCACCAACTGAATACATGTACGTTTAGTTTGCAGATGGTAACCATTCATTTTGAATAAGAGATTTTTAAATTAGTCTCAAATGTTTTAGGGGCTAAAGACTTTAGAGACAGCATTAATCGTGGGCAGAAACCAACCCTGGATAGAGAGTTGTGTTCAGAAAATAGTTTAATGAGTAGCTGAAACATGTTTGAAAATAATATCTATCTGTGTTATCGTTGTCATTGAAGTTATAAATGAATGTATTGTGATCTGCCATTTATTTGTGTATAAAACGAGCCTGTAGCTTTAGAATTTGGACTTCCTCTTAATGCTGGAATCAGATCTATCCAATGATTTTGCTTGTAGTCACTTTGATGCAGCTTTCAATTAGAAAGTTGCCAAGATATTGAGAGAAGAAAGATTAAAGCCACCACTGAAAGAACATTACTGGTAAGAAAGAATAGAACTCCCATTTCTGTTTTGTTTGAGGTCAGTAAGTTATTCTTAACAGAGCATCAATAACCCGCATGGACTTTATTCCAGCAAAAGCGTGTTTCAGTCTAATTTATTGAGACAAATATACATGTAAGAACTTCATTATATTCTGTATACTAGCTAATAATATCTTTAAAACTATAACATTGGATCTGGTAGGACCTTTCTGCTTTGGAAGCAGCTTTTAGTCTGATGCTTATTTCATGTACTGCTTTTAGTGAATTCCTGTATTTTTCTTAATTTTCTTTGGAAATCATTCTTTTTCTACACCTACCTTTATTCTGTGGTTTCATTTTGTTTTGAGACTTTTTATCATATTTTATCATTCAATTCCTGTGTTGTCTTGTATTTTCAGGTTGCAAAGGAGACATCCATCAGTGGTGATTGCCGTTTCGAGAGTCATCCTGGATAGATGCTACTTGTAAACATCTTAATATCCACTTGTGTTTTACACCTAGCAATTTCAGGCTTTCTTCTTATTTCGCCTAGCTTGTAATTTGATCCAGTTTGAGCAATGATATCAGTAAACTAGGAGATTGGAAATTGTTTTAACTCAGATATACTAAATCTGAGAAAATATAATTACTTTTCAAAAGGTACACAAAGTAAATATTCTAACCTGTTTGGTTCATTGTCACAGAGGAACTAGAGCTAGTGTCAGCAGCTGTAGGTGCAAAAAAAAATCAATAAGGGATAGAGAATGAATCCATCATATGACACAATCATATATCCATCTACAATCACTCGCACATGACCACTTC
Source organism: Polypterus bichir lapradei (assembly GCA_026402145.1). Lineage (NCBI taxonomy): Eukaryota > Metazoa > Chordata > Cladistia > Polypteriformes > Polypteridae > Polypterus > Polypterus bichir. The sequence goes on from JANRMT010062837.1 coordinate 74,526, forward strand.
AGACTTTTCAGTTGATGCATCATGAAAGTCTTTGGGGATATGGAAAGAAAACTGGAATACCTAGAGAAAAGTTTGTGTGGACAAACGCACTGTCTTCTGGAGCTGTGTGATGGCATCTGAAACTAGTGCACCACTCTCCAGAAGAAATACAGGTTAAATAAAACTATATATTGTTTTGTTATTTATTAAATTTAGAGTGATTTACAGTTTTACTGAATTGCTAAAACACATTTCCTAAAATCTCATCTCTTTGTCTCAAAACAGTAAACACAAACTCTAAAATTCAAGCTACACTCACAAAACCTTTGACTTGTCTTGCAAAACCAAACATTTGACCCAAAACTATTTTAACTTTACTCAAAATCAAGCGCTACTGTCAAAAACCACACAAAACCAGCCAATGTGCAAACACAACTTAGCAACGATTACACATTACATAAATGAATACAAAACACTGTGGGATAGCGAGAAAATAATATTTATTTATTCATTCATTTATTCTTGTACTCACATTTTAACAAAAAAAGAACTGCAGCAAAAAAGTTATATAAATAAAAATATATATATATTTTTACAGCATATTCAGATAATTTATTCTGCCTCAGCATCATGCCTCTGTGCTGGGTCAGGCCACAGGACTTCATCCACATAACATGCTATGGTCTCCCTTGCAAGGCAATGAGGAAAGAATCCTTTAGCATGCCGAATCAAGCCCTGGCAAGATTCCACTCCTATCTTACCACATGCTCCATTCATTGCTTAAAGTAGAATTTTCCTGTGTGTAAGAGTTTCGGTCGTATGCTTTCCATCTCCATACCGAGAAAAACTCCTCAATAGGGTTCAAAAAAGGGAGAGTATGGTGGAAGAAACGCATTCATAAAATGCTGCTCATTGTGAAACCAATCGCGTATTCTTGGACCACGGTGAAAGCTCACATTGTCCCAAATGATAACATACATGGGATGCTCTGCCAGCTTGCGATCTCTCTGCTCAAGCAAAGCATCCCGTAGACCATCCAGGAATGTTACTAGAAGTTCGGTGTTGTATGGCCCAACAGTAACATGACTGTGGAGAACCCCATAGCTGCTGATGGCAGCACAGATAGTTACATTTCCACCACGCTAGCCAGGCAGTTCAATAATGGCACATTGACCTATGACGTTGTGACCTCTTCTTCTGCTTTTTGCTAGATTGAATCCAGCTTCATCCACGAGGATGTATTCATGAGGCCTAACCATTGAGTCAAGCTTAAAGATTCTCTGTACCCAGTGACAACAAACTACATTTAGTTCTGTAAATGACACAGTATGATGTATACATGTGCTGCATCCCAGACAATACAGTATACATTCTAGTAAGGAGTTTACTGTAAAAGTTTACTTACTTGCATATATTGACATCATTGCTCTTTCACTCTCTCACAGTTTTGCTCAAATGGTACCCGATAAACTTGTTTCATCCTTATCTTGTTGCATTGCAGGACATAGTCAATTGTTGACAGACTCACACTATTTATTCCCTCAAAATGTATGTTGTCTTCTATAATCCGCTGCTGTATTTCACGCAATCGAACTGCATTATTTTGACGGACTATATCCACATTAAGTGTCTCCTGGTGTTGTGAGCATATGCGTGTTCTTCCACCCTCATGTGGCCGTCTTTCAATTCTAAAAAAACACCATTTAGTTATAAGTATACTTTATATATATATATATATATACATCTATGTTTTCAGTAAATGTTTTCAAACACAGTACCATGGAGAAATTATTTTTCATTGTCCCCTTACTGAGACAAGTATACTTTTTACCTGTTTTCTTCTCTGAAGGTCCAGATTATAGTAGCCATGAGAACCTGCTTAGGTTTGGTTGCACATGTTGCCCTGCCTCCCTCATAGTCATGCCATGCACCAGAACATGATCTATGACAGTTGCTCGAATGTCATTTGAAATTACAGATCTTCTTCTTGATCTTAGTCCTTGCCCACCACCTCTGACACGGACTCCTCATCCTCTTCTATTGTATTGCTCCATTGTTGGATCCACTCATGCCATTTGCATTTCACTAGGCTTATATACTGTTTATTAATTGGGTTCACTGATTGGACACATGTGTTTTCAATTTTGAGTGGTAGTGTGTAAATGATGAAAACAGTGTGTTAGTTGTGTTTAACTTTGGTAGCCTGTGTGCACCATTCTGGGTACAAGTGCACCACACTGCTAAATGTGTTTTGTGTTTGAGAATGTGTTTAGAGTTTTGGTAAATGGGAGATTCAGATTTGCAAATTGTGTCCTAACCAGATGAATAGTGTTTAAGATTTTGACAACTGTGGGATTAATTTGATGAAAGAGTTTTGGTAGTTGACAGTTTAGTTTTTACAATGGAATTTAGTGTTTTAGCAATTCAGAAAAACTGTAATGAAAAGATAGTAATGCCTATGAATAAAATGTGAATGAACATTTTAGTTCAGTGAATAATCTTGTGTTTTTCTATATGTTGCACCACAGTCCTGGGAAAAATTATTTCATGTACCTGTTTGCTGCAATAGTGTGTGTGGATAGTATGCAAATAAAGCCACTACACTTGACTTTACTTGACTTGACTTGAGGTTGAGATCAGTTTGCAGTTGTAAGCTTTAAAGGAATGGTCTCTTAAGCATTTTTGCCCATAGGAGTCTCTGCTGTCATGCCCTTTCCTCCTTAATTAACATCTTGTTACTAGATTAACCTCAGAAAGCAAGGTAATGAAAACTTGGTAGAGTTGCAGTTTAGACTTTTGTGGTTTGAGAATGCAGGTTGGGAGACGGGGAGAGGTACAGCTGACTTTCTGCATTACTGTTACACACTTTTAGTGCCACTGAAAACCTAGCACAGGGATTGGGCCAATATTTGTTTGAACAGTGCTAGGTTGTCATTTGAAGCTGAAATACTATTTTTTGTGCAAAAATCAATTATGTCTTAATCCCGAAATATATACCGCACCCTAATTTTTACAAAGAAAATCACGAAAATTGTTTTGCCCCATGTATGACGCGTGTTGTGATTGTACAGGAAGCATTTAGAGAGAGAGAAAGCGTGAGTGCGCGAGCAAGCGAGCGAGAGAGCACGAGTGCACATGCCAGAGAGAGAGAGAGCGCGAGTGTGCGAGCAAGCGAGCGAGAGAGAGCACAAGTGCGTGAGCAAGCGAGTGAGCGAGAGAGAGAGAGAGAGAGAGCGCAGGTGCGCGAGCGAGAGAAGGAGCGAGCGAGCCCAAGCAGAAGAAGTAAACATTACAGAATTACATTTCCTTGTGTATGACGAGCACCTGATTTTCTAATGCTAATTTTCAGGAAAAAATGTGCACGTGCTACAAGCGTAAATACGGGTATTTGTTTTAAGCTAAATAATCATCCCCATGTACATTCTGTTTTCATCCTGTGCAAGGTTAAACTCATAGACAGACAAACACTGAACATAAAAGAAATGAAAGATCTGACTTAGAGGCAGATGCAAAATCGAGGTGTCTTTACTTGTAAATTTTAAGCTGTCATGTATTCCCATTTACTGCATTTCTTTTCCTTATAATAAAATTGAGACAAAAAGAGTATATACTATAAAATGTATAAAAAGGCTGTCCTTCACAAATGCTAATTATAAAGATATATTTTTACAATATAATTTAATAAGCTGTAAAACAGGTGCATTTAAATGTACCAGAAAGTTTATCTTTATTAGATATAATATGTTCAAAGGCAAGCATTACAGTAATCCCTCGCTATATCGCGCTTCGACTTTCGCGGCTTCACTCTATCGCGGATTTTATATGAAAGCATAACTAAATATATAACGCGGATTTTTCGCTGCTTCGCGGGTTCTGCGGACAATGTGTCTTTTTACTTCCTGTACATGCTTCCTCAGTTGGTTTGCCCAGTTGATTTCATACAAGGGACGCTATTGGCGGATGACTGAGAAGCTAACCAATCAGAGCACGCAGTTAAGTTCTCCTGACTGAGAAGCTAACCAATCAGAGCACGCAGTTAAGTTCTCCTGACTGAGAAGCTAACCAATCAGAGCACGCAGTTAAGTTCCTGCGTGGTGAATGCAGTGTTAACTAGGAAGTCTTGTCTCTCGCATTCAGCATCAACGTGTTTCGCTGTGTAAAGAGTTGTGCTCTTTTGTGTTTATCTTTGTGCATAGTCAAGCCCTTCATTATGGCTCCAAAACTATCTGCTACTGCTTCAGGGGCCGTGCCCAAGCGCCAACGAAGATGTTAACGATTGCCGAAAAGGTAAACGTTTTGGATTTGTTGAAGGCTACGATTCTTTTTATTTTAAAAGTAGGAAAGGAATATAAGATTTACGGCCGCAGTGTCCTTTTAACCAGGGTGCAAAACGAGTTGTAAGTGGATGTAATAAGGCAGTAGTCTGGATGGAATCTGCTTTAGGGATTTGGATTGAAGACTTCCAGAAGAAGAACAACGGCAGTGCTACACAATCGCCTGAAGTGGCCTTTTAAGAAGAGCTGTAACGCTCTCCTTTGTTGTGCAGTAAAATTAAACTCATTGTTATCGGACAAGTCATCATGTCATTGTTGGTGAGTAGCCATAATTAATTTTCTACTTACAGTACTTAGTACATGTACGTACATTTAGTGTCACTGTACACACATTTACTGTATACTATTTTTCTTGCATTGTACGTATTTATTGCTGGTGGCCTGTCTATCGTAATGGCTGTAACATATGTGATATCGGAGACACTCAATATCTTTAAAATAATATTTAGGTTTTACTGTATATAAACAGTGTGTTTATATACATAATTTCAATGAATCTTACCTAATATCTAAGAGAATACAAAGGGATTATGCTGTATAACTCTGCGGGGAATATTTATAAACAGTGTGGGAGAGTTTATAAAGGCTTAAAATATATAAAAATAACCATACAAACATATGGTTTATACTTCGGGGATTTTCACCTATCGCGGGGGGGTCTGGAACGCAACCCCCGCAATCGAGGAGGGATTACTGTACTGGCTAACCCCAGCAGAAATCTGAAAAGAGAAACATCTTACCCAAAATATCACATTACACAATTATCTACTCAACAATATTAAAATATAAACTTAGTAGAAAAAACTCTCTAAGGATTAGCTTGGAAATAATGCAGAGGAAAATCAGAAAACATGGAAAACAGCTTCAACTGCTTGCAACCTTGACTACAGTACTTGCATAAGATGGATGTTCAACAATGGCCTAATGAATATGGCATTTGACTAAAGCTTGTGAATAGACACTGCCAAACTGTTGTTTAATAATCACTTTAATAGCATTAAAAAGCCAAATGGCTACAGGTTACATAATGTAGTCTTTTACAAACTTGGCACTAATGTAGCTTTGCTTGTTCTCCTCATGTCTGAAAAGGGTTTTCTATAAGTGCACTGGTCTTCATCTTCAACCAAAAGTGTGTGCTGGGATAACTGGTGACTTTGATCAATGTAAGTTATAATGCATGTTTGAATGAGTGAACCTTGTGAAGGACATTTGCCTTCTCCAGGAACTCTTACAACTAAATATATTGAAAAAAATGATATTCATATCTTCAAAGAGGAAAGAGATGGTTCTTAATGCAACCAAGAAATATTATACTTGAAATAATACCCTTTAGTTTATCACATTTGTTTTGTTCCTTCCATAAGGTTGATTTTGAGGTTTTCTATACTTTTAGAATTGTAGTCATGATTTGCTAACTTTAGGCACAAAAGAACACCCTTTATTATTATTATTATACCTCAGTACCTCTAGGTCAGCAGACATACATGTAGAGTTTAGGTTATCTACATTTACACAACTGAAATATGATGAATAACTTCATTTCACTATTAAATATTGAGTGCTTAATTAGGTATAAATAATTGCTAAAAATAACATCCTCTCATTTTTTTTAACCACTTCCCCTAGGCGAGGGTTTGGGTGTTCTCTGAGAGCTCCACATTTCAAAGATGTTAATATTAGATTGTTTGGCAATTCCAAAGAGTCCCTTATAAACGTGAGTGTGGGTGTGTACATGAATGTGCCCTACAATGGACTGCTTGCCCAATCAGGGCTGATACCTCTCTGTCTGGATATGCTTCATACGCTGTATTAGATCAAGTGTTTTCCATAATGGATAGATAAATTAATTAATGCATTTAAGAACAGAGTTTATAATCTTAAACAATACTAACAGCTGCACAAACTTAACATGATTTTCTGTACGCTAGTTTATTATGTGGTTTAAAATTGTTCAAGAAAGGTAATTTAAACCCCATGGTGCTTACTATATTAGTTTAAATTGAAAAAGCCTAAAATATTAGTCTTGATATACATATACATACCACAGTACTCTCCTCGTTCATGCTTCAAACAAAACAGGTGCCAAGGCCCTGTCACTGCTCTTGCTGCATTAAAGATCAGATACAAAACAACTTAAAGTATCAAAAATAAAACTAGAGAATTGGAGTTGCATGTAGTGGAGCATAACCATGATGTTATAGTAATAACAGAAACCTGGCTAAATAAAATAGTGGGGATGTGTAGAACATAGAGGGATACACATTTGCTAGGAAGGATAGACAAAACATAAGGTATCTGGGGTTGCTGTTTAGGTCAAACATAATTTAAATGTAAGTTGTCTTCAATTGGATGATGGGCCCCACCTTAGTCTGGACACCTGACTTCTGGAAAACATTAGGGAAAGAGGCCTAGTTTTAGGAGTGTGTTATAAACCACCCAATGCAGATAGCAACTTCAATGCAATCTTTTTAGTAATATTAAAAAGGCAAGTTTGCAGGAGGACATTATAGTCATGGTGGACGTTAGCTACCTGAATATTAACTAGGATAACATTGCAAATAGTGGAGTAAAAGAGCAGGAGTTTGTAGAAGACATTTTTAATATGTTAAAACACCAATACACCAACCTGTATAAATTTAGTATTTTGTAATAATCAGGATAGAATTGACGGTGTAGAGGTGATTGAAACACTAGGGTCAAGTGACCAAAATATAATACAATTCTCAGTGTTTTGTAAAAATGTGGATTCAAAGACTAAAACTGTTAAGTTTAATTTTGCTAGGGCAAATTTTGAGTAGATGTGGCAATTGTCTAAGGAGGAAAGACTGGGATAAGCTTTTAAGTGTGGAGACAGTTGAGGAGCAACGGAACAGGTTTAAAAATATTTTACATATAGTGTAGGACAGGTAAATACCTACATCTGGAATTAGTAGAAAGTTTTTAAAAAATTCCACATTGGGTTAAAAAGAGTTGAAAAAGAAGCTACAAATAAAAAAACAGCTGTATAAGATTAATAATTACAATGTGAATTGTAGGGAGAATGAAAATATGAAGGCAACCATTAAGAAGGATATTAGGAAGGCTAAAAGGCAGTTAGAGGGGAATATAGCAAATAAGGTGAAAGATGACCCCAAGAGATTCTTTCAGTATTTTAGTAGTAGAAGAACAGTCAAGGAGGAGGTAAAGTGCATAAATAGTAAAAGGAAATTAACAAAACAGAGACAGTCAAATAGCTGATGCTCTAAACTTGCATTTTTCTGCGGTCTTCACATATGAGGAAGTAAATAACTAGCCAGTGGTAAAAGGGACTAAGGCACTGAGTACTAAGAGATTTGGAAATTGTAGAGGTAGAAGTGCTGCTTAGATTAAATAGGCTGAAATTAAACAAATCACCAGGACCAGAAAACCCTTGATGAATATTTTTAGGAAGTCACTGTACACTGGAGAAATTCCTAACAACTGGAAGATGACAAATATTATCCCATTACATAAAAAGGGTCACTTTAGGGTAAAAAGCTTATCATGCATCCGTGGTAAATTATTGGAAGGAATTATTAAGGGAAAGATTGAGCAATACTTGTCAAGGAGTATTATGGAACAGTCAGCATAGGTAAAGGAGAGGGAGGTCATGTTTTACCAACATGTTGGAATTCTATGAGGAAGCAACAAAAGAATATGATAAAAGTGGAGCATATGATATTATTTATCTTGACTTTCAGAAAGCATTTGATAAGATGTCACATGAGAGTTTGGGCATCAAACTAAAAGACATGGAAGCTCAGCGTGTTGTTTGTAGATGGTGTAAAATAGGCCACAGACACAGGAAGCAGAGTAGTATTCCATAAAATAGCCGCTGCTATTTTTAATAGATATAAATGATTTGGATAGGAATATAATTAACAAGCTAGTTATGTTTCTAGGTGATACCCAGCTAGGTGGATTGGCAGATTATCTCAAATCTGTTGAATCTTTACAGGAGGCCTTGGACAGCATCCAGTCTTGGGCAGATTTGTGGCAGATGAAATTTAAGCTAAGTAAATATAAAGTATTACATGTAGGAAGTAAAAATGCTAGGTTTGAATACCCAAAGGAGGTCTGAAAATCAGATGTACACCTTATGAGAATGATTTAGGAGTCATAGTATACTCAATACTATCAACTTCTAGACAGTGTTCAGAAGCCATTAAAAAGGCTTACAGAATGTTAGGTTATACAGCATGATGTGTAGAGTACAAGCCCAAGAAGATTGGAAAAAGTCCAGAGAAAGGCAAATAGTCTGATTCCAGGGCTACAGGGGATGCATTATGAGGAAAAATTAAAAGAGCTGAGCATTTTCAGTTTAAACAAGAGAAGATTAAAATGATACATGAATAAAGTGTTTAAAATTATGAAGGGAATTAGTACAGTGGATTGAGACTGTTATTTTACAATGTGTTCATCAAGAACATGAGGACACAGTTGGAAACTTGTTAAGGCTAAATTTTGCTCAAACATTAGAAAGTTTCTCTTTACACAGAGAACCCTAGACACATGGAATAAGTTACCAAGTAGTGTGGTAGACAGTAGGACTTTAGGGACTTTGATGTTAATTAGAAGAATTTAGTGGCTATGACTGGTGAGTGTTCTGGTCTATCACTGCCCCTGAGTACTTCTCTTGCAAGAGCTACACTTCAGAATAGATAGATAGATAGATAGATAGATAGATAGATAGATAGATAGATAGATAGATAGATAGATAGATAGATA
>JANRMT010062837.1:88584-109178 GCA_026402145.1 Polypterus bichir lapradei
CTAGAAGTGTTTGATACTGAAGGAGAAATAACAGTAGTTAACTTTTAGATAGATAGATAGATAGATAGATAGATAGATACTTTATTAATCCCAAGGGGAAATTCACATAATCCAGCAGCAGTATACTGATACAAAGAAACAATATTAAATTAAATAGTAATAAAAATGAAAAAAGTTAGCATTTACTCCCCCGGGTGGAATTGAAGAGTCGCATAGTGTGGGGGAGGAACGATCTCCTCAGTCTGTCAGTGGAGCAGGATAGTGACAAAAGTCTGTCACTGAAGCTACTCCTCTGCCTGGAGATGACACTGTTCAGTGGATGCAGTGGATTATTCATGATTGACAGGAGTTTGCTTAGTGCCCGTTGCTCTGCCACAGATGTTAAAACGTCCAACTTTACTCCTACAATAGAGCCTGCCTTCCTCACCAGTTTGTCCAGGCGTGAGGCGTCTTTCATCTTTATGCTGCCACCCCAGCACACCACCGCGTAGAAGAGGGCACTCGCCACAACCGTCTGGTAGAACATCTGCAGCATCTTACTGCAGATGTTGAACGATGCCAACCTTCTCAGAAAGTATAGTCTGCTCTGACCTTTCTTACATAGAGCATCAGTATTGGCAGTCCAGTCCAATTTGTCATCCAGCTGCACTCCCAGGTATTTATAGGTCTGCACCCTCTGCACACAGTCACCTCTGATGATCACAGGGTCCATGAGGGGCCTGGGCCTCCTAAAATCCACCACCAGTTCCTTGGTTTTGCTGGTGTTAAGATGTAAGTGGTTTGAGTCGCACCATTTAACAAAGTCTTTGATTAGCTTCCTGTACTCCTCCTCCTGCCCACTCCTGATGCAGCCCACAATAGCAGTGTCATCAGCGAACTTTTGCACGTGACAGGACTCTGAGTCATATTGGAAGTCTGATGTATATAGATTGAACAGGACCGGAGAAAGTACAGTCCCCTGCGGTGCCCCTGTATTGCTGAACACAATGTCAGACCTGCAGTTCCCAAGACGCACATATTGAGGTCTGTCTGTAAGATAGTCCACAATCCATGCCACCAGGTGTGAGTCTACTCCCATCTCAGTCAGCTTGTCTCTAAGGAGCAGAGGTTGGATGGTGGTGAAGGCGCTAGAGAAGTCCAAAAACATAATTCTTACAGCACCACTGCCTCTGTCCAGGTGGGAGAGGAATCGGTGTAGCATATAGATGATGGCATCCTCTGCTCCCACCTTCTCCTGGTATGCGAACTGCAGAGGGTTGAGGGCGTGGCGGACCTGTGGCCTCAGGTGGTGAAGCAGCAGCCGCTCCATGGTCTTCATCAGATGTGACGTCAGAGCAACAGGCCGGAAGTCATTCAGCTCACTAGGACGTGATACCTTTGGGACAGGGGTGATACAAGATGTTTTCCAAAGTCTTGGGACTCTCCCCTGTTCCAGGCTCAGGTTGAAGATGCGCTGTAGAGGACTCCCCAGTTCCAACGCACAGGCCTTCAGCAGTCGTGGCAATACACCATCTGGACCCGCTGCTTTGCTGGCACGAAGTCTTTTCAGCTCTCTGCTCACATGGGCTGCTGTAATTGTGGGTGGGGATGTCTCACCTATGCTGGTATCAGCAGAAGGATGGTTGGAGGATGCAGTACTCCGAGGTGAGAGTGGGTTAGGGTGATCAAACCTATTAAAGAAGTTGTTCATTTGGTTTGCTCTCTCCACGTCTGTCTCGATGGCGGCACCCCGCTTCGAGCTGCAGCCAGTGATAATCTTCATCCCATCCCACACTTCCTTCATGCTGTTGTTCTGCAACTTCTGCTCCAGCTTTCTCCTGTACTGCTCTTTCGCCGCCCTGAGTTGGACTCGGAGTTCCTTCTGTACGGGCTTGAGCTCATGCTGATCACCACCTTTAAAAGCCCTTTTCTTCTGGTTCAAAAGGCCCTTGATGTCACTTGTAACCCATGGCTTGTTGTTAGCATAGCAGCGTACTGTTCTTACTGGAACTACAATGTCCATACAGAAGTTGATGTAATCAGTTGTGCATTCAACAGCCTCTTCAATGTTCTCACTATGTGACCCCAGCAATATATCCCAGTCTGTAGTTCCAAAGCAGTCTCTCAGAGCCTGCTCTGCCTCAGAGGACCACTTCCTGAATGAGCGTGTGGTTGTAGGTAGCGCCCTCACTCTTGGTTTGTATTGAGGCTGAAGCAGAACCAGGTTATGATCTGCTTTCCCAAGAGCAGGCAGCGGGGTGGCGCTGTATGTGTCTTTAACGTTTGCATACAGTAGGTCGATAGTCCTGTTTCCCCTGGTGTTACAATCCACATACTGGGAGTAGGCAGGTAATGTTTTGTCCAGCATTACATGGTTAAAGTCTCCAGTGATTAGCACAAGTGCCTCAGGGTGCTGCATTTGTAACTTAGCAACTGCGGAATGGATGATGTCACTCGCTATCTCCGCGTTCGCTTGAGGGGGGATGTAAACAATAACAACAATCACGTGTCCAAACTCTCTGGGCAAGTAATAGGGACGCAGACTTACAGCCAACAGTTCGATGTCCCTGCAGCAATTGGAGATTTTAACGTTTACATGTCCTGAGTTGCACCACTTTGTATTGACATAGAGAGCGAGTCCTCCTCCTTTCTTCTTTCTGCAGGTACTTGCGTCTCTGTCCGCTCTAACTGTGCTAAACCCGGGTAGCTCCACGTTAGCATCTGGGATGGTTGCTGTTAGCCACATTTCACTAAAACATAGCAAGCTGCATTCTCTGTAGGTTCTGACATTTTTCACCAGCACAGCCAGTTCGTCGATCTTATTTGGTAGTGAGTTCACATTTCCCAGGATCACAGAAGGCACTGATGGTTTATAACGCCATTTTTCCTTACCAAAGGCCAAGAGTTGCTTTACAAGCTTCTGCTGGGACTTACCAGATACACTATGTTTGAAAGGGCTGCACAATTCAAACAAACCAATATGGACAAGGCTGGCAACATCAATTTAGAAACCTCAGCAGGGGCCAAAAGTTAACAACCTCATCATTACCCCTAAAAGGGCTGCACAATTCTAAAAGAATAAGCAGAGCTTGCATTTGAATAAACATGAAAGACATACCCCAACCAGGCTAGATTTATACCATTGAAAAAGGTAAACAAATAAAGAATCACTCAAACAAGCACTGGAGCAAATTGTATTAATAAGCAAGGCAAGTTTCAGGGAAGAGAAATATTCAAAAATCAGTCATTACTTATGTTTACTTGCATAGAAACCGGGCATTGAATACTAGAATTTAAAAGTAGAAGAAAAGATACAATCTTAGCAATTCAAATCAATGTTTGTGAAAGTGAGTTTAGCTTTAGTATAACCAGAAGAAAGATATCCGTGTATTTTAAAGAGTTCATTCTTCTTAATCCAACTTTGGCATTCTTAAATAGTATTTGAAGCCATGATGTTGCCTTCTTCATTGGGGTGTATTTTAGTTGGGGCTGCACTTTCGTCACATGATGATTTGGTATGTCTTTAGAGCTGCCAACGCCACCTCTCTATCTCATGTCAATGCTGCATTATCATTACTCCATTATTCACTCACATTTGCCTGTCTCAAATTTGCTCTTCGTGGTCTTGCTCTTCTATCAACCTACAGTTATTTTAACCTAAGTATGATAAACAAGTTAAACAACAAAGTCCTCAAAAGCCTCCATTCCTCATCTTCCAACAGACATATACACACTGGTTAGTTTATGTAAGCTTAAGCATACAACATTCTAACAGATAACTCTTTCTTCTAACTTTAGCTGTACATTTACATATTTTTCACAGAACACTCTGTATTAGCATGTTCATATGCATTCCAGAATTCAAGACACTTATAAAACCCTTTCAATTACTCTTGTCAATTTGTTAAGGTGATGAGGAGAGCGGATCTAATGGATCCCTTTATTATGAGTGGTCTCAGACTTGGCACACAATGTCTTCTAAAACTTTTCTCACTAGCTCTTCAAATACTTTTCATCATTAAGCTTCACTATTTACATCTGCTCCACCCTTCTCAGGCTGTCCCTGACAGTATGATGTCATTGTCTGCAAAGCTTTTCATAAAACTCTGTATAAATACACACAATTAAACACAATGCCAGGTTTTCCTTATGAGCTCTACAGTATAGCTATAATCCTAGTCAAATATATTAGTCACTTAAATGCTACAACTAATGTAAAAAAACACTCAAATGTAATATTAAAAATCCTATCTAATAAACTGAAATACTCCAATTTTAATCCCCATTACACTAGTCTTATGAAATGTCTTGTGCAGAATCATCTTAATGCATTACTTCACATGCACTTGATGAAGAGTCAAAGATTTCTGTTTAGCTCCTCTGTATAGTTTAATTTAAGTCTCTAGCTGCTCCTATAGCAAAGAAATTACGTTATGTTAAATACATAGTTAAAATTAAAATTCAGAATTACTACTAGAAATTTCATTATTATATAATGCTTCTTTCATTCCTCAAATAAGATAGACGTATTCTGAAAATGCCCCAACACTCTATTGCCTGGGAATTTTTATTTGTAATCAAACACTGTTTCATGGTGCTGTCTAAAAAAGAAAAAATTATAAATCATTAAGAAATTGTATTCTAATTTGTAAATGTTCACTCCAACCTGTTCATCATTTGGTTTATATTTGTCTATTCATTTTGCACTATATAATGGTGCAAGCCGTGTCAGTTTATTTGAGAATTGGCAGTGGACAGCAACTTCTCAATCCTGGCACAGATGTTTGAAGGGGTTAAGGTCAAGAATCTGACTGGGCTACTCAAGGACATCAATTTTCTTCTTTTTAAGCCACTGCTGTGGCAGTATGCTTTAATTTATTGTCCTGTTGAAAGACAAACTTCCTTCCCAGCTTAGGTTTTTCTAGGAAAGTGGAACAGGTATCCCATAGGAGCTGTCTGTATTGAACAGCATGCAACTTCCCATCAATCCTAACCAGACCCCATTTTTACAGTGGAGGCAGTGGTACCTGGTTGATATGTAGTGTTAAATGTACACCATACATACCACTTAGTGTTCAAGCTAAAAATTCCATTTTAGTATCTTGGACTTTCTGCCACATATATTTTGCTGTGCACTTTTTTATTTAGCCAGGGCTTCTTCCTTGTTGCTCTTCCATTGATGTTTTTTAGTATGATGACTTGGAGATTGTTGAGCCTTGACCATCCTTTCTAATTGCAGTCATTGTCTGACACTGAGTTGGTGTCACAATTGTCTGTCCAACAAGCGCCATTCTGTTCACACTGTGGCTGTAGTTTCATATTTTTTTCCACTTCTTTATGATGGCCTGCACTGAACACTGAGGTAAGCGCAATACCTTTGAGATGGTCTTGTACCCTTCCACAGATCTGCACTTCTCTATAATTATATCCCTGGCTTGTTTAAAATGCTTTTTTGTTTTCTTTTTGGTTTGGTTTGTGGAAAATCTCTGGACCTCTGTGGGAGAAGGAGGCATTTATCCTCATAAATTAGTTGCGAGGAGGTGCGTCACCCATTTCTTACAGATTGTGTGAGTTGGTAAGTTAATATTCCGCCTCTGAGCAACGTTAGCCTTATATTTAGAAAGGGAATGAATACTTCATAAATCTTGTAATTTTGATTTTTCCTTTTTAACAAACTGTTGAAGAGTTTGATTTTTTCTTTTGAAATGGATGATATAGACTGTTTTGAAGATCAGCTGAAAAAAAAACTTATTTTAATATATTTAAAGCTTACAATCTGAGACAGTAAAATATGAAAATAGTTTTGGTGGCTGAGTACTTATTCAAGTCTTTTTATATCCTTTACCATACCTATGCCCACTCTAAACATTTTTAGAATAACCACTATTTGTACTCTGAACCACTCTGGTAATATCTGCGCAGATATTTCCTCTTTCATATGTAAGGGAAGACAATAGTCTTTGATTGTGTACTTCTCTGCTTAATCAGATGTTGAGTCACATAACAGGCAGTGTGTAGTCACTCTACTCTTTGCATATCTTTTTGAAATATTGATTAGAATGTGTCATATGGGCTTGCTGAGGGAAGTGGATGGAAAAATTCTTATGTAAAATGTCTGCATTTACAACCCTGAGTTTAAACTATATTTAATTTACATACAGTATGCGCCCCAGTTTGAATAGTTACAGTATATTTCAAAAAGATATGACACGAAAATGTATCCCTTTCATTTCCTATACTATGGTTTGGTTTATTTTCTTAAGTGTGGGCGATATTACATGAGTCACACCTGACAAGTTTAGAATTTGATCTTTTTACAGTAGCCAGCATTTCTCAGCTGGGTCAAACAAGGCCAGGTGCCTAGGAAAGTTTTAAGCTGGAAGCCTGACCTTCTTTCCTGAAGGCGTACTGTCTTAATCCCTACAGTATATTCAGAACATATTCTTCACTGATGAAATGACAAATAGAGGGAAAAAGTGAGTGATTTCTGCAATATGCAGTTCATTGCTTGGGAAAATCTAAAGTCTGTAAATACAGGAAACCACTGTCAAAATCCATTACTTCAAAACACGACTAGCTCTTATAATGAGTGTACTATTTATACATTTCCCAAAAAAAGAAAAGATATTGCATATCAGCTCTTGTGACAAGCATTAATTAAATTACATTAAATTAAATGAGATTTGGGTCACTCTGAAGAGGGAAGTTTGAGCTACAATCACGACAACATAATCAGACATATGGCAGACAGCTAAGACATCATTGAGCTATCTCCTTCACCTGGGGCTTTTAATGTTTTCCTACTATTCTATCAGACTATTACATGTATTCATGTACATCAGTTATATTGGGTTGGGATGCTGCTGCACGTATGTTGCTGCAGTTCCTCCTTGTTAACAATACTTTTCTTTAAAATTTGCGTTATATTTGCACTTCTTACACTTCTTTTGCTGTTTTATTTTATATAAAGTTCATGGATACATCTGACCTGAACTATACTGATTTTAATTTATTTTTATAGACTTTATGGACTTTGCCTTGACTGAGTTTACAGTCAAGGGGACGAGTGTGATGAACATTTCTTTGCACTAGTGGCGATCTAAGAGCAGGGGATGGTCTGTCTTCTTGATTATAAAGAATATACTGGATTGCTCTCAATTACTTCTATACGTGCATAATGACTGAGAAATTATCTGATTTTACACTCACCTGACTTACATCTCTGAGGCAATCATGCCTGTAATACCCAGCGTTATATGTATGTGGCTGTATATTGGAACCATTGAATTCTGGTATCTTTATGTGCATCTTGTATAATCTCCTCCCATGCGTCTTCTGCTGCTTGCTATTGCCGCTCATCTACGCCACTCCACCCCACCCTTCTCACCTTCTCTGCTGTGTTATGCTGCCTCTCTGCTATTATTAGATAAGCATTGCTCTGCACAATGCTAAAACACTCTCGTGACAAACTCCTTCATATTAAACAGTTTGTCCAGAGCAAGTGGTCAGACTGGAATGTCCGAAAAGACACTGGTATTGTGCAGTGCCCAAAATATTTACATTGCAAGGTCGGTTTGCCACCACCGTCTGCAAATTTGCACAGTCTGCAAATGAAATGTTCAGTGACAACATTTGTTCAGAAATACTCCATCCTGTTCATGGCTTTGGGAATAGGAGTGTCAGTGTGCCAAATTTACAACTTGTTAAAATAAACTCTGATCAATGATCTGTCCACAATGAACCCTTATCAGCTAATATTGCATTGTTTAACTCAAGACCTCTTAATGGCAAAACAATGGTTCTATCAGAATTCATTACAGTTCAAGACAATTTCCTCAGGGCTCTGTCCTCGGCCCTCTGCTCTTCTGTATCCATATGCTTCACCTTGGCTATATCATTCGTAGCTATGGACTGGGTTATCATTTTTATGCAGGTGATACTCAACACTATGTATTTCAAAGTTAAAAGTGAAACTTCATCAGGGCTTTCTCAGCTCACAACTTTCCTCAGTGAAATTAAAACATAAAGCATAACTCTTTAAAATTAAATTGTAGCAAAACTGAACTGCAAATTGGCACTAAAGCGCAACTTAAGAAAATTAGCTCCTACTCAGTCACTCTTGTCGTTGATCTCATCAGGCCTTCTTCTAATGCAAGGATTCTTTGCGTCATTTTTGATTTCTCCTTTTCTTATTCTGCCCTAATAAACCACATTAAGAAACTTTCTTACTTTCACCTCTGTAACATAGTCCATGTTTATTCATTCCTCTCCTTTTCTAATGCTGAGAAATTTGTCCATGCTTTTATCACATCCGCAATTGATTGTTGCAACTCCCTACTGGCAGGTACTGCTTTTAATCGTATATCACAGCTCCAGTGGATTCAAAACTGCTGCAAGAGTCCTTACACAGAACAGCAACAGCGAGCACATAATACATATCCTGCTTCGCCGCCACTGGCTCCCTGTCTCTTACAGGAATGAACATAGAATTCTGTTAATAACCTACAAAGCTTTAAATGGCCTTGCACTGGACTAGATCGGTGACCTTCTCCATCACTATGCTCCTGTTCACCCACTAAGGTCCTCTGATTCTGGCACTCTTCTGCCCCACACTAACCTACTAACTTGCTGCTCTTTACATGCTGCTGGATTTACATGCTTCTGTTAGGTCAGATTATCTCGGGGCATAACCATGAGCTACCATAGCTATGCTGATGCCACACAACTTTACTTATCAAGAGCGCCTGATGACCCCGACTCTCTTGATTCACTGACACAATGTCTTACTTGTGTTTCTGAATGGATGAGTAGTAATTTTCTCAAACTAAATAAAGAAAAAAACAGAAATTTTAGTGATTGGCAATAATGGATATAATGAGGTTATGAGAAATAAATGCATTAGGATTAAAAGTGAAGACAGAGGTAAAGAATTTAGGGGTAACTATTGACTCCAACCTGAATTTTAAATGACAATTAATCAGATTACTAGGACAGCATTTTTCCACTTAAGAAATATAGCAAAAGTTGGAGCCCTTATAACATTGCAAAATGCTAAGAAACTAATCCACGCTTTGTTTTCAATCGACTAAATTACTGTAACATTCTCCTTTCAGAACTACCCAAAAAAGACATAAATCGATTGCAACTAGTGCAGAATGCAGCTGCTAGAATCTTAACTAGGAAAAGAATATCCGAGCACATCACACCAGTCTTAGTATCGTTACACTGATTACCTGTGTCATTTAGAATTGACTTTAAAATCCTGCTTATAGTTTACAAAGCCTTAAATAAACTCGCTCCATCTTATATTTCGGAATGTCTTACACCTTACACTCCAAATCGTAACCTTAGGTCTTCAAATGAGTGTCTGCTTAGAATTTCAAGAGCTAAATTTAAAAGAAGTGGTGAGGCGGCTTTCTGCTGTTATGCACCTAAAATCTAGAATAGCTTGCCAATAGGAATTCGCCAGGCTAATACAGTGGAGCATTTTAAAAAACTGCTGAAAACACATTACTTTAACATGGCTTCCTCATAGCTTCATCTTAGTTTAATCCTGATGCTCTGTATATTCAATTAATTATCATTATTATTCATGGTATTCATATTCAAAATCTGTACTAACCCCTACTTTCTCTTCTGTTCTTTTTCCAGTTTTCAGGGGGTCTCGACGTGCACCACCAACACCTGATCAAAGCACTGTGATGTCCCTACATTAATGTATTAAAGGCCAGAAGTCCAAATGGCCGTCATCATCAAGTTCTTCCATGAGAAACCTGAATACCATGAGGACTGATTGAGGTCATTTATGTTAGGTAGAATGCTTAGGGGGGGGCTGGGCGGTTTTGTGGCCTGGAACCCCTGCAAATTTTTTTTTTTCCAGCCATCTGGAGTTTTTTTTTTTTTGTTTTTTTTCTGTCCTCCCTTGCCATCAGACCTTACTTTTATTCTATGCTAATTAGTGTTCCCTTATTTTAATTCTTATTTATTTTGTCTTTTTTCTCTTTCTTCATCATGTAAAGCACTTTGAGCTGCATTATTTATATGAAAATGTGCTATATAAATAAATGTTGTTATTGTTGTATTGAATTTAGTATTTTACTCTGGTTTATTGTCTTTTATTCTATTTAATGCTTTTTTATATCTTGTATCTATCTGTTTTAGTGTTCAATTCAGGAAATATTTGTATCCAATGTAATATATACATGCAGTTTCTTTATGAGGCTCAGTTAAACTCATTGAGCATGGGAAGGGCGCTATTTAAATTATTATTATTATTATTATTACTAGGGGGTTACCCCCTGCTCACTTCGCTCACTTCGTGTCTCTGCCGCTCGATGCGATGCGATCGATCCTCCAAAACCCCTTCTTAAATGGTGATACAATGGGAAACAAATACAGTTTTTTTTTTTACCTCCTCTTTGTTCAATCAGCTGCTGGATTGGTGCTGCTGCCATGCCACATGATCTGCATCTGCATTAAAATCTAAAAACATCACATTAAAGTTCAATAAATTCTAAAAAGAATGATACAAAACATATATATGTAGGTTTTAAAATAAGCCAGATTTAAAGCGTGACAAAAAAACATGACATAAAAAGTCGTATAAAATCATTGCACAAAATCGTTGCACTTTTAGGCTTAGGATTTTATATATAGAGAGTAGATTATTATTATTATTATTATTGTATTGATGTAAATTACATTACTTTTAATATTATATCCTTAAGTCCATCCAGTGATTTACTAATATTTATTTTATTTACCATAAAGACTTTTAAACAAATTTCACCCGACCCTGGTGCACTGGTTGTAGAGCTGTTTCACAACATTTATGACAGAGGTTCAATTCCTGAGTGCAATGTGCATATGCTGATGATGCTTGGCTAGAACTATCTGCTTAATTGATATCCAAGGAAGGGTGTATTGTTTCCACATGTTTTTAATTTTTTAACAAATAGGAAAAAAGTAAATTTACTCATATGGTGTCTGTTACCGTAGGTCAGATTATTTTCTATTTAGAGGAATTGGTGAGAACTAGATAATTTTTATGTCCTAACAATAAAACTGAAAGAGGATGCACTTAAGGATTTTAATACAATGGCAGTGTCTGTATCAGATTTTTTTTCGATAATACAGTTTCAGGTTATTAATTTAGTTGCTATTAACTGACCATGTGAGAGTTCATATCAGTGTACTTTGTGATGGACATTCTTTCATTGGATAACTTCTTGTTTAGCCTGTCCCCTCAGTCTATGACTCTGTAATGGACTAAACAGGTTCTACTGGACATAATGGACATAAAAATGGACATAATATATACACATTTTTCATATTGCACTCTGCTTTATTATTGAAGCACTATATTAATTTGAAATGTAATATATTTTCCACCAGTATAATGAGGCATATCATTGCATTTACTTTTTTCTGGAAGGCAGAGGATTCTACCACTACCAGATTCCAGTATTTCATGCTTCATATTAACAGCTAAGTGCAAAAGATCTTAAAATTATTACATTGTAGTAAAACACCTTGTATGTATTTTTGGTCATCCTAGACTCTAAGGAAAAATAGATCAGGATTGTACCTATGCTGAAATTGGAGAAAATAAAGTTAGAGAAGCAAAGTCTTCTCTGTATAACGTTCATCACATATCTGATGAAGCCAGTACAGCCATAAAGTTGTGTCTCTATCCCTCTTTTTTATTTTTTTCAACAGAGGAGCAGCATTGATCTACTGTTTTCATAACAGCAAACAATAAAACAATAAAATTAGAGCAGCAATGATGTGCAATCCAGATCATGCAATATATTCAGAGGAAACATGATAGACGTATTTGCAACCAGAATGGGTTTAATCAAAATTGGTGCCATCTGTTAATAAATTCTTCAACAAGGATATGAGGGCACAAAAGGAATGTGATTAAGTGTGTTTTTTTTTTTACAGAATTTTTCACACAGAGGTTATCATGTAGTGCAGTGGAAAGTAACACCTCAGGGACATTTGAATCTTGACTCAATGATATATTGAAACAGATAAATAGAAGACGATAAGCTATACCGGGCTGAATGGCCTGCTCTCATCAAAATTTTCATTATTCTTTTAAACTTATTTTTTGAATATCGGTATGACTTTTTATGTTCAGGAGTAGCACAGTGGTGTTGTGTTTCAGGTTGCTGCCTTACAGCTCCTAAATCCAAGGACTGAATTCCATCATACTAAAACCGAAAACTGAAAGCAATCCAACATGTTAAATACTGTATGTTGAAATGCAATAATATGCACTTGGGATATTTAATTTCGGCATAATTAAAAACATATCAACAAAACAATAGATTGCTTTTTCCTAAGCCACACATTTGCAGTGTCATTTAAAATGCAATACAAGAGCACATTGCATTTTAATTTGCCTTCATAGATCACATGTCATAACTAAAAATAAAGCAGATGTATTGCATTTCACTTCGAGGTAGCTATGCATGCATTGCATTTTAATTTGAGACCATACTTTAATCATGTCAAAACTAAAAGTAATAAAATGACCAATTAGCGCCAGAAGGTGGGTCAAGGGGCATCAACAGCTGAAGAAAGAGGCATTCCACTTGTAAACATTTATGTATTCTGGCGGCAAACATACTGTAAGTATAGTCAATATGGACTGAGGAGTGAAACTGTGTTTTAGGTCTCACTGAAATAGTTTACTGTTAAGTTGTCTTCATTTTATACATGTTAAGCAATGTGGTTAAATTTTCAAGGTGTTGGCTGTTGGTGATTTTAACTAAATACTGAATAAAGTGAAATATTTGTTGGCATCACTGAGCTTTGTTTCTCTGTAGCTTTTTATTCACACTCCCAGTTGTATACTGATACTATATTCTGTGAAAGGATCAGACTTGACACACTTAAAAAGGTTTGGGGCAGCCACCCGTATATTATCCCTGGCTGCAATGGGTTTGTTTTTTTGCAGACAGAAGTGTCTCTGATGGAGTCAAGACATGAACTGCTTGAGGTCTGAGAAGATGGCGGTTTTAACTGACAAGACCAGAAGTGACGTATGGGATACTGGAAGTGACCTTCTTCTGACGTCATTGTAGGCACCAGAACCAGAAGTGAGGTCAGCCTAGGCACCAGAACTGAAAGTAACGGCAGTCTAGGCGCCGGTACCGGACATGACATCAGCCTAAGTCCCAGAACCGGAAGTGACGTCAGCCCAGGTGCTGGAACCAGAAATAACATCTTCAACGATAAGTCAGACAGGTTTTCCCGTGGCTGGTCTGCAGAGATAACAGGAGAAGGTTGAGTGTACCCTGCCACACCCTGGCCTGGTATGAAATTACCTTTGCTTGGTCCATGCAACGTCTTCCTACTCACACGTGTGTGACAATACATACTTTTTCCCTTCTTTCAACTTGCAAGAGAATTAAATCATCATTTAGACTGGCAGCTTCCACACGTTCAATGAGATGCAAATTCCCTGCTTTCTCAACTCCTTATTTGCCTTCTTTTCAAGTACAGCACAGTCTTGATTGGAATATCTTTTTCCCCAACTGTTGATGCTCCTTGACTCACATTTGTCAATTGGTCATTTGATTACATTTAGTTTCGGCACAAGTAAAGCATGGTCTCGGATCAAAGCTCAATACTCACAGAGGCGCACATAAGCGAAATACATGTTTGCTTTACTTTTAGTTATGACATGGGTCCTATGAAAAAGAAGTAAAATGTATTGCATTTTAAATTGACACATAAATTGCATGTCATAGTGAAAAGTAATTGATCATTTGGTTGATATGTTTTTAATTATTATACAGTAAAATTGTGCCAAAATTAAATAGCCCACTTGCATATGTACAGTATTGCATTTCAATCTAGTTAACACGTTGGATTGCATTTAATTTTGACACAATTAATCTTCCATATGGCACTGCCTTTGAGGAGTATACATATTTTGTCTATATTTGAGAGGGTTTACTTTACACATCCCAATGGCCCGCATTTTCTATTGATAAATTCCAAATTGCCCTGGTGTGTGTGATGTATTGGCACCTCTTCCAAGGTTAATTTCTGCCTTGTGCCTAATTTTGCTGAGACTGGAGCCAACTTCCTACAACCCTGAATTGGATAAAAAGTTTGGAAAATTACATTTTGAAGTATAGCAGCACACATACTCCTCTCCCTTTTTACCTGTCTTGATGAACGTATAAATATTAATATTAATTTCTTCCCCATCCTTTAAAATAAGTCATAAAATTTTAAGAAGGAGAAGGAGAAATACAGTGAGCTGTGTGAGCCATGCACAGAAGCAGGATAGAAGGCATTTACCTACCCAGTAGAGCTTGGCTGCAGAGGCTTCGTTGAAAAATCCTCCCAACAACTTCTGAAGGCACTTGGAATCACTAGGTCCAGTCAGAGGAAGGCCCTTAAGGAGCTGGCTGAGAAGGCAGACCAAAGGAGATTCTGGCTGTAGTGGGATAAAAAGGATCTTATGGTCAGCTGCAGGGAGCGGTAGGGTGACATCCCTGTGGCTGCCCCACCACCAGAAGATGTTATGTGTTTAAAGGGGCAGAAAATCTGTGAAGGGTGGCTCCCACCTGATGATCCTGCAGCTGACCCAATGGCGCTGGCAGAGGTGTGACAAACAGCAATAGCCAGCAGGTAGAGAACACCTGTGCTTTTTTTTATCTCTTTTAACCAATGTTTGTGTTTTGTGGAAGTTATAATTTTTACAAAATAAAAATAAAAACAAATGAAACGAATATCAAGTAAATACACTTTTTTTATTTGTGTATTGTTTTTCAGACCCTAGCATTTGAAATTTACTTTACACACTTGCATATTTTTCAATAAACACTTTTCTTTAGAAGAAAAGCACTATATTTCCCATGAATGCAATTCATCTTTTCAGTAAAGGCAGAAGGGATTTCCAATGTGCGAACAGAATACCTTGAAATCACATTTGACACCAACAGTCATTCGTAAACTGTGACAGACTTTTGTAAGTGCAGCGTTGTGTTTCCTGGGTATGTTTTGTGGTATGTATTATTGTTTATGCTGTTATTTGTTCCAGCATGAACTAGTGCAAGAGGATCTTCAGCAGCTGGTCTACCTTCTTTTGATTTAAAGGTATAGAACTAAATGTCAATCAAGCAGTCAACTACTCTTTACTTTATGTAGCACCCTTCACACAGCATACCATCAAAAGGCCCTTTTCAAACAAGCACAATATTCAAAGTAACAAGATAAAATACAAGATCTTGAAATGCATTATACATTACAAATGTGAAACAGAGGATGTAGTTTCTGACTAGCATCACTTTGATTTTCTTGCTAGCTTTGATTTTTGTGTTTAGATGCTAGGATTTCCACGACCTGCTGTGATCTGTGTAATATAGCATATCTGTGTTTGTAGAGTCATAATAATTTGGTGATAGGATGTCACGTTTTCCTTTTGCTCCTTTGATGAACTGAAACAGGTCTGGTTTGATGGAGCCTGTTTTTTCACTATTTCTTTTGGGGCACTTCTGGCAGGTCTTTCATCCCTTGAAGCTCTATCTCAAGTGAATAAATGTGACCAGTCAGGGACAGATTTAATCCTACCTCTTGTAGGTGTTTTTTTTTTTTTTTTTAATTAGGTGGGGACTACAAACCAAATCTTCTGAAAAAATGCTGGAGTTAACAATCGTTGCAATATTTTAAGCTTTTGGTAAGAACAATTTGGTTTCCCAATTGCCTGCTTTTAAAAATAATTCTCACTTTTAGTTGTAGATTCAGTACAGTTGTTTGAATAATATGACAATCTTCACTGGCAGAGACAGCTGGCTACATATGGAGTACTTAGACATGCACCAAGAATTGATCTGTTACATGGGATTCTGTGCTTTGTTCCTGTATCTTCCCTAAAACCGAAATTCAATGTTGGTAGACTGCTGAATAAAAATATGTATTACTAGTTACTATACTGAGTCTTATTTATTGTATTTTTGCTGTGAAATGTATGCTATAGACGTTATTCTAGATCTTTAGCAGATACAGCGATGAAGAAATGATTATTGAAAATAAGTAAGTACAACCTAATTCCATTATATATTCAGTACATAGCAATTTTGATTATTTTCACTGCAACTAGGATTTTTTGGAATGTATTCACACACAAGTGGATGGCATTACGGTGGAAAGCTAAAAGCTAGAGGTCTGGTGAGCTAAACACAAAGCAGTAAATTGAGAAAAACCAAGAAGGATATGCCACAATGAAGTGGAAGTCTATGCTGTGAATACTTTTTTTTTATGTAGATGGAAATTTGGGATTAAAATGTTACTCTGTTACATGACCTTACATGCCAGCTAAAGGAAGATGGCATGTGTTTTTTTCTCATTGTTGTTTGTCATTGAGCTATATATATATATTTTTTTTAAATGCAGATCCTTTTAATTTCAGGATCACTTGTAAAAAAATCTCGATTTTTCTTCACTATGAGGAACAGTCCACAGAATTTTCAGACTTTTCTCATTTATTACTTTTACTTGTATTTTTTTTTATTTAAGTAATTTGTTATTATACTTTCCTAGATCCATGCCAGCCATTTTTATTCTCCAAGAGGGACTATTTCATGCCAGGTTCTCTGATCACAAACCTCTATGAAGTGGGTATGGGATGGCTGTTGAGATTGATATGAAACATAAATGTATGGGATGTAGTACTGATTGCATCCTTGATTGATTTTTTTCTTATTCACTGGAATGCAATTTACAAAATCAATAAAATAAAATAAAAAACTAACATCATAAAAAGATATGAAATGTGACATAGTTCATACGCAATTTAATCTGCACAAACTGGGTAATTTAGGGCAATGTTGGACATAGCCGTATTTCCATAATTCTGCCAAAGGACATATGCAGTGTTAGATGCTGTGTATGATGAAAAATTAATTCAACACAATAGGAAATACTGAATTAATGCAATTGTAAAGGAGGTATATCTTATGCCACGACTACTATTTATTGGTAGCAAATGCTGTATACACATACAGTTTATTTATTCAGCAGCATTCCAGCAATTACATGATTAACATGGCAAGCTGCTGATGCTGTTTCTTACAGTCATTTGAAAGTTAACATTTACATTTCAGTTTTTTAAATATTAATTTCAATTGTTAATCAGTATTTACCTGATCATAATGAAAATAATTGTGGGATACTTA
Organism: Polypterus bichir lapradei; assembly: GCA_026402145.1. Taxonomy (NCBI): domain Eukaryota; kingdom Metazoa; phylum Chordata; class Cladistia; order Polypteriformes; family Polypteridae; genus Polypterus; species Polypterus bichir. The sequence continues at coordinate 105,765 of JANRMT010062837.1, forward strand.
CACGTCAAAAGGATCTAAGGAAATATAGATTTACCTGCTACTTATGACAGGGAGAAATTAATGAAAGAATGGTTTTAAAATAGAATATACAGGTGACAGGGACTTTGGAACGAGTGACTACAAGTCTTTGTACTGCACTGTCCAATTTGCAGTGCCTTGTCTCCTTCTCGGATTATTTAGTTAACCACATTCACAGTGATGTGTTGTCCCATTTATGTCAGTCTGTTCTCATCCATTCATAGGCTGTAGTGTTCATGCTCTAAAGTCAAAAACACACAAAGCAGTTTTGTATCCTTCCTGCTTTGACAAAGGAGCAAGATCTACAAAATCAGTGGATACTTGATCAGATGACACATAACATCTATTTAGGGTCTGGATGTTACCTTTAAAATGTCTTAATATATTCAATGGCAATAAAGCAACAATACACATGATGCCATGGAACACTTCCATTCCTTAAGATTAGAAAAGAAATCTGTTCCAAAAATCTTTTAACAAGTAAATATATTATGCTATTAGTTCCAACTAAATTTAAAGTAGTAGCTATGCATTTAATTATAGTTACTGTACATTATAAGGAATTTGAGCCCATTAGTTCTTTTTGTAACATTGCAGCAAGCAAAGAGAATCTCCTGATGTTTTGATCACAGTGCTACAGAAGAAATTATACTGTATACACAATATCAACCCAGTGGTCACAAAGAATCTGCTGCTGGCAAGCTAAGTCAGTTCAGGTTATAAATGCAAGATGTATAAGGTGAGGAAATAAAGTACTTGGTTAAAACTGTTTCTATTGACATATCAAATTACAATGAATGGTACACTTTTTTCAGTTGAAATGGTGACAACCTGTTTGACGTACGGCTTCAGACCCCTGGTCAGGACAAAGCAGAGACATTTGTATGTTTACCCTGGGAAGTACTAAAGCATACTGCTGAACTCCATTCATTCTATTACTCTCAAAAGGATGCCGAGACACTGTCACATGTGAGTGGCCTCACTCTGGAGTACACAAGATATGGCAAAACAGAATATGGCTGTAATGGCTCATAAATTCAATATCTCAATTCAAATACATTTTTGTTTATATCTCTCATTTCACAAAAAGAATCAACATTGGAAAGTCTTGGAAAACAATAACTGTCTTCTTCTTCTTCTTTCGGCTGCTCCTGTTAGGGGTTGCCACAGCGGATCATCTTCTTCCATATCTTTCTGTCCTCTGCATCTTGTTCTGTTACACCCATCACCTGCATGTTCTCTCTCACCACATCCATAACCCTTCGCTTAGGCCTTCCTCTTTTCCTTTTACCTGGCAGCTCTATCCTTAGCACCCTTCTCCCAATATACCCCAGCATCTCTCCCCTGCACATGTCCAGACCAAGAAAACAATAACTGTAAAAGATCTGAAAAATACATGCAATTGTCTCATTGTAGTGACTGATTTTTGCTGTTTTTGTTTTTTTATATGGTATCAATTTTTTTTGTATTATTATAATTTTTTGCTATTTCCAAACAAATTAAAGACTTACCTGAGAGACTCAGCACTCAACGTACATGAAAAAACAAAGTCCTAAGGGAAGAAATAACCTCTTGAATTGCATTTTTATGTGACTAAGACAATAATGTTGCCTCATACATCTTGAAAAATAAAGAATGATTACAGTGTAACAATCTTGATAAATGAAATTGATGATTTTCCTTCTAATTCCAAAAAGAACGATCATTAACATATCTACCCCGTGGTGAAATCTTTGTTCAACAGTATTCTCAGTTTTTCCTACTGAACACTGTATCAATTCAGGCCTTGGAATGTAAATCTACCCAAATCACCCATCCATCCATCCATTATCCAACCTGCTATATCCTAATACAGGGTCACAGGGATCTGCCAGAGCCAACACAGGGCTTAGAACAGAAACAAATCCCGGGCAAGGCACCAGCCCACCACAGAGCACACACACACACACTATGGACAATTTAGGATCGCCAATGCACCTAACCTCCATGTCTTTGGACTGTGGGAGGAAACCGGAGCACCCGGAGAAAACCCATGCAGACACAGGGAGAACATGCAAACTCCACGCAGGGAGGACCCGGGAAACAAACCCAGGTCTCTTTACTGCGAGGCAGCAGCGCTACCACTGCGCCATCGTGCCACCCTCTACCCAATCACCACTTTGGAAATCAACTTCATGTGTCTTTAGGCACTGGTATTTAAACACTCCTCTACTGTGCAGCAGTTAGTAATGGAGTCTGAGACCTTAAGGAAAATTTTAAGGGCTACAACTGTATCCCCTACAGTAACTATAAGCAAAGAATCCTGCCTCCTCAAATGATACTTGGGTGGCCCTCGCTGTTGCCATGGGTACCTCAACCAATACAAATTAATAGTTTTGCATCAGAATAAGCAAATATTGCATTTATATAATCACAATTAGTTGGCAAAACTCTCAAGTGGGCAACGTCATTCACTGATGCAAAGCATCCATGCTGCCATGATTGAGACAGTTTATCTGGAGGTTTCATGCAGTTTTAGGTGCCATAAAGGGAGATTAAAACAAATTGTGGAATCTCAGGGAGATCACTAAATCTATCATGAAATTTAAAACTCTGGCTTCTACTGGAACAACACAGGCCCAACTTCAGCTGTTAGAAATGATTTGCCTGAATAAATGAAGGATGACATAGCTAGCCATGACAATGGAATAATTACGATTACTCAATATCACCACCTATTATAAAAATAAACCACAGAAAATTGATGGAGGTCCAGTTGAAATATGGTTTATTGAATACTAGCAGAATACCCGCGCTTCGCAGCGGAGAAGTAGTGTGTTAAAGAAGTTATGAAAAAGAAAAGGAAATATTTTAAAAATAACGTAACATGATTGTTAATGTAATTGTTTTGTTATTGATATGAGTGTTGTTGTCATATCTCTCTCTCTCTCTCTCTCTCTCTCTATATATATATATATATATATATATATATATATATATATATATACATACATAGCAAAATACCCACGTTTGGCAGCAGAGAAGTAAAAAGAAAAGGAAACATTTTAATAATAACGTAACATGATTGACAATGTAATTGTTTTGTCATTGTCATGAGTGTTGCTGGCATATATATATACACTCACACACACACACATATATAAACATATATATACACATCATATATATATATATACATATATATATACATATACATATAAATATATATACATATATACACATATATATATACACACACACACATATATATACATATATACACATATACATATCTACATATATACTGTATATACACATATATATATACAAATCTACATATATATATCTACATATATATATTAGGGGTGGAACTCGATTAAAAAAATTAATCCAATTAATTAGAGGCTGTGTAATAAT
>JANRMT010062837.1:109578-121199 GCA_026402145.1 Polypterus bichir lapradei
CGTATTTGTACGATGTGTTGTGTTCAAGTTACATTCTGTGTTTGTCAATTGTTGTAAAGATAAGAGGTTTCATTTATCGATTCGTTTCTTACTGCATCAATAAACAGCTCGTCTTCCTCTTTATCTGAGATGTGACACACTGCATGCACGGGTTTTTTTTTACACTGTCTTCCTTTAGCGGGACATTCACTTTTTGCACCGTGTGCTTTGTTTCTGCAGTAGCACCACTAATGAATATGCTTGTATGTATCAGACGCTTCATATTTTTTTGCTGCCTTCTCAATTGTGTAATTCTGTTTTTGTTCAGCGCTCTTTGGAACTGTTGCTTTTTGTCTGTGCACTGTGTCAGTTCACGTGAGCCGCTTGGTGTTCTTGCATCGAAGGTTCCCAGCTGTGCTGGTGCCATCTCGTGTTATGTCCATGGCTGTATGCAATGTCAGCTAAGACCCGGCACTTAAAAGTTTCTCTCGCAGTTTCGCTGAGTTTGTGCCAAACACCACCCTCATCTTCCTCTGCATAAGCACAGTCCTTCACCCGTGAATGTTAAGTGGCAGTGTTTCTATTGGATTGCCGCTGACGGACGGCCTTATATGGGCAGGCACTAAATTACAAACGCCAGCGGCAGCCTGTCTATGAACTTAATTTAAAGTTTAGGTTTACGTCGTGCTTTGTTTCCGTAGTAGCAGCACTCATGAATGTGGTTGTATATGTCACTCGCTCGCTTCTTATTGTTTCGCTGCCTTCTCAATTATATAATGCATGTTTTCTTCAGCACTTTTTGAAGCGCTTCCTGGTTTTCTACGTACTGCGTGATTACGTGGGAGGCGTGATGATGTCACACGAAACTCCGCCCCCACGGCTTTCGCGCTCAACTCCATTACAGTAAATGGAGAAAAACAGCTTCCAGTTATGACCATTACGCGTAGAATTTCGAAATGAAACCTGCCCAACTTTTGTAAATGAGCTGTAAGGAATAAGCCTGCCAAATTTCAGCCTTCTACCTACACGGGAACTTGGAGAATTAGTGATGAGTCAGTCAGTCAGTCAGTCAGTGAGGGCTTTGCCTTTTATTAGTATAGATACCACCCTTCAATCGATTTGGGTATGAAATTGTAGCACCTTTTAAATCACTGGTTGAACAATTTCCAAAATTATTTTACTTCAATCCTGGTTTGAGAAAATACATCAACTTGGGAAAAACGGGGAGGCTGGAGAAAAATGTTTTATACATTGCATTCCTGATATACAGGAATTTACTACTCACTGTGATTCAGTAGCTACTTTCAGAGTAGTACATCCATCCATTTTCCAACCCGCTGAATCCAAACACAGGAGTCTGCTGGAGCCAATCCCAGCCAACAAACCACCACAGGAAACACACCAAGGCCAATTTAGAATCTCCAATCCACCTAACCTGCATGTCTTTGGACGGAAACCCACACAGACACAACATGCAAACTCCACGCAGGGAGGACCCGGGAAACGAACCCGGGTCTTCTAGCTACAAGGCAGCAGCGCTACCACTGCGCCACCGAGAAGTACATTGGTGCAAATGAATATATGCAATAAACAAAGGTCACAAGAACTGCCCATCTACAGGCATTACATCTATGTCTTTGACCTTTTAACTCTAGCACTCTTTCCCAGGGGTAGGTTATATGGTGTGCCAGGGTCTGACGCCAAAGCCATGGACAAATGCATCAAGGAAAGTTTGTAAATAGACTTGTAAGACCATAAAATAGTCCCGCTGAGGTGTTTTTTTCTTTATGGAAATAAATATTCCTCTGTTGACTACAGTAACCTAATTACAATGAAAAACATTTACCCCTTCCTGTTATTTCATCTCTCCTGAATGAGATAAACAACTCTACAATGTTCACTAAACTAGAATGTATACATCTGTATTTCTCATTTTTTATGCTTAATTAATTTACTAGTTACTAGTCTTATTTAAAATTATAATTGATCTGGCTCCTGGCTTGTCACTAATAGTAGCCACTAGAAATAAGATAAATGGATTTTAAATTTACCAACAAACTGCAATGCACACAAACCCAGGCACTTGTTTGCCATGACTGTACTTCAAATAGGCTGTGAACTTGGATGGAGTAGCAAAGAGGACCTGAAGGCTGCCTTATGTCTATAACACCTGAAACAGTAAGAGACACTGAGAAATGAAAGTAGGATATATTAAACACTTCCATAATCAGATACTTGCACTGTGATTGGGAGCACCTAAGCAGCTCACTTACACTTTACTGCAAGAGCTATTTGTCTACAGATGGAGAGGGCAACGTGCTTGCACGAGAGTAAAAGCAAAGGTTTTAGAACTGGTCTATTATCTATTGTAATGAGCAATGCTCAATCGCTGTCAAATAAGATGGATGAATTATCTGAACTTATAGCGGGACATGGAGCGTGCAAGTACATTGGCATTTTTGACCTTACACTGTTTTAATACTGGATGGATTTCATCGTATTTGAGCAGACAGAGACCCAGTGCGGCAAGGAGTAAACACAGAAAGAGTACTTTTCATCTATGTGAAGAAGGAATGGTGTAAAAGGGAGCATATTACAGTTAAAACAACAATTTGTAATTCAGACATTGAAATTCTGGCTGTCGGAATTCGTCCATGTTATTTGTCCAGGGAGATATATTACATCATCCTTATTAATGTTTATATTCCACCCCCCACAAATGGGGACCCAGCAATGGAAATGACCCATTCTGTCACCAACACTTTAATGATGACTCACTCCAACTCTGAAGTTATAATGTATGGTGACTTTGACAAGGAGAGTTGACAAATTTCTAACGGTTTATGACGGTTCTACCCAAGGAAATAACAAACTGGACCTGCTGTATTCAAATGTTAAAGATGCTTTTAAGTGTAATTTACTGGCTCCTTCAGGCAAATCTAATGACTACCTGATTCATCATATTCCCAGCTACAAGCTCATTATTAGAGAGCAACTTGTTACAACCAGAATAGTGAGGAAGTGGAGCCTGGAGTCTGAAACGCCTGCTTCCAAATGACAGACTAGGAAATGATGTGTGTGTCACATGGGGATGATGTTGTGGGACTTTGTCACTGGATCACAGAATATATTAACTTCTGTGTCAACACAGAACAGTGGAATGGTAAGTGACAAGTCCAACTCTGACCATCAGTGCGAACTGTCCATAACTGAAGATCAAGTAAGGAGACAACTGAGGAAGCTATGCACAGGAAAAGCTGTGGGACCAGACGGAGTCAGTCCTCGAGTTCTTAAGGCCTTTGCTAACCAACTTTGTGGTGTCCTTTGTAAAGCTTCAAAAAGTGCCACTGATGTGGAAAACATCATGAATTGCTCCTGTTCCAAAGAAGGTAGTCACCTCTTCACCTAATGACTACAGATCAGTGGCACTTACGTCTCACATCATGAAGGCCTTTAAGAGATTGATCCTGGACTATATAAGTCCTCTAGTTGTAGACCATCTGGACCCACTGCAGTTTGCCTATCGGACAAAGATTGGAATGGAGGATGCGTATTCTCATCTGGACAAAACTGGCTGCACTGTGAGGATTATGTTGTTTGATTTCTCCACTGCCTTTAATACAATCCAGCCATCCCTGTTAAGTGGTAAGCTCAGAGATATGCAAGTGAATAAGCCTATGGTCTCCTAGATAATGGACTATCTGTAGGGCTCAATGACTATGTTTCTGATACAGATTTGAAAAACTCTAGAGCACCACAAGGAACAGTCCTGTCTCCTTTTCTCTTTACTCTGTACACCTCAGACTACAATTATAACACCCGGTCATGTCATTTGCAGAAATGTTCAAATAATTGAAAAAGGGGATGAAACTGAGTATAGGAGTTAAGTGGAGAATTGTGTTGCTTGATGCAAAAAGAACTGTCAGCAATTTAACATCAGAAAAACCAAGGAACTGGTTATTGACTTTCGCTGCACCAAAGAGCCACTATGTCCGGTCACTATTCAAGGTACTCATACAAGTACTTGAGGGGTCTACATTAATGAAAGGTTGGACTGGACTTGGAACACAGAGGAACTACATAACAAAGAGCAGAGGAGGCTTTTTTTACTTAAAAGACTGCATTTCTTTAATGTGGGAAATGGCATCCTTCACATCTTCTTAACTCTGTGATGGCCAGTGCGATATGCACTCTGGACCCCATGGAAGTAACAGCAAAGAAGAAAATTAAAACAAAATTGAGTGCCATTATGAACAATGATGCATAGCCTCTTGTAACAGTCTGGGTTGGCTTCACACTCCCTGGTTGCTTCTGGGAGCCTCTACAATCTGTAACTGTCGATAGTCATAGACAAAGATGAGCTGGGCAAGTGAGGACACACACATTTAGGAAGGGGTTGGTACATAAGTGTCAAGTGCTTTTATTAAAAATCGCAAAACAAAAGTGCAAAAAATGCAGCAATTAAAAAAGTCAATCAATAAATAAAAAAAAAAATATATTAAAAACGATGACAGTTCGTGAGTTAAAATCAGAGTAAAATAAACACAGTAATTGGGTCCCTGATGTTCTTTCTCTGATCCCAGACGAGCCCAGCACAACATCTTTAAAAAGAAACTGAGCAATAACCACAAGTAAGATGATTACCTGACTCTCAATCACATGTTTTCTTGTAGGGTTTAGCGTTAACATGGTAAATAGCGCGATAATATAATGTTCTACTCATTCCAAATATAACAACAACAACATTTATTTATATAGCACATTTTTTATACAACTTATGTAGCTCAAAGTGCTTTACAAGATGAAGAAAGAAAAAAGAAAAATATAAAAATAAAATTAGGCAATACTAAATAACAAAGAATAAAGTAAGGTCCGATGGCCAGGAGGACAGAAAAAAAAAAAAAAAAAAAACAAACTCCAGATGGCTGGAGAAAAAAACAAAAACTGCAGGGGTTCTGAGGCCACAAGACCACCCAGCCCCAACTGGGCATTCTATCTAACATCAATGATCTCAATCAGTCCTCATGGTTTTCAGGCTTCACATGGAAGAATTTGACGATGATGGTCATGTGGACCTCTGGCATTTAATCCATCAATGTAGGGACTGCATGGTGCTTTGATCAGGTGGTGGTGGCACAGATTGCCACCACAGAAAACTGGAAAAAGAACAGCAGAGAAAGTATCGGTTAGAATGGATCGCAGAGCCATGATAAAAATGACAAATGCATATACAGCATATCAGGGTTACATTAAAATAAAGCTATAAGAAAGCCCTATTAAAATAGTGGATTTTTAGCAGTTTTTTAAGGTGCTCCACCGTATTAGCATGGCGAATGTCTATTCCACTAACTATTCCAGATTTTAAGTGCATAACAGCAGAAGGCTGCCTCACCACTTCTTTTAAGTTTAGCTCTTGGAATTATAGGCAGACACTCATATGAAGAGCTAAGGTTATGACTTGGAGTGTAAGGTGAAAGGCATTCTGAAATACAGGATGGAGCGAGATTACTTAAGGCTTTGTGAAACATAAGTAGTATTTTAAAGTCAGTTCTAAGTGTCACCCTTTGTGTGTTGGCTAACTAACCTTCTGGCTCAGGTCAAAAGAGTGCAGGAGGTTCATGAATTCTTTTGCTTTCAGGTCACACTGATTATCGATATCGATATGAAAATTACAGTCACCAATAATTAGGAACCTGCTATAGTTAGTTATTATAATTGACACTAAGTCTGGGAATTCCTCAAAGAGAGATGCATTATATTTAGGAGGTCTATACACAGACAATACTAGACAGTGAGAAACTCCTTGACTAACAACAGCAAGATACTCAAAAGTCGCAAACGTACCAAAGCTCACATCTTTACATCTTAGCTAACTTGAATAAATATTTGCTGAATCACTGCCTTGAGGAACCACATGAGTAAAGCTGTAATTTGGGGGTGTAGATTTGATTAATACAGCAGCACCATCAGAACTAAGCCATGTTTCACTTAATGTGATAAAGTCGATTTTTCTATTAAGATCATTGATGGGAAATGTCTTGTTGGTTAACGCTTTAACATTTAGTAAAGCCATATTTAAGGTCTTGGAAGAGCAGAACTGAATTGTCGGAGAGTTACAGCTGACGCTTTGTGCAGATTTTTTATTTAATCTATAGTCTGTTTTTATTGTTTTAATAAAGTGCACTTCTAGAGGTGAAATGGTAATTAAATTGTTCACATTTATGCCTGTTTTTTTACATGAGCTGAGGTTGGTTATTAAAGTATTGATGCATTGCACATTTGTTGTTGTTCCAAATATAAAGACCTTCTCCTAAACTTCTTAAAAAAGTATTTGGTTTTGTAAAATGATATTTTGAAGGTCATTCTTGACACAGAGGTTTTTCCTGTGGAATTTATATTATTTTTCCTACAGAACACAATTTACAATAGTATTCTTTTTTACTTCCTGCTGAATTATGTGCTTAAGCTAATTTAAACTACCCTATTTTAAATAGCACCCTCCTCAAAAATCACATGTTAAACAGTCTAATGACTGTGGTGGTCAAGCAATGTTCGCATTCTTAAACATAATGTGATTAAGAAACTGTCTTAACAGCATTCACAATCTAGCAGCATGAAAAATCACCAATGTTGCTAAAACAACATGCTATTGATTTATTTAAAGTGGGAAGTTAATATGTTGTGTCCCTAGTCATGTGGATTCAGCATGATTCTTAATGGATTAGACAGGGATTCCTTTTTTATCTTTTTGAAAAGGTGAAATGTCATTATCATAAGCAAATTGTGATGGTCTTCATTAAACCTAGGGCCTGACGTTAATGTGATCAGTCACTTTCTGGTATAAGATACCACAGTGACACTTGCACAAGTCGCTGCCTCACTTCTACAGCTATCAACCCTTATTTAGTGCTCTCTATAATACTGCATTACATGGCTCACCAACTTTCCAGGTGGCTTGCCTTGATGCAATATATTTATGCCTGGGGTATGTAGTGTTTTCAGACAACATTGTTATCACTGATTCAAATGACAGCTTCTGAACTGTAGATCTGAATTCTCAAACACAGTTCTAAATTCACATTTTATTAACAGCTGCTATGATATTGCATTAGAATATACACATTTTTTTTGAATAAAGCTGTTTTGTAAATCTTTGAAAAGCTGATTTCTGTTAATCATCAATCACTGCAAACAACCTTTACAATATGCCTACAATAACTATGAAAATGCTTCATAACATATTCACTTAGTAAATATACATTTTTAAATGGCATCTTTTTTATGGATTTTTCATATTTCCGATTTTAAATGAGTTTTATCGGTATAACATGTTCCTGTTACTTAAATAAAGTTATCATCAATATGCAAATATGTATTAACTGAAGACTAAGTGAGAAGACATCTGAGGAAGCAACACACAGGAAAAGCTGTGGGATCAGATGGAGTCAGTCCTTGAGTATGTACGGTCTGTGCTGACTAATTTTGTGGTATCCCCTGTCACCTATTTAGTCTGTCCCTTAATCTCCAGAATGCTTCTGCTGTGGAAAACATCCTGCATTTTTCCTGTTTCAAACAAGGCATGCATGTCTTCATCTAATGACTACAAACCAGTGGCACTTTCATCACACATCATGAAAACCATTGAGAGGCTGGTCTTGGACTCTATGAGTCTTCTTGCGGCAGAGCACCAGAACCCATTGCAGTTAGCCTATTGGGCAAAGATTGGAGTGGAGGATGCAGTCATCTGTCTGTTCCACAAGGCTTATTAACTCTTGGACAAAGCAGGCAGCACTGTGAAGATTATGGTTTTTGATTTCTCCAGTACCTTTATAACTATGAAGCTATCCTTGTTAATGGGTGAGCTCAGAGATATTAAGGTGGATGAGCCTATGGTGTCCAGGAAAATGGACTATCTGTCAGGCAGATGGCAGTATGTGATACTCAAGGACTGTGTTTCTGGTACTGAGTGAGCAACACAGCTAAAAAGAAAAGTCATGTCTTCTTTTCTCTTTACATACCTCAGACTGTAAATATAACACTAGATGAGAAATTCTCAGATGATTCTGTGCTTATTTGGTGTATTGATAAGGGTGTTGAGATAGAATATAGGAGTCAGCTGGAGAATTGTGTTGCTTGATGCAAAAAGAACTGCAGCTTAACATCTGCAACACCAAGGAACTGGTTATTGACTTTACACACGGTCACTATTCAAGGAGCGGATGTAGAGGTGGTGCCAGTACTTTGAGGTCCACATCAATGACAAGCTGGACTAATCTCACACAACACAGATAAGAAAGGGCAGAGCAGACTCTTTTTTTAGGAGTCCATGCACCTTTAATGTGAGTAGTGACATCCTTCACATGTTCTACAATTCTGTCATGGCTAGAGCAATTTTCTACATTGTGGTGTGCTGGGCTGGTAACATCACTTTCAAGAGAGGCCCATTGAATCAACTACCGTATATACTCACAGATAAGTTCTCACGCAAATAAGTCGAGACTTGATTTTACAGTATAATTTCTGGTATTTTATAATGTTGGTCGTATAAGTTGAATGTGGAAAACTCACGCTATTGGTACAAGGGATTATGATATGCTAACGCCCACCTGAGAGAGTAAACACGGCACACAGTGCCTTTTTTTCTATGTGGGTGCGGCAATCAGCACATGCTCCTAACCTTTCTATCTCTTTCACTTCCTCTCTCGCTCTCTATTGTGGCTACGTGACTACACGGGAATACCCGAACTATTCCAAAGCAATGTTTGCACTGATTTGTATTTTTTGTATCTCTTTCCCTTATACACCTTTATCGTAACAGCATCCCTTATCTACGATGGAGCATTTGATCAGAAGAAAATACGAATCTGATTTTAAATTAAATGTCATTGAAGTAGCGAAAGAAATTGGTAACTGCGCTGCTGCAACAAAATTAGATGCGTCTGAGATGCTGATGTGAGATTGGAGGAGGCAAGAAGAAGAAATTAAGTGTCGCATTTTTGAACAGGCGTATAAGTCGGGGTCTGATTTTATGATCGATTTTTCGTATTTCCAGGACCGACGTATACATGAGCATATACGGTAACTACTGTAAAAGGGAAAGCTCAATTATGGGATGTACTCTGGAACCCCTGAAGGTTGTAGCAAAGGAGAAAATGAAAACAAAACTGAGGGCCATTATGAACAATGCTGAACATCTTCTTTGTGACACACTAGCCAATGAATTATTCAGCAGAAGTGTGTCAAGAAATGCTACTGGGGCTCCTTTATACCAATAGCAATACACCTGCATAATATGTTGGTGTCACTGTAACTGGCAAGTCATAAGTTTTCTTTCTTAATAATTTTCTTTTTAGTCATTCTGGTATGTGTTCTGACCTAAGTGTGTGTGTGTATATATACAACGGGTGTGCCCCCTGGCTGCCTACGGTGGCCAAACCCTCTGTCAACAGCTTGCTTGATTTGCTATCTGTGCACAGTGGACTTTTTTGTTAAATGAAAAAAAAATAACTTCCGACTCACAATCTCCTTACTTTGAGACAGCCGAACTACCATTGCACCACCTGCAAGGCTTGTCAACTGCTAACATACAACTCTACCAATACTGTTCTTAGTGGAGCAGATATAATGTATTTTTTTAGACATATTCAAATTATAATGGGTTGTATTGTTGTATTCTCCTAATAAAGACAAACAATTATATATAGATTGTGACAAGCGGCCACAGCTTGTCTGGCTGGGATGCCAATTGGATGGAAGAACTGGGGGAGAGAGCACCTATGAGGCACTACCTCCCCTGGGACACTGGAGGGCAGCCCTCCTGAGTGGCTGTGGTACCACGTGTTCCTGCAGTGCAGATTGGGAGCGAAAGTTTGATGCAGTTCTGTTGGTTTCAATGGGGACCGCCAGGGGGAGCTGCAGAGTCCGGCAGTGGATTTCCATTACACCTGGGAGTGATTCCAGATAATACTGATGAAGCACCTAGAACACCCCCAGGATCTGTTTTAAAGGAGCCAGCAAATGCTAATTGGAAGTGAGTGTCGAGAGGATGAGAACAGAGCTTGCCAGAGAGAGAGTGGAGGCGGAAAGTGGCAGGAGATGACCTGTTGTGTGTTGAACTGTAATTTAGATCGGTGTTGTAATGGAGAGAAGTGAAGCTGAGTGGTTCTAATGAGGAAGAGTAATAAAACTGTGTGCTCTGTGGTAAATCTAAAAGCTCTACGCACCCCTGGTTTCCATAAGATGTATACCTATGACATATGGTTTTGAAGAAAAATGAGCATTGCATGAAAACATTGCACGATTTAGGTCATCTTTATATATATCTATACTAATAAACGGCAAAGCCCTCACTCACTCACTCACTCACTCACTCACTGACTAACTGACTGACTCATCACTAATTCTCCAACTTCCCGTGTAGGTAGAAGGCTGAAATTTGGCAGGCTCATTCCTTACAGCTTCCTTACAAAAGTTGGGCAGGTTTCATTTCGAAATTCTATACGTAATGGTCATAACTGGAAGTTGTTTTTCTCCATTTACTGTAATGGAGTTCAGCTGGAGGGGCGGAGTTTCGTGTGACATCATCACACGTCTCACGTAATCACGCATTACGTAGAAAGCCAGGAAGAGCTACAAAACGCGCTTTAGAAAACATGCATTATTTAATTAAGAAGGCAGCGAAACAATTAGAAGCGAGCGAGTGACATATAAAACCATATTCAGCGGCTCACGTGAACTGACGCAGTGCGCAGACAAAAAGTAACAGTTCCAAAGAGTGCTGAACAAAAACCGAATTACACTGCTACGCTCAAATAGATAAACCACACGCAGTGGCGTGATGGTAAAGCATTCGCCTGTAGCGCCCACGTCTGAGGTTCGATTCCCGAGAGGGGTTGCACTAAGTATGTACACGCGCTTCTCGATTTATTTTAACCTCGCATCCCCTTAGTTTGAGACGTATGAAAACGCATGCGGTTAACGCAGAAAGACAGATCACCTATTCACCTATTGAAGCTTCATGAATAATGGATACTTTATTCGCGATCAATGATTGATTTGGTAAAGCCATACTCAGTGTATTCATTAGATGAACGGTAAAAAAGTAAGAGCGAGGGGACGGTAACTTACTGAAGCACACAAGCAAAACCACAATAGCACGCGGGCTCGATGTACTGACTTGCGCGATCACATTCCAAAAAATATTTCTTTTCAAGTTCTATTTAGTCCATATGAGTCAAACTCAAAGCCCACGGGCCACATCCGGCCCGGCGTGTAATTATATCCGGCCCGCGAGATCATTTTATATACTGTATTATTGTTATTAATGGCCCGGGTATATGAAGCGCTGGTAACACAATAAACTACAGATCCCATAATGCAGCGCTTCAGCTGCTTTGCCGAACACTTACCGCGTTGCTGCAAGTTATTGCGAAGCTAGCCCACACGATGCCGAAGAGAAAAGTTGATTCTGAAAATAGAGCCTTTAAAAACCGATGGGAGGCTGAGTATATGTTTACTGACATTGCCGGTAAACCCGTGTGTCTAATTTGTGGAGCTAATGTGGCTGTAATTACAGAATTTAATCTTTACAACGACTGACAAACACAGAATGTAACTTGAACACAACACATCGTACAAATACG
>JANRMT010062837.1:121599-172787 GCA_026402145.1 Polypterus bichir lapradei
ATATATATATATATATATATATATATATATATATATATATATATATAGTGGGGTACAGCCCGGACACAGGCAGGTAGACATGTTGTTTTGCCACACACGTGTTTATTTACAACTATTTTACAGAATAAAGTGCACAAACCCAGTGCCGCAGCACCAATCACCCCTTCTAGTCCTGGCCGCACGAAAATGCCTTGCTCAGTCCTCAGACCGCCTCCACTCCTCTCCTCCGAGCTCCGTCCACTTCCACCCGACTCTTGCTGTCGACTGGAGGGAGGCAGCCCCTTTTATGTACGCCCGGATGGGCTCCAGGTGTTTCCTGAGAAGCTTCCGCCGACACACCCCCGTGTGGCGGAAGCACCAACTGTGTAGCCAGAAGTCCTCCAGGTGTTCCTGTTCCTCTTCCCCCCAGCACTTCCTGGTGTGGTGGAAGTGCTGGGCTCCAGGTTTCTTCAGGCACCGGGGCGCCGCCTGGCAGTGGCCACATGTCCCTACAGGGTTGGGCTTACAAGCCCCTTACCCGAGGCCACCAACAAAACCAAGGCGGTCGCCCCCTCGTGATCGGGTGGAGGCACCAGCCCTCCTCCGGTCCCTTCGGGCGTCCCGGCTGGGCTCCATCCCCAGACGCCCGTGACAATATATATATATAGATATATTTATATATACATATATGGAGTAGATATAAACACAAGTAGATAAATATATATGTAAAATGCCAAATTGCCCCCTGGGGACTAATAAAGTTCTATCTATCTATCTATCTATCTATCTATCTATCTATCTATCTATCTATCTATCTATCTATCTATCGTTAAGCTATATACAGTAGCTTATGTCAAAGATGTACAGCTGCAGTGGCTTCTTTTCAGCTGTTGTTAGTTGCTTTGGTCTCTTTGACCTTTGTTTGTTATTTGATACCAGTAACACAGAGACTGGCAACAGGGAAATGCCTAATTATGGAACAACTTGGTGATCTAGTAGATATTTCCTCTTTGAAAATTTTTACCACATGAATACACATGCAGGCAATTATGGGTGGCTTTCAGTAAAAAAACAACTAATGTTTGTGGCCCTTTTGCATTTGTTTTAAGAGTAATAAATGCTTTCTTCGTGTGTGTTTGTTAAGTTTGTTTAAAATTTTGATACAGCTAATGCTTGTGTGCATGTGATATCTGCACTCCTTTTAGTAGCAGACTTGGCCCCTCAAAATTTTTTTACCTCTTAATAATCTTCGCAGCTCTGTGGTTTATATTACCATATCGGTATAATACAGCAGAGGCTACATTACATGCACAATCTCATAGTTTATTAATGATTACTTTGTTAAGCTGTAAATATGAACCTCTAATAAAGGATAATTATAAAAATAATAATGAGTAGTATAGACCTGCTAATGAAATGGGTGTAAACAAGTATGGACTTACACAGCATACGAGTGACCCAAGACTTTCATTAATTTAATCTTTCTTGTAAGCAAATTACTAATAAGTTCTTTAAATTTGTCATCGCTGACAATCATTATTTCATGTAAATTATTATGTCCTGTACCTTTATTGGTACTTGAGCACAGCAATTCAACTCCACAGCAGAAAAAAGCTAAGAGAAGACAGAAGGAAAAAAGTGTTAGGTAATGAATGGAAAATACACACAAATCAATCCATTTTTTAAACAAACAAAGTAAGCCTTCATAAACATCTAAACACATACAGTACATAATTGTATGTGTCATTATTTCTAATATGACCTTTTAAAAAGAAAACCCCCACAACAAAACCCCAAGCTATATATACATGTGAGGATCGTGTGGTTTCCTGGTCATATGTGAACTTTTGAAATGGCCATTTAGATGTAAAAGGTCTTCAGCCTGGAAGTGGATGAAAAGGGCAGCCTGTTGTATCAGGATTATGTAAAGTGGGATAATCGACTGGGGAACATGTTGTAAATTTGCCTAAGCTTCCTTCTTGTCCTGACATTAGTTAATTACAGTGCATCCGGAAAGTATTCACAGCGCATCACTTTTTCCACATTTTGTTATGTTACAGCCTTATTCCAAAATGGATTAAATTAATTTTTTTCCTCAGAATTCTACACGCAATACCCCATAATGACAATGTGAAAAAGTTTACTTGAGGTTTTTGCAAATTTATTAAAAATAAAAAAACTGAGAAATCCCATGTACATAAGTATTCACAGCCTTTGCCATGAAGCTCAAAATTGAGCTCAGGTGCATCCTGTTTCCCCTGATCATCCTTGAGATGTTTCTGCAGCGTAATTGGAGTCCACCTGTGGTAAATTCAGTTGATTGGACATGATTTGGAAAGGCACACACCTGTCTATATAAGGTCCCACAATTGACAGTTCATGTCAGAGCACAAACCAAGCATGAAGTCAAAGAAATTGTCTGTAGACCTCCGAGACAGGATTGTCTCGAGGCACAAATCTGGGGAAGGTTACAGAAAAATTTCTGCTGCTTTGAAGGTTCCAATGAGCATAGTGGCCTCCATCATCCGTAAGTGGAAGAAGTTCGAAACCACCAGGACTCTTCCTAGAGCTGGCTGGCCATCTAAACTGAGCGATCGGGGGAAAAGGGCCTTAGTCAGGGAGATGACCAAGAACCCGATGGCCGCTCTGTCAGAGCTCCAGAGGTCCTCTGTGGAGAGAGGAGAACCTTCCAGAAGGACAACCATCTCTGCAGCAATCCACCAATCAGGCCTGTATGGTAGAGTGGCCAGAAGGAAGCCACACCTTATTAACAGGCACATGGCAGCCCACCTGGAGTTTGCCAAAAGGCACCTAAAGGACTCTCAGACCATGAGAAACAAAATTCTCTGGTCTGATGAGACAAAGATTGAACTCTTTGGTGTGCTTGCCAGGCGTCACGTTTGGAGGAAACCAGGCACCGCTCATCACCAGGCCAATACCATCCCTGAAGTGAAGCATGGTGGTGGCAGCATCATGCTGTGGGGATGTTTTTCAGCGGCAGGAACTGGGGGACTAGTCAGGATAAGGGGAAAGATGACTGCAGCAATGTACAGAGACATCCTGGATAAAAAACCTGCTCCAGAGCGCTCTTGACCTCAGACTGGGGCGACAGTTCATCTTTAAGCACACAGTCAAGATATCAAAGGAGTGGCTTCAAGACAACTCTGTGAATGTCCTTGAGTGGCCCAGCCAGAGCCCAGACTTGAATCCGATTGAACATCTCTGGAGAGATCTTAAAATGGCTGTGCACCGTCACTTTCCATCTTGAGAGGTGCTGCAAAGAGGAATGGGCGAAACTGGCCAAGGATAGGTGTGCCAAGCTTGTGGCATCGTATTCAAAAAGACTTGAGGCTGTAATTGCTGCCAAAGGTACATCGACAAAGTATTGAGCAAAGGCTGTGAATACTTATGTACATGTGATTTCTCCGTTTTTTTATTTTTAATAAATTTGCAAAAACCTCAAGTAAACTTTTTCACGTTGTCATTATGGGGTGTTGTGTGTAGAATTCTGAGGAAAAAAATTAATTTAATCCATTTTGGAATAAGGCTGTAACATAAGAAAATGTGGAAAAAGTGATGCGCTGTGAATACTTTCCATATGCACTGTACTTGTGTTTCTCTTACTGTTATTAAATTTCTTTTACAGTATGTATTGTCTTGAGGTGCAATACTCATCCACTATGTACATGTTTGAATGTTTTTGGTTATTGTTATGTAAATATTAATTTTTCCTGATAGTTATTTTAATGTGAATAAAAGTGCAAATATTCACTGACTACACTAATGAATAATGATTTGTTTCAGTCATTTAAAACTGTAAATATGTCTTGTTTTATAGTAACCTGTGAAACAGTTCGACAGATTGGTTAAGTATAAAAGTATTTTCATATTATTTATTTATTATGTTCTTTGACATTTTAGTGAGAGATTTAGGGCACTATTTACAGTTTGCTTCAAAATGAATCTGAATACTATGTTTTTACTGAAAAAAAATCAATATATGTATGGCTCACTCTTATTGAATATTCAATTTATAGATTTATTACATTGCATACTGTGAGCAAAATTGCAGGCTCTCTCTGAGGCAATAATTATTCTGTTTATGATTAAACTAACAATTAGTGAAAATAACTGACTGTATATTAATATGAAAGAGACTTTGAGAAGCGATAAAAATCATTCATTATTAATACATTTCTAATGTGTGTTCTTCTATATGCTAGTGAAAATAGTAAAACACTCTTGAAATAGATTCAAATCTTATTATTTAATTGAAACAGGTTTAAAACTAAGTTGTCGTGTGATAGCAACATGACCGATTGTTACCTGATCAAAAGAATGTTGCTAGCTTAAACATTTCACTTATTGCTTTAGCTCCTGACAGTCTACATCAAGACAAGCAGACTTTGAAAACAGTCAGATTTGTGTCTGTTTATTTTAGTTTCAGTTTATTTAATGTGCAGTTTTATAGTACTGACATAATGTATTTTGCTCTGGGAAGTGAAATGTGCGGTATAAATTATTCTGTTAAGATGTCTTGACTCTACTGTGCAGGCAGAATGTATGCCTTACAGCCTGTCAGTGTTGTTTACATCAGACCTTTCCTAATGAACATTATGTACAGTGTGGTACAAATATGATGAAAAGGTAAAGCAAAGTAAGACAAAGCTGTTCCCAGTTTTAAGGCTGTGACAATTTCAGCACAATATTTTACATTTTGCTGTGTACATTTTATATTTGAGCATGAGTCTCCTTCTATGTGTGTGTCTGTATACCTTTTACTTGTTTATATTCCTATATATAAACAAAAGGATAGAATTAGATTGTATATAACAACTTCCTGGTAAAACAGCTACCCTTATTTAAGTAGAGTAAGTGAACAGCTGCATGCACACAAGAAGATTAAGAAAACAGCAAACTATTCATTAAGGGCTTTTTTTCTGCCCTTTTCTTGCCTTTAAAGGTTGAGGTCAGCTATGATGGCTACTAATCGCATGCAAGTGTCACTTCATGGGGGGGCTAGTAAATTGGTTCAAACCCCCACTGACAGGATCTGCAGAAGAATAGTAATGATACGGTCTGTCAGAGTTACTGATAAGATCCTGAAAGAGAAATTGAGAACAGGAAACTTATTAATGTGTTCCTGGGTTATTCTCATCACTAGGTATTCACACTGGCCTGGAAGCATTTTCACATCCATTCGTGTGTGGTTATGTATGCATGCATGAATATATATATATATATATATATATATATATATATAGAAGAGAAGGTCTGTGATACAGTTTGCATATTTGCAGCTGGAGATCCACAAAGGGAGAAAATGAATCACGTATCATAAAGTATTTTTTATTCCTGAGCTTTCAACCCCTACCAGTATATATATATATGTGTGTGTGTGTATCCATTTACATTTCCTAGTAACTTCAGTAAGATTGACAGCTATGTGACAAAGACATTTAAAACAAGTCCCTTATTTACGACTGACGATTATTCTTTTTAAACTCATGCTGAAAGTGTAAATATAAAATATAGTATTTAATTGATTATTGATTTATGTTTATACAGCTTATTATCAGGTCTTATGTCAAGCTGTGATATGCTATTTATTTAAAAATTACACGTTTATGAACATAAATGTACCTTTTTTACAGCATTTTAGAAACTAGTGAAATGTACAGTCAAATAAAAAGAATGAAAATATTTAAATTAACTCCCAAGTGTTCAACTATAGTGGTGACAGCAATAGTGGAATAAACTGTTTTGATTTGAAACGTTGAACAGTTTGTAGTTGAAAATGTAATACAATTTAAATTCTGAAGGTGAAGTAGACAAAAAAACTTACTGTGGGTAGAAAAATGTTGTTTAACATTGAAACTATTTGTTGCTGTATTGTAATTTTTTATTTTTATATTTATTGTCAAAGATGATTAGTCACAGCTTTTGTGAAAACAAAAATCATGAGAATATGTTGAAAAATGGAGTTACTTAAATAGTAAACAAAAAACATCTTAGTTGAAGTTCAAACAAGATCATACCTCTGTAAACTCTGTCAGCACATCATTTATCAATTGCCCTTTGAATAGTTACTTTTAGAGGCTTAGTGATGCCTCAATGATCTTGATTCAGATTCTGTACCCCATATTTTGTCAGCTTTATTGTTAAAATAAACTTCACCCTCAGTATAAATAGTACCAGCTGTGTCTAAGAAATTTTCAACCTCAGCAATAATGTTTGCAGTGCACCATCTATTGGAATGTACAACCCCAATTCCAATGAAGTTGGGACATTGTGTAAAACATAAATAAAAACAATACAATGATTTGCAAGTCCTTTTCAACCTATATTCAATTGAATACACTACAAAGACAAGATATCGAATGTTCAAACTGATAAACTTTATTGTTGTTTTGCAAATCTTCACTCATTTTGAATTTGATGCCCGCAACACGTTCCAAAAAAGCTGGGACAGGGGCATGTTTACCACTGTGTTATATCACCTTTCCTTTTAACAACACTCAATGAGCGTTTGGGAACTGAGGACACTAATTGTTGAAGGTGTGTAGATGGAATTCTTTCCCATTCTTGCTTGATGTACAACTTCAGTTGCTCAACAGTCCAGGGTTTCCGTTGTCGTATTTTGCGCTTCATAATGCGCCATACATTTTCAATGGGAGGCAGGTCTGGACTGCAGGCAGGCCAGTCTAGTAACCGCACTCTTTTACTACGAGAGCCACGCTGTTGTAACACATGCAGAATGTGGCTTTGCATTGTCCTGCTGAAATAAGCAGGGATGTCCCTGAAAAAGACATCGCTTGGATGGCAGTATATGTTGCTCCAAAACCTGTATGTACCTTTCATCATTAATAGTGCCTTCAAAGATGTGCAAGTTACCCATGCCATGGGCACTAACACACACCCATACCATCACAGATGCTGGCTTTTGAACTTTGCGCTGATAACAATCCAGATGGTCCTCTTCCTCTTTGGCCTGGAGGACACGACGTCCATGATTTCCAAAAACAATTTGAAATGTGGACTCGTCAGACCACAGCACACTTTTCCACTTTGTGTTAGTCCATCTCAGATGAGCTCGGGCCCAGAGAAACCGGCGGTGTTTCTGGGTGTTGTTGATATATGGCTTTCGCTTTGCATGGTAGAGTTTTAACTTGCACTTGTAGATGTAGTGACGAACTGTGTTAACTGACAATGGTTTTCTGAAGTATTCCTGAGCCCACGTGGTAATATCCACCAGTGTTGGTATTCGGCCTTGCAGCTTACGTGCAGAGATTTCTCCAGATTCTCTGAATCTTTTGATGATATTATGGACAGTAGATGATGAAATCCCTAGATTCCTTGCAATTGTACATTGAGAAACGTTGTTGTTAAACTGTTAAGCAGTTGTTCACAAAGTGGTGAACCTCGCCCCATCCTTGCTTGTGAACGACTGAGCCTTTTGGGGATGCTCCTTTTATACCCAATCATGACAAACACCTGTTTCCAATTAACCTGTTCACCTGTGGAATGTTCAAAACAGGTGTTTTTTGAACATTCCTCAACTTTCCCAGTCTTTTGCTGCCCCATCCCAGCTTTTTTGGAATGTGTTGCTGGCATCAAATTCAAAATGAGTGAAGATTTGCAAAATAACAATAAAGTTTATCAGTTTGAACATTAGATATCTTGTCTTCATAGTGTATTCAATTGAATATAGGTTGAAAAGGATTTGCAAATCATTGTATTCTGTTTTTATTTACATTTCACACAACGTCCCAACTTCATTGGAATTGGGGTTGTATTTGGTAATGAATGTAGTAATGAAATGCCTTGCATTTGTCATTCCAACAGTTGGTGCATCACAAACATTTGAAGTAGTAAAATGTATTACTGCAAATGTTCGTGGTGTGCCATTGGTTGAAATAACAAATGCAAATGCAGCAGCCATACCACATGAATTTCAGAAGAGGTCATCCACCTGGAACTAAGCATGTTCAGCCCTGGCCAGTTCTTGGATGGGAGACTATCTAGGAAAAGCTTAGGTTGCTGCTGGAATATGTGTTGGTGAGGCCAGCAGTGGGCACTTACCCTGTGGTCTGAATGTAGATCCCAATGCCCCAGTGCAGTGATGGGGACAATGTGCTGTGAAAAAGGCAATGTCCTTGAGATGAGACGTAAAACCAAGGTCCTGACACTCTGTGGCTGGCCATAAAAGATCCCTCGGCATCCTTTGTAGAGATCAGGGTGTATTCCAATGTCCAGGGTGAATTGTCCGCCACAGTCTAGTCATTATGGAACCTTAATCATGCCCTGTCTCTAATTGACTATCTTTCTTGCCACTTCACCTCAATAGCTCATGTGTGGTGAGCGTACTGATGCAAAAATGTCTGCCGTCACATCATCCAGGATTGTACATGTTAGTGGCTCCCTGACAAGTGCTTTGAGTAGTGAGAAAAGCGCTATACAAATGTAAAAAAATATATCTTTGTTATTAATGCATATGTCTTTGTTATATGCCATCTGGTAAGAGATTTGCAAAAGCAATGGTAATGTTTTTGATGTGCCATCTGTTGGAATGAGAAATGCAGATCATTTTATTACTACAAACATTTGTGGTGTGCCATCTGTTGAAATGACAGGAACATAGCACAGACACACAGAAACACAGGCACATCATTTTATAAGGTGGATGTTTTTAGCAGCACTCTAAATGGGTCCAGATTTCCAGGATATAGGTGAATAATGTTTCATAGTTTTACTTATTTTAGTATTTTAAACATGAATTTTTATCCCATCCTAAACTATTTTGCAAATTCATAAATGCATCAAACACAGCTAAGAAATTGTTAATGATGCCTGTTACCTTTGCAAGACTTCTACCATTCTGGATATTCCAAACCCCTTGAAAGGTTGGTTAAGTAAAGAAGTTTACATAACACATCTGATAATGATTTTGCTCTAAGTAAGTTACTACAGTATATGAAATGCTGCAGTGATGATGGGGGGCAGAAAGAGTTACAATGGACATGTATGCACAATTAAATTTGGTAATATCTGGTTTATGGCCACTGTTCATTCTACATATAAATATTATTTCCTACCAAAGGCAGAACAGCTGCATAAAACAAGTTTGTTTTCAAAGTCTAATAACTAAAATAAGAACTTGTATAGAAAATGTTATTTATAGTTCTTAATATCACTATTGAGAAAAAAAGTACTATCCCTGTCAAGTTTCTGCCTATGTATTAAGGATTCTCGGAATATGAGCTTCATAGTTTGAGAATCTGCAGGCCTAAAATCAACATTAATTAGGGCATGAGTTGCAGAATGATATGCACCAATGACTTACTTAAACATGTAAAGATGCTGAAAGCTTCATTCCTGACATTGCAGCATTTTTCGGTTGTAGGGAGTAAGTCTTCAATGTTTATGACATCAAGCTTTCATTTACTTATTCACTTTATGTTGTGCTTAGCCATACCTGAATCTGTGTAAAGTAATTCATTCTGGAAAATAAGTGTTTAACCCCAATGCCTCTGACTAACATTAAGAAAAAAACTGGCATACAATAATTCTAGGCCTCCATAAGCCTATGCTAATCAGAAGCATTTTGAACACTACATGTTGTGTACAAAGTATAATGTTTTAAATGTTTATATTTTTTTAAGAATTAAACTATTAAATTATTTTTTGATCACTGTCCTTAATTACTACAAGATAAGTAAAAGATAAGATAAGACAAGATAAGTAAACTAAACTGTATAAATATGTAAATAGATCTACTGCATTAGTGGTCCTTTTATATGCAGGTTATTGAATCAATGAAAGAAGAAACAAAAGCAAAAATACATTTTGGAGGCAGTCCTAAACCCAGAAAAATATTATAATAATAATAATAATACATTTCATTTATATAGCACCTTTCCTATGCTCACGGTGCTTCACAGTGTCTTAGAAAAAAACAGCAGGGTATATGTAACATTGGATACAAATGCTTTCCTGAATAGAACAATGAAACAGATAACAAAGCATTAAACAGAATAAAGGACAATAAACCAGAGTAAAATACTAAATTCAATACTGAAAGAAAAACCTAACAAATAACCTAATTTGTGATATAACAGACACACAAATTATCCTGAGCACCTGGGCAGAGAGGTAAACTGAAAGAAAGAGCAGAATGTTAAGTTAAAAGCCTTCCTAAATAGATGAGTTTTAAGTTGTTTTTTAAAAGAATGACTGGAGTCAGCTGATCTAATTAATTTCGGGATGTCATTCCAAAGTCTGGGTGCTATGGAGCTGAAGGCCCTGTTACCTATAGAGTGCAGGTTAGTGGGAGGCACAACAAGATTACCAGAATCAGAGGATCTTAGTAGGCTAACAGGAACATAGTGATTTAGAAGGTCACTGATTTAGTCCGGTGCAAGGCCATTTAAAGCTTTGTAGGTTATTAAAAGAATTTTATATTCAATCGTGTAAGACACAGGGAGCCAGTGAAGGCGAAGCAGGATGGGTGTGATGTGCTCACTGTTGCTGGTTTGTGTAAGAACTCTTGCAGCAGAGCTTGAATCAACTGGAGCTGTGATATAAGATTAGAAGGGGCATCCGCTAGCAGCGAGTTACAATATTCAATGCAGGATGTGATAAAAGCATTGACAAACTTCTCAGAATTAGAAAAGGAGAGGAATGAGCGAACATGGTTTATGTTACGGAGGTGAAAGTAAGAAAGTTTCTTAATGTGGTTTATATTGGCGGAATAAGAAAGGGAAGAATAAAAAATGACACCAAGATTCCTTGCATCAGAAGAAGGTCTGATGAGATCATCGTCAAGAGTGACTGAAAAGGAGCTCATTTTCTTAAGTAGCGCTTTAGTGCCAATTTGCAGGAGTTCAGTTTTGTTGCAATTTAATTTTAAGGAGTTCTGCTCCATCCAGGTTTTAATTTCACTGAGGCAAGTTGTGAGCTGAGAAAACTCTGATGAAGTTTTGACATTGAAATAGAGTTGAGTGCCATCTGCATAAAAATGATAGCCCAGTCCATAGCTACGAATAATATGGCCAAGAGGAAGCATATAAATACAGAAGAGAAGATGGCCGAGGACAGAGCCCTGAGGAACTCCTTGTGTGACTGGCACTGAGCTGGATCTGCTGTAGCCAAGACTAACAAACTCTTGCCTGTCAGTCAGGTAGGACTTGAACCACTGGAGGGCAGTGCCAGAGATACCCAGCATGTTCTCCATACTGGACAGTAGAATGCCATGTCTGACAGTGTCAAATGCAGCACTGAGATCTAACAGAATTAATATGATGGGTTGTCCATAGTCTGCTGCCATAAGCAAATCATTGGTTGCCCGAAGAAGAGCAGTTTCACAGCTGTGCTGCGCCCTGAAACCAGACTGAAAGAGTTCCATCAAATTGTTAGAGGTTAAGTAATTGGTGAGCTGGGAGGCTACAACATGCTCAAGAACTTTTGACAGAAAAGGTAAGTGGGAAATAGGCTGAAAATTGTTAAGATTGTCACCATCAACACCAGACTTTTTCAACATGGGAGTTACAGAAGCGATTTTAAAAGTGGCTGGCACAAACCCAGTGTCGAGGGATGTATTGAATATTGTTGTAACAGTCAGGATTATGGCATGAAGGGAGGATTTAAGAAGTGTGGTGGGGATGGGGTCCAGTACACAAGTAGCTGGCCTCATCTTACAAAGCAGGTCATTAACAAATGCCGATGTGACTGGTTAAAATTTAGAAAAGGAGCTGGATGGAGTGGGAAGACAGGGAAAGATATAAATGGATGATGGATTTATGTTAGTTGAATTATTTAGATCTTTAATTTTATTGCGGAAAAAGTGGAGGAATTTTTCACAGAGTACAGTAGAGGAGGTAATTGGGCCAGATGCAGGTTGAAGTAATTTATTAACTACAGAGAACAAAACCCCTGGGTTATCATGGCCAATTTCTATTATTCTGTCATAATGTGTGTTCTTGGCTGCAGTTAGTTCATCCCTGTAAACCCTTTGATGGTCAGAGAAAGTATGGATGTTCACAGTGAGGCCAGTCTTACATGACATTCTCTCAAGGCGTCGGCCAGTTGCTTTCACAGATCGTAGCTCTGAATAATACCATGGAGCTGAACGCTTAAAGGAAACCTCCTTATGTTTTAAAGGAATTGTGTTATTGAGTGAGGAATGAAGGGCTGAGTTATAGTGGTCAACAAGACTATCTAGTGTTGTTGGAATAGGTGAAGACAGAAAAAGTTCAGAAATGGATCCAGCAAGAACAGAGGGACAGATATTTTTAAGGGTTTGGAAAGAAATTTGACGTTTATATGTAAGAGGAGGAAGAAGTAATGAGACAGTGAAACACACTGCTTTATGGCCAGAGAGTTCCAAATCACTGCTCTAAGTGTTGCCGACAGATAATCCAGATGTGCAGATCAGGTCCTGTATATGACCACCAGAGTGGGTGGGAAAATCAACATGCTACACCAAGTCAAAACAGTCCAGTAAGGATAGGAATTCATTTCTCAGTTTACATGTAGTAATGTCAATATGGATGTTGAAATTGCCAATAAGAATGACTCTCTGGGAAAGTGAACTTAAGTGGGTTAATAATTCAGTCAGATCAGATAAAAAAGATGCATTGTATTTCGGGGGACGATAGACAACAATAAGTGAGACAGGACCAGATTTTGTTATTAGCTTAAGAGCCAGACACTCAAAAGACAATGGACCGTCAATGGGGATTTTTTTGATGTTTAACTTCGATCTAGTAATTACTGCGACTCCTCCACCTTGTCTTGAGCTGCGAGGCTCCAAGAAGTGAATGTAATAAGGTGGGATCATCTCCGTGACAGATGGAAAATCATTTGGTTTTTTCCAAGTTTCTGTTAAGCACAGCAAGTCAAGGTTTGAGTCTGTAATGAATTCTGAAAGCACCAGTGCTTTGCCATTAAGAGAACTTGAGTTAAACAATGCAATATTAGCCAATGTGGGTTGTGCAAAGATCCATTACCAGAGTTTATTTTAACATATTGCAGATTTGGCACACTGACACTCCTATTTCCAAAGCCATGAGTTAGATGGCATATTCCTGAGCAAATGCTGCCGGTGAACTTTTCATTCGCAGCCTGGTTGTGGCGGCGATCTGACCCGCAATGTAAATATTTTGGCACCACAAAATACCATTGTCTTTTAGGACATACGTCTGACCATTTGCTCTGGACAAACTGTTTAATATGAAGCAGTTTGTCACAACAACAACAACAACATTTATTTATATAGCACATTTTCATACAAACAGTAGCTGAAGGTCCTTTACATAATAAAGAATAGAAAAATAAGACACAATAAGAAAACAAAATAAATCAGCATTAATTAACATCGAATTAGAGTAAGGTCCAATGGCCAGGGGGGACAGAAAAAACAAAAAAAAACTCCAGACGGCTGGAGAAAAAAAATAAAATCTGTAGGGATTCCAGACCATGAGACCGCCCAGTCCCCTCTGGGCATTCTACCTAACATAAATGAAACAGTCCTCTTTGGATTTAGGGTTCTCACGGAAAGGCTTGATGATGATGGTCACGTAGAATTCTGCCTTTTAATCCATCCATCATTGTTGGAGCATCATGAAGCTTTGAGTAGGTGGAGGTGGCGCAGGCCACCACCACAAAGAAACCGGAAAAAGAAACAGAAAAGAGAGTAGGGGTCAGTACGGATTTTAGAGCTACCCTGAATAGTTATTATGAGGAAATTGAGCATACAGAGTATCAGGATTAAGTTAAATTAAGTTAAATTGAAGTTATAGGAAGGCCATGTTAAAGTAATATGTTTTCAGCAATGTTTTAAAGTGCTCTGCTGTATTAGCCTGACGAATTCCTATTGGCAGGCTATTCTAGATTTTAGGTGCATAGCAGCAGAAGGCCGCCTCACCACTTCTTTTAAGTTTTGTTCTTGGAATTCTAAGCAGACACTCATTTGAGGATCTGAGGTTACGATTTGGAATATAAGGTGTCAGACATTCCGATATATAAGAAGGGGCAAGATTATTTAAGGCTTTATAAACCATAAGCAGAATTTTAAAGTCAATCCTGAATGACACAGGTAACCAGTGTAGTGACATCAGAACTGGAGAAATGTGTTCGAATTTTCTTTTCCTAGTTAGGATTCTAGCAGCTGCATTCTGCACTAGTTGCAAACGATTTATGTCTTTCTTGGGTAGTCCTGATAGGAGTGCATTACAGTAATCTAGTCGACTGAAAACAAACGCGTGAACTAATTTCTCAGCATCTTTCAGTGATATAAGAGGTCTAACTTTACTTATGTTTCTTAAGTGAAAAAATGCTGTCCTAGTGATCTGATTAATATGCGATTTAAAATTCAGATTACAGTCAACAATTACCGCTAAGCTTTTTACCTCCGTCTTGACTTTTAATCCTAATGTATCAAGTTTATTTCTAATAGCCTCATTGTATCCATTATTGCTAATCACTAAGATTTCAGTTTTCTCTTTATTTAACTTGAGAAAGTTACTATTCATCCATTCTGAGATACAAGTCAGACATTGTGTTAGTGAATCAATAGAATCGGGGTCATCAGGTGCTACTGATAAATACAGCTGTGTGTCATCAGCATAGCTGTGGTAGCTCACGTTGTGCCCTAAAATAATCTGACCTAACGGAAGCATGTAGATTGAGAATAACAGCGGACCCAGGATAGAGCCTTGTGGAACACCATATCAGATATCATGTGTCTTTGAGTTGTAATTACCACAACTAACAAAAAATTTTCTCCCTGTCAGGTAGGATTCAAACCAATTTAAGACACTGCCAGAGAGGCCCACCCATTGACTAAGGCGATTTCTAAGAATATTATGATCAATAGTGTCAAATGCAGTACTCAGATCTAAGAGGATGAGAACAGATATATGGCCTCTGTCTGCGTTCACTCGCAAATCATTTACTATTTTAACGAGTGCAGTTTCTGTGCTGTGATTTATTCTAAAACCCGACTGAAATTTATCAAGAATAGCATGTTCATTGAGGTGGTCATTTAACTGCATAATGACTGCTTTCTCCAGAACTTTGCTTAAGAAAGGCAGGTTAGAGATGGGTCTAAAATTTTCAAGAGCCGAGGGGTCAAGATTATGTTTCTTAAGAAGGGGTTTAACTACAGCAGTCTTAAGACAGTCTGGGAAGACCCCCGTATCTAATGACGAATTTACTATGTCCAGAACATTATCAATTAGCACGCCCGATACTCCTTTGAAAAGCCTTGTTGGTATTGGATCAAGGACGCAGGTGGAGGATTTTAATTGAGATATTTTTTGTAAATCAGGTAAATCTATCCTAGTGAAAGAGTTTAATTTGTTTATAACAGAATGCTGGGGTTTAGGAGGATCCTTAGTGTTGGAGGGATATACTATGTTATTTCTAATATCATTAATTTGATCACGAGAGTATTTTAGTATAGTAGAGAGCAATACTTATCTGATAGTAGCAGAGAAGCAGCACAGCATAGCAGAGAAGGTGAGACAGGAGGATGGGTTGGCGCAGATGAGCGGCAAGCAGCAGAAAAAGCATAGCTAGAGATATTATAAAATGCACATGAAGATACCAAAATTCAGAGGTTCCAACATACAGCCACATACATATAATGCTGGGTATTACAGGATCGCCCAGAGCCGGATCCAGCTGGGTGTAAACCTCATATCATTTCTTAGTCATTAAGCATGTATAGAAGGAATCAAGAGCAGTCCAGTGTATAAATTATAATGAAGATGACAGACCATCCCTGGCTTATAGATCATCACTGTGTAAAGAAATGTCCTTAGGGCTCATCTAGTGTGTCACAGAAAGATTTGGTTGTCAAGGCAAAGTCCATAAAAGTAAATCCAAATCAACACAGTTCAAGTCATTTGCATCCATGAACTATACATACAATAAAAAGAAAGTGTACAATTGCAAAAAGTTTAACGCAAATTTTAATGAATAGTGTTGATAACAAGGAGGAGCGGCAGCAACATGCGTGTGCCAGCGTCCCCTCCACAGTCGGCTATGGAGCGTTGTTGTGCCAGGAAAGACATCCGGCCATAAAAATCATACCGAAACATCAACCCAACAAAAAGTGGAAAAAGATAAAGAGGAAGAAGAAGACAGTAAGTAATAATATGCCATATACATTTTTTTTGACAAAGGAAATTATTTCTTAAAAATAACACCTGTCAGTCTGTAGACTGATAAGTGATGTAAGCATGAAAAATTGTAGCAAAGCAGTACCATAATATATACATATTCATAAAGTTTTTTCAGTCATTGCAGTTGATTCTTAGGTGAGGAAAAATATACAGCAGAAAGTTCTCAATTGTTTAATCCAATTGTGGGGAAGCTAAGCCTATGACAACACTAGGTGCACAACATTAAAAAAGTCCTGGACAGTCACATGGACCACTGAGCTGCTATGCCACATGGCTCGGATTTAATTTCTAAGTATAATATACGAGAAAGAAAAAAATCATAGAAAATGTACTATATTATCATTCATATTTTTTTTCAAATATTGTTTAAATCAGGAATCGAACACTATATTTAAAATGATCCATAGAATCTCACTTCAAAACCATCTGTCAAAATCAGCTTGCTTGAAAACTATATACAGGTTAAAGGTAATTACAGTTGCAGAAAAATAAATCCACTAAAACAGCCTTGCATTTTGAACATGTATCAAAATCTTATACAGTATATACACTAACTTTTCCAGTATGCCATATAAAAAAAAATCTAATATAATATGTTCTGCACAGGAAAAAAAATAACTGTTGATCACATCCAGGCATAATTTTCCCAAGGGGAAATCCCAGATTGAAATCATTATGTATGATGGATATGAAGCTGGATTTAAAAGGCTGCACAAAGATAGCAGTGATACAAGTGTTGTAAAGGGCTCTGTGCTGCATTAGATTCACTGCCTTCATCAATCAATAAACATGTCATGAGAGAGGCTCAGAGCATCTCTGGGAGGAAGCATGTAGTCTTGCACTTAGTGCTGTTATTGCTTTTTTTGCTGGTAGCTTTGCTATAAGACTACCCTAAAGTCATTTTAATGTCATCACTTTTTCTGGGGTTTCCTGGTTTTAAATTGTTTCCCAATGCAATCAGTGAAGACAATGTATATTCGACACATTATATGGTATACGATACATCATTAAGTCAACCTGAAAATGTAAGTGCTTTAAGTTACAAAGGCATCTATTATATTATGGATAAAATGCGTATGATGTAAGATGCACATTCAGAGTTTTTGGAATATAAAATCAATCCATTCATCTACCTTCAAACTAAAATAATAAACTTAAAGATTTTTTTTGTTGTACTTGGCTGTACACGTCATGTATGTGAGCCCATCTAAATGAAAAATAAATTCACCAAAAATACTAAGCCAGTGAGGTTTAGCAGGAATTCAGATTTTTACTGATAAAAGATTAGAATGTGCTTTGATCTCTGTATGGCCATAGCATCAGCAGCTGTATAACTTGGTATAAAAGAAATAAACCTTAAAATTAAAAAAAACTAGTCAGGAGTCAGATGCACAAAAATAAAAAGCAAATGAAATTTCAGAAAGAGAGAACATTCAATTATTGAAGTATATCCAAGTTTTAAGCAGAGAGGGGCGCTGCCAGTAATTTAAAGAGCCAAAACAGAAAGACACACACTAGCAAAAATCAGAGTATGGCTATATACTATTTCATCTTGAAGGTTTTATTATATATGTAGATATGTAGATAAATATAATGTGCCTTCTGAGTTTGTGGCCTTTGAATGATTTTAGTTTGGACTCATTGTACTCATACTGTATATCAAACTTAACCACCAAATAAGTCAGTGAATCCTCCGTGCTGAAGAATACAAATGTAATGAAGCAATATGGCAGAACATAGAAGTTGTATTTCATAGCAAGTAGGCACCCCTTCATGCAGGTAGGAGTTTGCAGAATTCAGTCATGTTGTCTTCAGAATTAACTCTGGGTTCCCTAGTGGATGGCCGACAGCAGGATCGATTTTATTTCTCACACAAACCTGGAAATGTCTGGCACATTCCGGCTATTTGTTATTTTCAACCATTTTATAAACAGAGTTTCAGACAAGGCAATTGTTTACTTCATTTTATGCTTAGGTTTATGTAAGTGTGTATCTATGTATAACGATAGATTGTTCATGAAGCTCGTTTTATATCCAAGAGGCTACCAATTTAATCACCACCTAAGCCTCACATGTACATCATTAGTCTCATAACAACTGTTGAAGATTGCCCGGCTTGCCTCAGGTTGCAAAAGCAAAAAAGGATATAAAAATTTCTTTCAATGGAGGCTGGCCAGAAAGAGTTTGTATTTAAAAGAAACAGTTATTCTGAAATGAGAGGCAGAGACAAAAAGTGAGAAAGAGTGCTCTCCAAAGGAACAGCTTTTACCAAGGGCTCTCAGATGAGTTACCCCTTGTGCTAGGTTACGAAGGGTAAATAAGTAGGGAGTTACCAAATGAGTCTGGGCCAATAAGTAGGAATAAGGGATTAGGGATGCAGACATATCTGCAACTTCCAGAAGGCATTCCTGTGCAGTTGAGTAGTTCTGGGGATTATCCCAGAAGTAACCCCTGCAAAGGTGTCAAAAGCTCAATAATCATTGTCCTTTGGAGTTGGTCTCGTCCATTGTTGGAGATGGATGTGTAAGGGGAGTTCCGTTAACAGCGGTGTTTTTTACCCTTTTTCTTAATAGCATTCTGTGATATCCTGCATTTATTCATCCCTAGAGGATTCAATGATACTACACACAAGTACAAATAAGCATAAGCAGCAAACGAAGGGCTCAGAAGGAAAAGGATAAGGTAGCAAAAGCCCATCAAAGTCTAAACCGGCCTCAAGTTCACAGTACGGCCTCCCAGAGACAGTCCTGGATCAGAAGGGCACAGGTAATGACCTGCCAGGACCCGAAATGGCAGCATTTATTCCAGCTGAGAGTGTAAGTAGGAGTGAAACTACAAGTGTGGAGGGTGACAAGTATTCCTTGATTCCAGGAGGACCATCAGAGCCGAGATTGGCCTTTTCATCCCCACTGTCCACTTCAGCTAATACCCCCAGTGAGTCTACCACACCATCTCCCACTGGACTCGCAACTCCGCCTACGGAGATTGGGGAAGACTGAATCGCACTCTCCGAATTGAAGGTAATGATTGGGGGACTTGGACATAAATGATATAAAGTGAAATACAAAGAAGAACAAAAGGGAAATAAAGGTCCTAAATGACAAAAACAAAAAACTGCATCAGCATATGAAAGACCTGGAGCAATGTTTAAGTACTAAGTTTACTACAACCTTTACAGAAATTAATGAAAGAATACAAGAAAATACAAGTAGGTTAGACAGTAAAATTAGAGTACTTGGTGCTCAGCTGTAAGATGTTAAGCAAACGTAAATGAAATAGTTGAACAATCGGCTTCTGTCGCAGATGAAAAAGCAACAGTTGCAAAATCAGAATGCAAAGTGCTCGTTGACAAACTGGCTGCATTGGAAGATAGATATAGAAGGAACAACAGCAGAAATGAAGGTCATCCTGAAAAACCTGAAAGTCCAAACCCAGTGAAATTTATAGCTGAATTATTCTCTAAAATAACCAGAGAGGACTTTAAATTGGACATTGAGATCTCTGCAGCCTACTGTATACATGGATCGAATGGCTCCAAACCAAAAAGCTTAATTGTTTGTTTTGACAAACTACAGGCTAAACAAAATCTCATGTCCCTTCTCAGGCAGAAGAACGAAATTATATTTGAAAATAACCGCATTCATATTTTCCCAGATTTCTCCCCTAAAACAGCTGCTAAATGTACCACAGTCTACAGCATTAAACAGAGCTTCCGTAGGGCTGAAATCAGATATAGCCTTTTGTACCCTGCCAAACTGAAAGTGGTTATTGAAGATCGGTTTTACATTTTTAGTTCTAAGGGCGAGGCACAATAAAGAGCTGAGAAGATTGATCCCAACTTTGTTTTGAAATACACAATCATGAGTCACACCGTGTTCTGGCAAGGCAAAGAAGATGCTACTTGAAGCTTGCATTCTGGACTGTTTGTAATGCTATATATGCTATATATATTTATTTTACTTTATTATATATTTTACTTTTTTAGCCATCCCTTTCCTTTTTTAACACTAGAATTACCAAAGCCAGTTGCTTGTGCTATAACAAGCTTGACCTGGCGGCAATCAACAAACTGTACAAGGCATGTACAGGGTCCACTGAGAAAAGAAGAGTGTTCATGGCTCACCTTGCAGAAGAACTTTGTCATCGCTTCTTACAAGAAAAGGCAAAGAAAAAAGAAAAGGAGGATGCAACATCAACAAGCTTCTGTTCCAAGACAGCCGCTTCCCCCAGGAAAGCAAACTCAGTCAGTGTCAGGTGCCCCTTCAATGTAATAGAAACCACAGCATAGAGAGAAGTGTGTACATTGCAACAGGTACATATGTCGTAAACGGATGGTCCTTGGGTGTGTGGGAACTGTTAACATTTGAATTTGAAGATTACATATAGCGCGGAAATTACCTCTCTGTACTATTCTTTCCTCTGCATGTCCTGGAGTACAAAAGAAACACCACCATGCACCAAAAAGTGAAGACTGGGCAAGATCGAAACAAAAAAACATGTGGTCACTGATTACAACCACAAGATAGTATGCAAATGAATATGAATAATATGAATAATGTTGCATCTGTGCCACAATGTTTTCCGAAATGTACTATACAGGTCATAAAATGAATAATTCCAAATATCATATATACCTGTATCTCAGTTTTTTGTCAGTGCGGCTTTGACATCATGGACCACAAGGTGTATACTAATTCAGCGTAAGCAGGAACACTCAATAAAACTTAATAAAAAAAATCAAGTGACAATGAGAAAAGAATAAGGCAGATTCACCAGCATTTTTGTGTCACCTTTTATCCATCCAGATCAGAGAATTTCCAGTTCCATTGTCTTAAAACACCACTCACATCTATAGTAATTCCCAGTTTCAAATAAAACTAACAGTGTCAGATCCCTAGGGAGGTGGTACTATGTATCGTGATCGTTACTGAGAGAATAAAAATGAAAAAAAAAAACTTTTACAAGTACTATAAATTTATACCGGCTTTTACAGAAGCAAACCAAAATGTATGTGTTTATTGTATAATATTAACAATAAGAGCAGCTCACTACTCAAAACGGTAAACATACGAGGCAGTCAGGATCGAACCAGGGGACTCTTAATTACAAATCAGCAATTCTTATCTCTCTGCCACTGAAACTGTCCTATCATCCTTGAACCTTTTGTAAAAGTGTTTATTTGATCTTTGGACTTCAGGCTTCACACATTATATAGTTTATGTCTACATTTTGTTATTTATTACTAAAATATGAAAAACGTTTCTGTTTTAACGATGTGTTTACACAGATTATTGTAGAAACGGAACACACATGAAATGTATGTGTTCTAAATAACAATCTATTATTTCCCTATACAACTCTAGGTACCTGACTTCCAGATAATCAAGGCTGGAACTGGGAGAACTTTGTGCCCATTTTGCGGCAATGGAGGGATGGAATAGTAGATTGCTTGCTGCTTGTCTTGATCGGCACATTTAACAAGACAAAAGACGTTGACAGAGAGGTGCGAAGGGATTTAAGGTGGGCCGGATTTATGAGTTATTTCTTAGGCTTTGGTAATTCTAGTGTTAAACTGCAATTATTAGATTGATCTTTCTGTCATTAATTATATGCACAATTGGCAGCTTATGGCGACATCTTGACTAATTGGTTACCAAAAAGTAAACAGCAATTGACAGTTTGTTTAAGTTTCAGTTATTGTATTGAAATTTCTTCCATTAACTACATGCATACTTTGGCTACCACAAAGTAACTAACTATTATCTTTTTGTTAAACCTTAATTAAGTAACCAGCTTTTTAACATCATACCCTTGGTCTATTATATTTGGACTGTTTAAGATTATATCATTATAGTGTATTGTATCTGGACTGAATCTCGCACTAATGCAATATTATTTGAAAACGAACAGCGTCAGATCGGGTGTGAATTTATGCTGGCGCTGTTACTTAAGAGTCAGACCAGGAGGGGCAGGGTGGGGTGATACTGACTCAGTTTACTTTCCTGTGTGTACATGTGCATTGATCACCGCCAGCATGTTGTAGCACACAGCAGCTGGCCACCTGCATGTTCTTGCGTGCACTGAATAAGCTCCTGATCTTATTCTAAGTAACAGCGCCAGCATAACACCCGATCTGATGCTGTTCATTTTCAAATAATATTGCATTAGTGCGATGATGTTTTCACATATATTGTCTATTTCTTTCAGGTGTGTAATAGAAACCACACCACAGACAGAAGTGTGTACATTGTAACAGGAACACACATTGTAAATGTAGGAAGGGCGATCCTTGCATGTGTGTGAACTGTTAACATTTGAATCTGATGATTGCATATAGCGCTGAACTTACTGCTCTGTACTGTTCTTTCCTCTGCATGTCCTGGAGTACAAAAGAAACAGCATACAGCAACATGTGGGGACTGGCAAGATCAGGGAAAAAAAAACACGCGGTCACTGATTACAAACTGCAAGATGTTATGCGAATGAATATGAATAATATGAATAATGTTGCATCCGTGCCACAAAGTTTTCCAAAAGTACTATACAGGTCATAAAACGAATAATTCCAAATATCATATATACCTATGTCTCTGTTTTTTTTTTTTGACATCATACACCATAAAGTGCATACTAATTCAGCGTGAGCAGGAACACTCAATAAAACTGAATTAAAAAAAATCAAGTGACGGTGACATACGAAGAAGGCAGATTCGCCAGCTGTGTGTCAGCTTTTATCCCTCCAAATGAGAGAATGTCCAATTCCATTGTCTCAAAACACCACTCACATCTCCAGTTATTCCCAGTTTCAAATAAAAACTAACAGCGTCAGATCGCTGGGTGTGAGGGGGCGCGGTAGTATGTATTGTGATCGTGATTTAGAGAGAATAAAAGTGAAAAAAAATGGTAACTTTTACAAGTCCTATAAATGTACTCATTGTGTTACAGATGCAAACCAAGTGTATATCTGTACTATATAATATTAACAATTAGAGCAGCTCACTACTGAAAACGGCAAATATAGGAGACAGTGGAGATCGAACCGGTGTCCCCTTGATTACAGATCAGCAAATTTTACCGCTACGCCACAGAAGCTGTTGTCTTTTCCTTGAACCTTTTGTGAAAGTGTTTATTTGATCTTTGGACTTCAGGCTTCATACATTATACAGTTTATGCCTACATTTTGTCATTTACTACTAAAATATGAAAAACGATTCTGTTTTAAAAATTTGCTTACACAGATTATTGTAGAAACGGAACACACATGAAATGCGTGTGTTCCAAATAACGATCCATTATTTACACTCTAAACTTCCACTTCACTCCCAGATAATCAATCAAGGCATAAGCTGGGAGAAGTTTGTGCATGTTCTAAGTCGGTGGGGGAATGGAATAGCCGGCTGCTTGTCTTTATCGGCACATTTACAGGACAAAG
Organism: Polypterus bichir lapradei; assembly: GCA_026402145.1. NCBI lineage: Eukaryota > Metazoa > Chordata > Cladistia > Polypteriformes > Polypteridae > Polypterus > Polypterus bichir. The sequence continues at coordinate 145,198 of JANRMT010062837.1, forward strand.
AATGCTGGCGGAGAGGTGCAAATGGATTTAAGGTAGGCCGGATCTATGAGTTTTTTCGTAGGCTCTGGTAATTCTAGTGCTAATGGTGTCTTTATTTGCCAGCATATATTGGCATTTGTTCTGATTTGTGTAGATGTAGATTTCCTTTCTTTTATGTATTTGACCTTTCAAATTTATGTAGATGACCTTTCACTGATTTGACTCCTGCAATTTAAGCAACTCCTGCTTTTTAGATATGCAATAAGGGAATCTAGGCTGTAAATTTAAAAGGGGTGGGGTGGGGGTGATTGCATGTTGAGGTTGCAGATTTGCTGATTCAAGATGCCTGACTGTTTAAAGCAGAAGAGGGCATGGCACTACCTAACTTTCACTTTTATTACTGGGCAGCAAATATACAAGCTATAAAGACCTGCACATCAACACAAATCGATGAATATCCACAAGCTTGATCTGCAATAGAAATAAAATCTTGCAGTACTTCTTTATATTCCCTGCTCTGTGCCCCAGGTAATACAAACTACCATCATTACACTAATATTCCAAAATATTCCAATTGCCCTTCATTCTCTTAGAATATGGAACCAATGTAGGAAGCACTTTAAGACAGAGAAGCTTTTATCTGTTACACCTCTATAAGACAACCATCTCAAACATATATTCTATTTAATGTCTGGAAAATGTCCGGGACTGAAACACTTAGAGACTTGTAGATATGTATAAATATAATGCCTGTGCATTCTACGAACAATTATGCTTCAAATACAACTTTTCATCAACACAATTCTTCCACTACTTTCTGCTAAATAGAACCAGCCCAATTTTTCTCACTTTCCACCTTGTTCTATTCCAGATGAATTACTGATCACTCTTGAAGACTCAAATAGCATCTATACAATCTATGAAATTATTTTAAAGTCCCTTCCTTTCAAAGACCCCAGACAACATTGGGGAAAGGATCTGTCACTTCATACTTCAGAAAAGTATTGGAAAGCAGCCATGCACAGAATGGCAGCTCCATATATGCAAAGAATTCAATCATTCATGTTAAAATATTTTATCAAGCGCATCTATCTCATTTAAAATTGTCCAAAATGTTTTCAGGGCAAGATTCAACATGTGAACATTCCAATCTTGCTCCAGCCTCACTGGACCACAAGATCTGGGCGTGCATCAAATTAACAACATTTTGGACAAATATCTTTGCATGCCTACCAGACAGCCTCAATATCACAATCACTCCTAACCCATTAACAGCTGTGTTTGGTGTACTCCCAAACTGCCTTAAAGTGGAGAAGGACAAACAAACTGTAATCTCCTTTACTGCGCTACTAGCCCATAACCTTATCTTGCTCATCTAGAAGAATCCCATCCAACCACTCTTAAGTCAATGGGTGTCTGACGTTTTTTATACTAATTGAAATTGGAAAAAATCTAATTCTCAATCAGAGAATCTGTTCAAAACTTTTTTTTGTGTGGCAGGATCTAATCAATAACATTTTACAATAAGCTTCCATTTCAGGGAAAAGGAAATCCTTTCTTGTTCCTTGTATTGAGTAGCTTTAGCTGCTGGCTGTTGTCTCTTTCTCTTGGGTGGGGGATGAATTTTGCTTTGATTTGTTAAGTTTGACTTGACTGTATGGAAAGTTATCTGTTTTTAATTAAAATCAATAAAAATATTAAAAAAGTAATAATATTCCTCATTTATTTTGTTTTATTTTTAGATGTGTTATTATTATTTGTCTTTTTCTTTACTTTTCTCATTACTATTTTGAAGATTTCACATTTCCATTTTGATTTATACTTAACTGTATCATGTACACCACCATACTGTTTACAGCCGGAAATCATTAAACAGTTGATGTCATCACGTTAGCACTACTAAACATGGTGGTGCCATGTAACTGAAGAGACTGAACTTTGCCTCCAATGGCAAAAGAAAGATTTAATCTAAAAGACACTTCCAAAACAAAGATTTTATTGTAGGTTTCTAGTTGTAACTTTTGCAAAATTACTCTGACTTTCGTTTGGTTTCTAGTATTCAGACAAAGATGAAGCATGCAAAGTCTACACATACAGTGGTAGCCATTTTTGGCGACATTTAAGAGATGCACAATTGAGATTGCTAAGTAGATTGAAAGGACAAGATATTTTTTGCTTTTTATTTTTTATTCATTTGTTGTGATTATCCCATGCATGAGATAGATCATAATGCAACTGAAATACATAACACAGAAAAGTCCTGTAAAACTGTAATAGTTTGGGGGTATGGTGAAGTGTATCTTTGTATGCACGTATTTTATAGTGTACTCTAAATCAAGTGATTTTTACAATTATTGAATTTGGAAAATGATAAAAGAACATAAAACAATGGCTAGTTAGTGTCTTTCTTTTCTCATTTACCTGTCCAACCTAACCAAGTATGCTAGCCCATCTCACAAAGCTAATCATTTTGGTAAAAAAAATAATATTTCTATCATAAGGTTGCTTCATTTCATAGGATACCAAACATTTCTTTTATTGTACACTCACTTTTTTCTCTCATTCTCAGTAAGACCTCATTGTATATATTTTATCCTACAACTATGACCTGTGGAGGTTAAGCGATTTGCTGATGGTTACACAGTAAGTCAATAGTGAAGGTCAGGTTTTGAATATGAAATTTTCGGATATGAACCATTGGACCCTAACCTTTAGGTCATATAACCTGCTAGGAAACAAATATAACTAAAGAACACATTCTAACTCTTTTATAACTGTAGTTGGCTTAAATAAACCTTTCTGTATTGCAGTTGAAAAAAACAGCACAAAGCCAGTGTTACCTAAAGCAGTAAATTTTTGTTGAATGTGTATATTTTATATCATTACAGCTCTTAGTCTGACATTATTATAGAACTGACTATGTATAGCATGATCAAATGGATTCTAAGGTCAAAGCAATAAGTTAGCAATAAGTTAAAATAATGCAATAAGAAAGCAATGCACCCAGGGCTGGATAAAGACCTTAAGAGGCCCTAAGCACTTAAAAGGTTTTGGTGCTCTCATATACTGTATGTAAGCTGCACTCATTCTCCGTAGATGACTGAATTGGACAGTCAACATGACCAAGGCAAGAGCAATCACGTCAGTGTCGGTGGACCGTGTGGCAGTTACCAGATTCTAATTTTGTTGTATTCCCAAGATTATTATATATCATTAACCACTATTATTACTATTTTATTATTATTTGTATTATGATATATACATGTACAGTATGTCATTTTTGCATTTAATTTGGAAGCCCCTTTTTGTGGAACCTGGTTTGGCTGCACCCAGTGCCGGTGCTAGGCTATTTTGCGTCCTAGGCCACGCTTATTAGTGCGTCAACCAACTGTTCGGTAGCTAACCCGTGCGACTGGGTTCTTCCCGCCCCTTATGATCTGCGTCCTAGGCAAATGTCTAATTCGCCTTAATGGTGGTGCAATCTCTGGCTGCACCATTTGCAGTTTTGCACCATATGGTCCATGGTAAATCCGGCAATGGAAAAGTTCTGTGTTGCTCCTCCATCCCTTGATGCCCTAAGCACGTGCTTATTTTGCTTAATGGTTAATCCAGCCCTGAATGCACCCCAACCCCCACAGAAACATAATATCCTATACATAAGAACAGTACAGTGCTGTTAAGAACACAATGGTAAAAGAAAAGATTTCATGAGAATACATCATTCAGCCCAACATAGTCTGTTCATCAATATATTGTCAAGTGGAGAAACAAGGTCTCCACAAACTATTACTGTCAATTGGTGCCTTATTTCATGGATCTATGGTTCCCTACCAGTTGTGCGAAATTTACCCTTTACCAGTTTATAGCTGTGCCTTCTGCCTTTAAACCCTTAACATGTACTGAATGAAAGCAGACAGGATGCATCCTGAATTTAAAGATGTTAACTGTGATTTCCATTCATTCTTGGGTGCAACTCAGTTTACAGACTATTAAATTGAAAAAAGCCTGTGCTTGAGGAAACAGAAGCAGTCAAGTTGAACTGTCCAGGATATTTAGCTAATGCTTTCTAAAACTATGTTAATTAAAAAAATAAGGTGACAACTGTCAATGGGCTATTAACTAAGATTTGCTAAGGATCAGTGATTTTAATCCACCAGAAAAACAGTAAACTTTAAAAAAGGTCTTGGCTTAATGTGTTCATCTCTTTTATTTATTAATATTTATATGCTGTGAGACTCTGACTGAAAAATGTCTGTAAACATATTTCTATATGCGTACTGCATGTTGCTTGTTTTTTTAGCATTACTTTAAGAACCCAATAAATATATTTCTTTGTACATGCTACATGGTGTGTTTTTTGTTTACTATTTTGCTTTTATGTATTATTATGTGTTTTGTCGTGATTTATTGGAACTATGCTTCATTTATGTATTTCCATACACTGTGTGTTTGCAAGGGGAAGCATGCTAAATAGAAATGAGTATCAATGAAATGAACTGAGTTTGAGAGACACAACGGTGCAGTAATTCAGGTTGTTGCCACGCTGTTCTTGGTTTCAGATACCTGTTTGGTCATAGTCTGTGTGGACTTTGCTTGGATCTCTTCCCACATCCTAAAGACTGACAAGGTAAGTTGACTGGTGTATCTAATTTGGCTTATTGTGAGTGAGTTTTATAGAGTGGTAACCCATTAACAGTCAGTTCCAACTTTAACCATGATACATCCTCATCTGACCTATGAATCAATGGATGGAGTTTAGAACACAGGAATTTAGTAGTAAGGTGTTGTACCATGATAGCCACTATTGATGAAATGAGAAGTCAAGCAAAATGACAGCTTTTATTAGCTAACTACGAAGATTACAATATGCAAGCTTTCGAGGCAACTCAGGTCCCTTCTTCTGAGTTGCCTTGAAAGCTTCCATATTGTAATCTTTTTAGTTAGCCAACAAAAGAACACAGTAATTGAAAAACTTAAGTAAAACTATGTCTTATGATTACGCTAATTAGAAGACACTAAAAGAGAGAATTGGTCATACAGTTTCATAACCACTCACTTATCAGTTATCATAACGTGTTGCAAGCCATTAGGGAGAATGCCATATTTAATAATTTTCTGGTAATAATCTGCCATTGATATTTAACTAGCTCTCTAAACCCATTCAGTTATTCCAATGGATGTCATACATACAGTACATATATCTGGTTGCCATACATTTTATGTAGCCTAATCCCAGGCTGATTGCATAAGATGTATGGCAGAAGCCATCCCTAGATGAGGTGCCAGTCCACTGCAGAGCACACTCCTGTATACAATATAACAACATTGTGACAATTATGAATCACCAATTAAGCTAACACAAATATTGGTGTGTAGGACAAAAGTCCATGTAGATGTGACAAGAATATAGATATTCTACACTCACAAATTCAAGCTCTTTACCCTGAAACTGAGAGGCAGCAGCACTAAAGTTTCTGCCACCATGTTACCCAGCACTCCAGTTGAAAGCATAATTTTTACACACAACTGAAAATTATAAATATACCAAAAAAAACAGAAAAAAAACAACAAATGTGTTAAAATGAAGAATGTAAAATTTGAAATGTTGAGTAACAAAATGAATATTAAACAAATAAATATTTGCTGTCTTTTCATTTTGACAGATGCTAAGTAAAAAATACCAGTAATGTGTTTTTTAATCTACAAATTAGAAAAAAACAAAGTTGCAGATTACCAATAAATTATCTTCTTATATAAATCCTGTCCAGGATTTTAAATCACCTGTAGCTCGCAAACCATTTGAACTATTGACCTGAAATTTGGTACACATATACTATGTGACGTCTACTATCTGCTTTTGGGGTGATGATCGATCTCCAAGGTTCCAAATATCTGCAGCCGCCAGCAGGGCGGCCATGCGCACGTGCGTACGGTTTCCATTCTCATTCCCTACCACCTTCGCCGTCACTACCCCTTCATATCTCAAATCATTCTTGAGGCAGATTGAAGGCTTAAGTGCCAGCTTAAGTAAAAAATGAAGGAAAATGTACTAAGTTATTGCAACACAAACACTGACTTAATCAGTTTTAATGCAAAAATATGCCGACGAAAGAAGAGAAGAAGTGGGCCGTTAGGGTGAAGAAAAGAAGAGCTGCTAAGGAAGCAGCAAGTGCTTCAACCTTTTAGCAAACGAATGCTAAATGTAGAGAGAAAGAGTATGAAAACTATGAAGGCACAAGTCAAGTGTATTCACTGCACGTTATCATGCAGTGCACCGTTTTCTGGTTTTGTTATAAAACTGTGCTGGCTGTAAAAAATATATTGTTACTAAAATACGAGTAGAAGTGAAGTGAAAATGTTAAAAACAATATAAATATAAAAAAGCTGAAGTCACTTGCTTTAAGATGTCCACAATTCTTTGGTTCAATTAGAAGCTATATCAAGCACTGAAGGGACACTGTTGTACAGACAGAGCGGTATGAAAGGTGATGGAGAGGAGAAAACTGTAACATAGATGATATTTATATGTAGTTGAATGGAGTAGGTAAAGCACAATGCTACACAAAAGCTCTGTAAAGAAGTTGTCTGTTGTTACGGTTCTGCCTTTGTCCAGAAATGGCACCATAAGCTTTATGACCACAGACTCTGAAAGTCTTAGCCCTGGGTTGTAACTCAAAACACAGTTCTCAACAAAATGTTACCAGTTGTCCGAAATTGCAGCAAATCTTTTGTTTTTCACACGTTCTGCACGGGTGTCTTTGTTGTCAAAGAGCAAATGCTGCATGATAGTCTGATAGCAGACACGGGGTGTTGTATCTTTAATTGCTAGTACAACAAATAGTTCTGAGCAGGAATCAACCACATCACCAACTGTGCTCATTGCTACTCTTGTGAAAAGTGTGGAGATAAACGCCATTAACACAAAGAAGGAGAGGTAAGTTCATTGTACCTTGTAAACGTCACTGACAGAATAAAACTGAATAATAAAAAAAAACACTAACTTTTACAAGTAGCCAAAATTTACACAGGGTATTAGACTCAAATTAAATGTATGTTTTTATTTTACTATAGTAATAATAATAGCAGCTCAATACTCAAAACACAGGGCGCCCAGACTAAAACCCACAACATTTTGGTTACAAGGCAACAGTTCTTACCTTTCCACCATCCAAGAATACATATCAACTTTTTTTTTTTAATTTTATTAATTTTACTGTAACCATTCCATACAAAGATCAATTTTTACAAAAAAATAGGAATTGAAAACAAGTCACCCCCCACCCCTCAGAGAGAGCATGGCCAATGGAGTAAAACTTAAGGTTTGTAAACATACTTAAATTGATGAGTTTAATAGGGCAATAGAGATGAATGGAGAAGAAAAAGAAATGTGGAGATAATGGCTTCCTCGGTGCATTAAGAGCTTATTCTAAAATATTATTGATTAGATCCTGCCAGGTTTTGAAAAAATTCTGTACAGATCCTCTAACTGAATATTTGATTTTTTCCAATTTCAAATAGTATAAAACATTGGTTTCCCACTGACTGAAAAGAGGAGAGTTAGGATTCTTCCAGTTTATCAAAATAAGTCTGCGTGCCAAAAGTGTAGTGAATGCAATCATAAGTTGTTTGTCCTTCTCCACTTTATGCCCATCTGGAAGAACACCAAACACAGCTGTTGATGGATTAGGAGGGATTATGACACCAAGGCTGTCTGAAAGGCACTTAAAAATGTTGGTCCAAAATGATGTTAATTTGGTGCAGGCCCAAAATATGTGACCCAGTGAGGCTGGGACTTGATTGCAGCGTTCATAGGTTGGATCTTGCCCTGGAAACATTTTGGACAGTTTTAGGCGAGACAGATGTGCTCGATATACAGTATAATTTTGGGTTGAATAATTGTATGGTTTGCGCATATGGAGCTCGAGTGAAGTCTCCGAAAAGCTATTTTCCACTCCTATTCTGATATATTGATTAAGAGATCTTTTTCCCATTGTCCTCTTAGATCTTTAAAAGGGAGGGACTGCAAAATAATTTATATATTGCAGAGATGGTGTCTAAGTCCTTGAAATGAGCAATATTTTTTCTGGCATTGAGGAGGGTGCAAGATGAGGAAAATCAGGCAGGTTCTGTTTAACAAAGTTCCTAATTTGAAGATAGTGAAAGAAATGTGTGGCTGGAAAGTTAAATTTGGAATGTAATTGTTCATAGGATGCAAAGATGTTCTCTATATAAAGATCTCTAAGCAATTTGATCCCAAATCTTTTCCAGATATTAAAAACTGCATATGTTTGTGAGGGTTGAAAGAGGTGGTTCTCTTGCAGAGGTGCCACAGATAAAAGATTCTCCATCTTAAAATGCTTTCCACATTGGTTCCATGTTTTGAGTGAGTGAAGCACAATTGGGTTATTAGTATATCGCTGATAACTTGTATTTATTGGGGCACAAAGCAGGGAATATAAAGGCATACTGCAGGATTTTACTTCTATTGCGGACCAAGCCTGTGTATGTTCATCTATTTCTGTCCAGGTTTTTATAGCTTGTATGTTTGCTGCCCAGTAATAAAACTGAAAGTTGGGTAGAGCCATGCCACCTTCTGCCTTAGGTCTTTGTAGGGTTGCTTTTTGGATACGTGGATGTTTTGAGTTCCAAATAAATGAGGTTACTGTTGAATCTAATTGCTTAAAAAATGATTTATTGATGTATATTGGAATGTTTTGAAACAAAAAAGAAGCTTGGGAAGAATATTCATCTTAACAACGTTAATTCTTCCAGCTAGAGTGAGATGAAGGGTTGACTATCTATGCAAGTCTTACTTAATTTTTTCCATACAGATGGTAAAATTTTGTTGATAAAGAGCTTTATGTTTACTTGTGATGTTTACCCCTAGGTATTTAAACTGATCTACAATGATAAAAGGGAAGGTATATGATAATAGTATTTCTGGGGTGTTTGACTTTGTTGGTGAGTATATTACATTAAACAGGCGTCGAAGACTGGAGATAAGTGTCGACCCTTGATAAATCCAGTTTGATCTTGTGTTATTACCGAAGGCAGCACTTTCTCCATCCTTCTAGCTATGATTTTTGAGAGTATCTTAACATAATTATTCAGAAGTGAAATTGGTGTATATGATGAACATTGTAATAAGTCCTTATTTTATTTAGGAAAGACGGTGATTAATGCTTGGCAAAAGTTTGAGGTAGAATTTGATTATCTCTAGCTTCTGTAAATGTTGCTAATAGGTGGGGAGCTAGCTGTAATTCTGATAGCACCAGAGGTTTATCCAGTTCCTCCACACTGAAAGTATCTATTTGTGTTATCTGTAATGTATCCAGAAATGCATTAGATTGTGTGTTGTCTTCTTTAAACTCAGTAGAATATAAGGATTTATAGTAGTCTCTAAACGTGTGCATTATATTTTTATAGTCAATGATTTCATCTCTGTTCGTGTTGGTGATTACTGGGATTGCATTGCAAACTTCTTGCTTGTGGATTTGTTGAGCTAAAAGCTTATTAGTTTTCTCTCCATGTTCATAGTAATGATGCCTGAATTTATAAATTAGTTGTTCAGTTTCTTTAGTTGTCAAGAGGTTGAGTTCTGAATGCAGAGCCTGTCTTTTCCTTTGTAGAGCCTTGCTTGGAAGCCTGGCATGTTCTTCATCTACTCTAGTAATTTTGTTTTTTAGCTCTGATACATTCTTGGTTTCTAATTTATTTCTGTGGGAAAGATATGAAATAATCTGTCCTCTTAAGAAGGCCTTTAGAGTTTCCCAGAGTATTCCTGCAGAAACCTCTGAGGATGTATTTGTCTCTAGGAAGAAACTGATTTGTTTGGATATAAATTCAGTAAAGTTCTCATCTGCTAATAGAAGCAGGTTAAGACGCCATCTGCGAGGTGAGTGTGTGGAGCATAGTGACTTTAACTCCAAGATCAGAGGTGCATGGTCGGAAATAACGATAGCATCGTACTTGCAAGATTTAATTGTAGGCCAGAAATTATTATCTATAAAGAAATAATAAGTTCTTGAGTAGCAATGATGAACTGGTGAGTAGAAAGAATATGTTCTTGAGTTTGGGTTTAGAAACCTCCAGGGGTCTGATAAGTTGTGGTCAGTTACAAACTGTGTAATTGTCTTTGCAGTGTTAGATGTCACCCCCCTGTGACAGGAGTCCTATCTAAGAGTGGATTTAAAACACAATTAAAGTCCCCAACCATTATAATTTTATGAGTGTTCACATTGGGAATGGATGCAAATACATTTTGCATCAATTCCTTATCATCGACATTAGGTGCATAAACATTTATCAAAATCATTTTACAGTTAAATAAGTTGCCCATGACCATCACATGTCTCCCTTCAGGATCAGATACTACATCTGATGCTACAAATGAGAATGTTCTATGTATGAGGATTCCCACACCTCTAGTTTTCTTTGTAAAGCTAGAATGGAACATTTGTCTAGTCCAGTCCTTTTGTAGCCGGAACTGATCCTTGCTTAGTAAGTGGGTCTCTTGTAAAAATACTATTTTAGCATTTAAACCTCTTAGGTGAGAGAATAATTTCTTTCTCTTTAATTCGTGATTCAGGCATTTAACATTCCGGCGCACAAAGTTAACTGTCCCATCATGGAGACATTGATTCTGAATTTTTGATGTCATTTTATAGTCTTTTGCCTCTCCATGTGAGGCTGGACCCCAATACATATCAACTTTCTGTCGATTGATTTTTGAGCTTGGGTTTTTTACTCAATGACAGCAAAATGTAAATTGAATGACTTTTTTTCCTTTGGTTATATTCTTGAATAAAAGCGCACGTGTTTATTTGATATTTGGACTAAAGTCTTCACACATTATACACTTCACGTCATTATTAGTATAACATAGAAAAAGTTTCTGTCTTAGGTATGTGTTCAGCCTTTGTTGCCTCACATTTCCTGTCATCCTACATTTACACAGATCGTTGTAGACACGGAACACACATGAAATGCATGTATTCCAAATAATGATATATTATTTACCCTATACAACTCCAGGCACCTCACACCATGATAAACCCACTTGAACTCTGAGGATTTTGTGACCGACTTCAGCTCCAACAGTGGGAGGATGGGATAGCAGGCTGCTTGTGCTGATTGACACATTTGTAAATCAACAGATGCTGATGAGGAGGTGCAAAGGAATTTAAGGAGGCCCAGTATTGCAAGTTTTTTCGTAGACTTCAGGGATTCTAGTGTTAAAAACTTGTTTTCATGGTTCTAGCTATGCCCTTATAAGCCATTATACTCAATTTGAAGGCAAAATAGCTTTTAGTACTAGCTGTACCAACACCCAGTCAAATACAACTCCTCCACAAGCAATAGCAAACCATAGCCTAGTAGAGTATACGATCATAGGTTACTCAAATATCCAATTTTATAAGTATTACACATTTCAATGTATACTTTCAGAGTTTTGTACTGTGACTCCAAGTTGTATCAGGACTCTACCGTCATATATTTAATTATGTGATACAGGAATGTCTCCTTGTAATTACAGAAAATCAAGAATTCTGTGTTTAAGTAAATACTTAGTTTAAATAGTAAATGTGACATAGTCCAATATTTATGAAACTGTTTTATTATTTAAAATATTGAATCTACAGTATTTGAAAGACATAAAAGATCAGTTTGAAATATCCATGATACACGTGCAGATGAGGCATATTCTGAAAATGACAACCAAATAAAATTCTATTAAACAGTTGGAGTCAGCCATAAAATCCTTAGTAATACTTTAGAAAATGCTTCAGAGATTTATTTTTTTCTCTAAGGCTTTTCTCTGTTATATTTTAAAATTGTGTTTATCTTATAGAAAATTGTGTATCATTTAATTAATGAAAAAAAAACTGTTGCAGACCTCAAACATTGTAATGAGGAAGATAGACATGAAATCACCAAAGACTTTTTTATTACCATCTGAAGGAATTCTGTCTTCACTTTGCCTTTAAAAGAGTAGATTTTAAATATCAATCTATCGGACATTAAATATCCTTACTCAGCTTTACGAGTCTCACAACATTTTAATATAAAGTTCCACTACTGTGTTGGAGAGTTCTTTTAGAGGATCAATTCTTTATTGGAAACTTGTCAAACATAACAAGTAAAACTGTAAATAAAACATGAGATTCATTGAACAGTGCTTCTTTTTTTCATTAAATAACAGACTTCACTATGTAGAATTCTTTTTTATATTGTACAGCATCTGGAAACATTTCATTTGTAATTAACAGGATACAATTTCTGAAGAATTTTATATTGGATTTCACAAACATTTGGTGACAGAGAGTAATGCTTAGAAATTAATTAAGTTTTTTGCCACTTAATTTTATCTTTAACTCAATGTCCCCCATAAACTATATGCTATTGGATTAATCTGATTTAATAAAGATATATGAATCTTGATAAATTATTACATTTTTGCTCCAAAATATTTAGAGTGCCAATAAATAGATCAGGAAGACTTAGGACAATTTTATGATAATGCTTACATAAATGTAACAAGTTCACTGGAATAGCATTTAAAGCCAAAATACATTTCCGAAAATATGCAGTGAAAACCACATTTTGATATAAATTTGTGGTATTCTAAAATACTGCCATCTATATCAAATAAATCCAAAATGAAAATAACATTGCTATTAACCCAAGCATCTAAAAAGAGAGACTTGTTTTTATACAAATTACATCTATTATTCAAAATAGTCAATTTATTTGTTGAAAAACACAATTTTACTGCCCTTAGTACATCAGCCTAAAAATCTGACAAAGGAACTAGGAGCTTCTTACATTCAAATTCCAACAGAAGAAGAAAATTAAGGTCGTCAAATCTCTTAAGGATTATTATGGGACTGTGGGTTGAAATGGACTCTTACGCAACAAACTTTTCTTGATCTATTCAAATTGAAATGCATTCACTAAACTACTAAAACTGATAGATTAAATTCTGTAAAATTAGTTTAAGAGTTTGACAGGAAAGTACTAAGTTAACAAGCTGTCTAGCATTGAAATCATTAACAACTGAAACGTGTCATTTTCTTTTACTGCAATTCAGCCCATTCCTTGTGGATTGCTTAATAATAAGCATATGCTCGCATGACTTATTTGAACTGGCATTTAATAAGATTTTTTTGGTCTTTTGGTTGTTGGGTTAGTTTGAACGATCTTGTAAACAGCTTAATTTGCACTTTGTATCGAGAATGGACTAACATTAATAAACTACCCTTTTCCTGAGAAAAACTGAATGACCAACTGTTACCATCTCGTTTCTTGTTCGAGCTTGTCTTGCCTTTCTTTTCTATAACTTGGAATTTGGCTTTGGTATTTCAATTAAATAAATAGACACTTCAAATGTTGGCAAGCAAGTCTATTGAATTTAACTGTCAACAAAGTAAAGTGCGTGAGGACTGGGGCAACCATTTTGGTTAAATGGGAGGGTAAAATGGGGAGGCTGCCTTTATTTCTACAATTGTCAAAAAACAGATTTCTAAACTGTAAGTAAATTATTCTTCTGAATATAATTTCAATAACTGTTAAATAAAACCTGAAAGAACAAAATTGAAAGCTTGTATAGTCATTGTACCAGTACAATGAAATTGTAAAAGCTACCCTGTAAATGTCGAAAGTGCAACAAACAACTACAAACATATAATATAAAAATCAGACATCTTATAACAAAATTAATACCATACATAAATAAATAAGGGGTGGAAATTATTATCAATTAAAGTAATTATTATACACACTGCAAATGAAAAAAGTTGTATTATTCTGATGACCCAAGTATATAAACTATCTGAAAATCTTTTGGTTATACTTATAATGTTCTTGTACCTCCTGTCGGAGGGAAGTAGTGTGAACAATGAATGGCAAGGATGGTAAGAGTCTTTAATGATTTTCTTGGATCTGCGGAGGCATTGCTAGTGCTAAGTGTGTGGGTGGAGAAGCTGTTGGGGCTAATTCTAACAGCTTGTGGGTAACCAGTGAGGAAGTCCTTTATCCAAGCACAGAAGGAGGGAGAAAAGTTCAGGTTATGCAGCTCATCACTTAGTATGCTCGGGCTGACTATATTAAACACCAAGCTATAATCGGCAAACAGCATCCTTACATAGGTCCCTGAGAGTTCCCAATGGCTCATGACTGTACGGAGGGCTGTATTGGTAGCGTCTTCAATGTATCTATATGATCTATAAGCAAACTGGTAAGGGTTGAAGGTGGGAGGGAGACTGACTTTAATGTGTTGAGTACTAAGTATTTCAAAACATTTCATGACTGTTGACGTTAATGCAATCATCCTATAGTTATTAGGGTTATTGATTATTGAGTTTTTAGAGACAGGGATGATAATAGCTTACTTAAGACAGAGGGAAATTGTGGCCTGCATCAGTGACAGGTTAAATATCTTCAGTGGGCCACTCAGAAGAACAGCCATCAGAACTGTAATGGAGGCAGCAGAAAGTGTTTCCAGGTGGAGGGGTGAGCCATGGCTTAATGCTGCTGGGATGCAACTCGAACCTTAGTAAATTTATGACTATATAATTCGATTACATTGCTTTAGTCTAAATCTTCACAAATAATTTAATCTTTGTATTATTTAATAAAAACTATGATTGTTTTGAAAAAGTTGAGGAACAGCAATATCTATTTATATCAATACTAGGGACTGTGCATACTCTTCATTAACTGTACTTATGGGGAAAGTCTGTAATTCTGGAAGTAATCTCTTTATCTTTTTCATGGAAGACAGACTTATTTTTAAAGTCCTCTAAAGAAATCAGAATTCCAAAAGTTGTAGACAGTCTTCCAAAATGGTGCTCTGGTGACATTGCCATCAAAATGATAAATTAACAATGTCAAAGCGTATTCTGAGATGTTCAAAAATGAAACAAACAGTTCCTACAGATGCTCAAATAAGGATTCATCACAGGTTGTGCTTAAAATGTAATATCTGGGTCACATGAAATGCATCTTAAATGCAGTTTTTCTTAGAAACAGATTGTGTTTTCATCTTAACTTATGCCTTAAAAGTGCTGTTTTGCATTATGTCCAAAGTGAAAAGCTCAGTTTAAGTATGATGTCTTTTTTTAGATTTGTACTCAGAATATGAGACACACATAGATATATGCATTGTTTTGAATCTATTAATTGCAGTGACTTTTTTGTTCATAGCCAGTAGGAAACCTTTTACATGAACTGTTTAAATAAATAAATAAACATTCAAACTTTTCTCTGAACACACATCAGAATGACTATAAAGCAAGAAAATTAAAAAAAGAAAAGTTCTAACTTGACTGTTACAGTTACAGTGAGGCATTATGCAGACATATTGCTGTTGGTATAAAGGAGCCCCAGTAGTGTTTTTGACACTTCTGCTGAACGATTCATTGTACTCCGTGTTAATGTGTTTCAGAAAAGATGTGCAGCATTATTCTTAATGACACTCAGTTTTGTTTTAATTCTCTCCTTTACTTCGACCTTTAGGGGGTCCAGAGTGTCTCCCATAACTGAGCTTTCCGTTTTAATTAGCTTGTTGATTTGATGGGCCTCTCTTGAAGTGATGTTACCAGCCCAGCATGCCAAAGCATATAAAATAGCACTAGCCATCACAGTTACAGAAAATGTGAAGCATTTCACTTCCCAGGAATACATTCTCCTAAGGAAAAATCAGGAGTGGTCTCCTGTAGACTTTTCTCATATACTCAGATATGGGGATGGATATTTGAGGAGTAAACCGCAACACAATGATTATATTTTATATTATGTACAGTAGAACCTCGGTTCACGACCATAATTCGTTCCAAAACTCTGGTCATAAACCGATTTGGTCGTGAACCGAAGCAATTTCCCCATAGGATTGTATGTAAATACAATTAATCCTTTCCAGACCATACAAACTGTATGTAAATATATATTTTTAAGTTTTTAAGCACATAGTTAATTAAACCATAGAATTCACAGCGTAATAGTAAACTAAATGTAAAAACATTGAATAACACTTAGAAAACCTTGAACAGAGAAAACTAACATTGCAATAGTTCGCGCTATAGCGCTACCAACCGCTGGCTAAAAGCACTTTTTTAATGAGTTTTAAGCACAGGTTAAAAAACGAACATTTGAAAAAATCCGTAATTTAATAAACCACCAGGAAAAATAACATTGTAACAATGCACGCTATGAACAGATCGCTGGAAACAGAAGTGAAAACAAAATCAAGCACGGTGCATTCTTTAACTGCCTTCCTACCTTAATGCATCCAGCTCTCTCTCGCACTGCCTGTGTGTTTGCATCTCAGGCTGCCTCTGTGTGTGTGTGTCGCGATCTCTCTCGCGCTGCCTCTATGTGTGTGTGTGTGTGCCCTGCTCTCTCGCGCTGCCCGTGTGTGCGCGCGTGCCTCTCTCGCGCTGCCTCTATGTGTGTGTGTGTGTGTGTGTGGCACTCTCTCGCTCTTTCTCTTGCTCTCTCTCTCTATCTTGCTCGCTGCACAGGAAATGCACAGGGAGAGACGTGAACATGTACAAACCGAAAGGGAAACTGGCTTGTTCGTATACCAAGTGTGTGGTTGTGAACCGAGGCAAAAGTTTGGTGAACTTTTTGGTCGTAAACCGAGTTATACGTGTACCGAGACGTTAATGAACCGAGCTTCCACTGTACATTAAAGAACCATCAACAACAAATCAAATTAATAATATATTGAACAATTATTATAAAAGTAAAGTTAAATACATCAGACTCTACAGCAGCATGAAAAAAGGTAAAGTAACACTTCCGGATAGTGGAAATAGCCTAAAAGTTGATAAAAATCTATGTTTTGTACCAAATAATTTGGTTGACCTAAGTGAAAGCGTACTTAAGTTATCGTGTTTACATACACACACGCACACCCACACAGACACAGGCATAATTCCAACAATGGTATTTTCTGACTCAGGGAGGTCTAAAACATCGAGATTAATCAAAATATTGAAATAGAATTTTTAGAGGATTTCAATACTTTCCCTATACTTCGTATACGAGAAAGTAAAAAGAGCCTGCTCTGCTATTTCTTATATAGTTCCTCCATGTTCCAGTTCCAGTCCAACCTGTTACTGATGTGGATCCACAGGTACTTGTGGAAGGTCCATCTCTACTTCCACTCCCTGAAAACTGACCGAATGTAGAGGTTCCTTAGTGCGGCAAAAGTCAATAGCCAGTTTCTTGGTTTTGCTGATGTTAAGACGTGAAAAAAATTCTCTTTGCACCAAGAAATAAACTTCTACACCTGATCCCTATATTCTGTCTCATCCCCTTTATCATAAAAAGAAATCATCTGAGTATTTCTGCAAGTGACATGGCTGGTTTTTATATTTGTAGTCTGAGGTATACAAATTAATGATGAGAAAAGGAGACAGGACTTTTCCTTGATGTGCTCCAGTGTTGCTCACATCCATATGAGAAACACAGTCCTTGAGTCTTACAACCTGTGATCTGCCCAAGAGGCTCATCCACCTGAGATTACCTCTTAATAGGGATGGCTGGATGGTATAGAAGGCACTAGAGAAGTCAAAAAACTTAATCCTCATGGCGCTGCCATCTTTGTCCAAGTGAGAGTAAATCTTGTCTTAATAATCCTAGACAATTATAATAAAAATGTAATGCAAAGGACCACTGTAATACCACTATTACAAATATTATTACAATGTGTGCATAGTTATTGGCCTTGCTCATTTTTTCTCTTTTTTCACTTGTTTTTCTGTATTAAATTGCAGGTGAATCAAGATGGGGATTGATTAAATACTATCTAGCTTAACCCTTGGCTTCATCAGGCAATATATAAATATTCAAATTTGCCTACACCAAGAATCAAATACAATGGTGAAACTTCCCCCAAAAGTTCTGCATTAGATGCATTAGACTAGTAGCAAATACAGTACAAGTAGTTATGACACACACTTGTAAATAATGTGATAGAGTATTTTCAAAACAATGTATAGTCAGAAAGAGCCAGACATATGATATGTACATCTGGAGACGGCCATAAATGAATTGCGCTTAAATGTTGCAGGGAACAAAACAATCTAACCTCTCTTGATGCTCAATGTAGGGGTTGGGATTTAAACCGCAAAGAGCAGTGATTCTCTGCTCATCATCCTCCAACCAGTTATAATGCATAAACCTTCCATGGTTGAAAAGTCTCCCAAAAAGCAGTCTGTGAAAAAAATAAACATGTGTGGTGCATGTAATAGTCAAAATGACAGAAAGATATATAAATCCATCCTTAAACTTCAGTTAATTTGTGTTTGTGAGCTCTTTAACAGAAATTGTAACTTTTCACTTTCTTTCAGCGTCAAGACTTTTTCTCAGTTTCTTTTTTGGTTTGCTTTGCTTGTGTTTTCAGTTGCACCCCAACTGTTAAAGTGCATGGACTGGAGGAAATAGGTTTGGGTTTTTAGGAAGAAACCCTGTCTGCTTTTCAGCGGCCAATTTTGCTGCTATTCACTGCAAACTTTTCATCAGGTTGTCCCCAGACATTTACTCTCCTTCAAGAATCACCTCCAGCTTCACAAGACTAAACCATGTATAAATGTAAATACTACAAATAGTAGAATAACTAAAAGTGGGTGTGCTACAAGCAATGTGTAACCAATCAGAATGGTCTTTTTATATTATGAAAGTGCTGGATGAACAGAAAAGCTGAATCGATTAAAATGCTGCAATAGAGGTGTCAAAGATTTGAAGTTCTATACCAAAAGGGAATAAAGTAGCACTATCAGATAAACTTAGTACTTAATTTTAACTAATCCTGTATATAGTTCATATGTGTTACAAATACATTTATTTAAAATGTAATTAACTTATTGAAAATGCTGATCCAAAAAAAAGCATCATCAGAAATATGATGCCAATAATTTTTGGTTTGTCCACTGAAGTTTGAAATTAGGGTCTTTTTTTAAGGATCTCCATTTTGAATTAAAAAGATGTGGTTTGATTAGTTTTCTTTCCATGGATTTTAATACAGCAAAACCTCAAGACAGCAAGAAGAATTAGAACAAGAGACTTCTAAGTAAAGCCCAGGCCATCATCTGTTGTTAGTCTGATCTAGTGAACTTGACATTCAACAGGGTGAGAGAACTTGTTTTTTTCACATAACGAGACTACACTTTCTCCCTCCATGGTAAAATTGAATGTAACCTTCACTAATCATAATTTGTTGAATTTTTAATATTATTTTCAAGTTGAGTATTGTTTGTGTTTAACATATCTTGTATTATCTTCTATATATGTGCTGGATTGGTGTGTTTTTGTTGTTGTTGTTATTTCTGCTTGTGTTAATCATATTCAACTTCAGTTACAGGTTGTGTCCTCTATTATTTATTCATTATAATTTGGGTTACATATTGTGGAATAATTTTTAAATAGACCTGATAAGAATATGTGTGTTGGTGATAGTAGTTTGGAGTGTTTAAATCATCTCAGTTATCAGAGGTACTGTATGTTTTATATAAGAGTTAATGTGTATCACAAAATAAATAAAACCAGAGAGATCAAAAATGGCCTGCAATTTGTCTCATAGACCTTTTAGATTATTGTAAAGTTTTTTATCTTCTTCCTTCGCATTTTTGGGCTTAGCATTTATGAAGAATAAAATTGCTTTTACAGTGCTGTAGTTGTCACCATATCTCCAAAGACTTTGGTTGACGTGGAAGAGGCAGCCTGGTATACCTGGTACATGATATCTGTTTGAGTTTTGCTGAGAGCATGAATATTGGACATAAGTTTGTGCACAAGGAAGTATCAGGATTGTCTTCTTGACTCCCCTCAGATACAACAGAAAACACTGTGTCATGTAATTATGGAGTGATGTAAAATATTTTTTTCTTGTCAGTTGATCTTTTACTACAGTGGTAATGAATGAAACAGGGAAGTTTCGATTCACATAAATAATTTAAATTAAACTTTCTGACAAATTTTGTGAAACTCACCATGAACACTTTTTAGGAGGTTGTAAATGTTCCAAGAGGTAGAAAACATGAAATATTGCTCTCTAATGACTGGTTCATAATTTAGTGTTTACCTGTTTTTTTCCTTCAGCTGTGTAAAGTAGATAATCCACCTGCACACCAGTAAAATTCATTCCATTTATTTATTCATATGCAGAGCATGACATGCTGCACATTTTCTATATGAACACTCCAAAAATAAACCATCACGCACATTGCTGTGTTTTGTTTCACAGTAAAACTCAAAAAATGGAAAGCAGCTTGCCCCCTTTACTCCCTACTGTTACTTGAGCAACCACCCTTTCCCATTCTTTATTCCTGCAGATGAGAATTTACATCCTCCAAACACCACAATTTTGTGGATTGGTGACTTTATAATTGCAAATAGTGTGCAAAGCCTTTAAAATGCTTAACTGGCTAGGACAGGCCTCTTCTGTCTGCCTGGAAGGGCCCTCATTCTGAGGGAGTAACTCCAAACTCCTACCTCAGACTTTATAGGTCTAAAAGGGATGAAGAGATGAAGTCCCAAAATAACCTGGAAATGTCTTGAATAACACAAAAGCCACATCAGAGAAGGGTAACCACAAATCAATGTCACTGGAGAGATAACCAACAAAGAATCTTTATAAAAAAAAAAAGATTTTATTTTCAAAAACTACAAAAATAAAAGGAAAAACTTTGAAGAACAGAAAAAAGGCAAAAGAATTTGCCTGAAAGGTGGTCCACAGAAAACAAATCCCAAAAGTCCAAATTTGAAAACCCTTAAAACAAGAGCAATCAGAGTCTACAAAAAAATTTTTTTTTAGGTGCCAAGGTTTTTAGAATTGATTTAGGGTATTTTGAGGGTGCTGAATTAAAAAATCCCATTACTTTTGCTGAATTGGTTCTAGTTTTTGAGATAATGGACATCCATGAAAATAATGCATTCCCGCAATGCGACGTGTGTGATAACAAATGCAATAGCTTTTGGTCTGTCTTTTGACTGTTTAACAGTGTCTTAGGTAATGAAATATCCCATATAATTATTTTGTATTTCAATTTATAGGCATACAATGCTATAAAAACTAGTTTTTGAAGCCAGAATTCAACTGTGAATTTGCAAAGGAAAGAAGTCGGCTACAGTATGTTTGTCAACCCAGTCTTGGTTTATACCCAGAAAGTTCTGTCTTAATAAGTATATAAATACATGTAAAAATTATGACTTCATCAAGAAGAGCCTGCATCAACAATCCTGATGTATTCTGCTACATCTGTGGAGAGTACATGGTTAAAAAACAAAGAAGAAATATCACAGACTTTGTGCATTGAGTATACCTGTCTTATTTTGGAGTACAGCTTGGAGACCAGAATAAGTCTTGGGCTCCACATATGGTTTGCAAAACATATGTGGAGCACCTACGACAGTGGACAAAAGGTGAAAGAAAAAGTTTAAACTTTGGTGTTCCAATGGTGTGGAGAGAACCGAAAAACCACCATGACAACTGTTAGTTTTGTGTTGTAAAGATTAAAGTCTTTAATCGTTACAAGAAAGCTCGGTGGAATTATCCTGATTTGGAATCAGCAAGACGACCTATTCCACATGGCAATGACGTTCCCGTACCAGTGTTTACCAGACTACCAAACCAGCCTCTGTCAGACTCTGAAGAGAGGCAGGGATTGGGGTGTATGGCAGGTAGTAGCAGTAGAAGTGAATTTGAGGGAAGCTCTTCGATGCCTCAACCATTAAGCCAAAAAGAACTCAATCACCTGATTCAAGACCTACATCTGTCCAAGCAAGCATCTGAACTTTTAGCATCCAGACTTAATGTACGAAATCTTATAAAGGCGAAAGTTAAAATTACAGCCTATCGGACAAGAGAAGAGAGGCTTCTTCCATATTTCAACCAAGAGGAAGAACTTGTATACTGCAATGATATCCCAGGAATTGTACTTCAAATGGGACTAACAGAATATCGACCAGAAGACTGGCGGCTTTTTATAGACAGCTCCATTAGAAGCTTGAAATGTGTTCTCTTGTACAATGGTAACCGTTATGTGTCTCTTCCCATTGCTCACTCAACAAAACTTAAAGAAGAATATGAAAATGTAAAAATTGTTTTGCAGAAAATCTGTTATCATGAACATCAGTGGTCGATATGTGTTGATCTGAAGATGGTGAACTTCTTGCTTGGACAGCAATCTGAATACACAAAATACCCATGCTTCATGTGCCTCTGGGATAGCAGGGCCAAGCAAGATCATTGGACAAAGGTGTCATGGCCTACAAGGGAAGAAATGATTGTTGGCGCTGTGAATATCATCAACAAGCAGCTGGTGGACAAGAACAAAATCATTCTCCCACTGCTTCATATTAAGCTAGGATTGATGAAGCAATTTGTCAGGGCTTTGGACAAAACAGGTAATTGCTTAAAGTACATTTGTAGATCATTCCCTGGACTGAGCATGAAAAAACTAAAAGCTGGAATCTTTGATGATCCTCAGATTCGTAAACTCATGAACGATTCCAATGCTTTCAAATGCATGAATGACACTGAGGCTTCGGCCTGGAAGAACTTTGTCTCTGTTGTAAAGAACTACCTGGGTAATCACAGAGCAGACAACTGTAAAGAATTGGTGCAAAATATGCTTGCTAACTTCAGAAATTTGGGAGTTAATATGAGCATAAAGGTGCACTATCTCCATAGCCATTTAAACAAATTTCCAGATAACCTTGGAGACTTCAGTGAGGAACAAGGCGAGAGGTTCCACCAGGATATAAAGGTGATGGAGGAGAGATATCAAGGCAGATGGGACATGCACATGATGGCAAACTACTGTTGGAGTCTCCAACATGATTGTCCTGATGACACACATAAAAGGAAATTGTATAAACAGCATTTTTTGAAGCATTGACATTAATAACTAATTAATATTGTATTAATTAATCAAATCATACATAACTTTTTTCCTGTCACTGTTAGATATTTTTAATTTCTTTTTTGTATGGTTAGACTGTTTATTTACTAGTTGTAACTAAAATAAAAAAAATCTTGCAATTCTAAATGCTTTTCAAACGTGTTGCGTTAATTAATTAACTATTAAATATCTCAGAAACTAGAACCAATCTGGTAAAACCAAAGTCATATTCTTAATCAGCACCATAAACTTAATATAAAACCGTTCAGACATCATTGGCCCCAAAATCACTGTATACCAGTGAAACAATAGAAAATCCAATCAAATAAAAATACTCAGTATTCACAAAATTGCCTATAGCCTTTATAGCGCTGGGGGCAGATTCTCACTGGAGACTGACGGGTGCCCCAGCCTCTTGGGGCTCCGTCCCCATGTGGTAACATACATTTAAAGAGATAGTATATATTTATAAACATAAAAGAAAGTACATACAAATAAAACAGACAAGAACACAGAAACAAATAAAAAAACAATTAAATACAAAAACACATGCAGATCTGAATTTCATTTCTGTCTCCGATGCATCTTTAGGATCGCTGATGGAACAATAAAATGTCTACAGGACAGGAATTGAGTCCAGTGATTTTTTTTTAACTAGATTTTTTTATTTAAATACTAAATGACAGATGCATGTGGAATTAATGCACGAGAACACTTTCAGACCAGAAATAAACGCTTTTCATTACTGTTCCAGTTGTATGAATTTTTTGGAAGTAAAATGACATTTGTCTCACAATATTTTTTATGAAGCAAAATGCTGACATTTATTTCTAATTCAGTTTCCTCTGAATCACTTCACTTATCAGTATGGGGCAGTTTTGTCTACTGGAACTTCAGACATGATTACCTGAAAGTTACTTTTCAAAGCTGTCATTTCATTCATCTTCAGATGTGTATATTTTTTTTTTTTACCATTTGGCATCAAGGTATTTTCAGAATTAAAACAGTATTTTTTATGTAAGATAGGGTAAATGTGGTTGAAATGTGTAGAAATTTTATATATAGTCTTTGGGACCAACAGGGTTATCTAGCCAATTATTGTCATGAATTAGGAGTCCCAACAGCTCCAGAAACACTTCCATAAATGCTCACTGAGGTGGAGGTGGGAATTTCCAATCAAACCCCATCTAGAAATGGGGCAAACACAGAATCTTTATAAAATCTTCACAAAAAACCTTCACAAAAGAAAGCTCTGTAATACTATGAATTTCCATAGAGCACAAAAGCCATAAAGTAGCTGCCTGAAACAGTAAGGCTATGCAAAGCAAAAACATAGTCCCAATACAGAATCCAGGTAGGAGGTGAAAAACATTGCAATTGATCAAAAATGCAGAAATCCAATAAATCGCAGAATATCAATAGACACAAGTAAACTTACCAATGCCCTAGCTCATTCAGAATGAACCGGCAGGAACTCTGGGAAACCCTCAAGATTTATAATGAGGAGGGCAGTTCCTGTAGTGATTGACAGGTGGCCTCATCTCTTGGGGGACTACCCACAACCGTCATGTAACATGGCACAGTTAATTAACTGAAGTAATATTAACATAGCCAGCTGAGCTACCCTGGTTAAGATAAAACAATTGTTTGATAGCCATGTTTACAAATGTTTCTCAATTCAGTTTTATAAAGGAAAGCCTTTGAATGGGTATATGTTCAAAAGCAGATGTTATTTCAAATTCTTTGCATTTTCTGTTGAGCAAGTGATTTTCTTGACCTTTTAAAGCTCAAGCTCCATGACAGGACTGCCTTTATGAAATGTAGTTGTCTTTTTATTTCTCAAGAGACTTTGTTCATAAACAGTTTGTAATTGTATTTTGATGACTGAATTTATTTTTTACAAAGTACAAATAATTGGTCTTTATTATCAGTTCTATTTCTGGTCTATCATGATATTCTCAAACTTTTTTATTTCAGTTTTGGGTCACGGAGAACAGAGCTTTGCCCATTATCACTGGGTACAAGGCAGGAACCAGCCCTGGACATTGTACCAGTCCATCTTAGTGCTAAAACTCCTAGGGGAAATTTAGGGTGATGGTAAGTAAGAACTTTTAGAGTGTGAATATATGTAACGAAAATTGAGTTAATTAGGCCATTACAGTTTACTGTTTCATTAATATAGCATCATCTGACTTATGTGCCACTTAACCTCCTTTTCAATGTATTTCTGAATTGCATTTTACAATTTTAAAGTAGTTGGAGATAAAACCTTGAGTGTGAGTAATGTTGTCTTCTTGTGGTTTGCTGCAATTGACATTAGCATTGCGAAAGAGAAGAAGGCAAAATTGGATTTTTATATATGCAATAAATTCATTTGTAGAAGTATTGAGCATTCTTGTTTTAAATGAAGAACTACTCAAAGACAAATCATTTATGGGAGTACGACTTTTATTGTGGATGGCAGAATGATTAGAAATAGACAAATACAAATATAGAAAGCAATAAGGAGTAGTTTGTAAACACAGATGTCTTCTCAGCAGAGCACAGACTGAATGGAGGAGAAAATGTTGAAACCACATAGACTATAATACTAAAAAGAAACTGAATAAACAGTGCTTATGCTTCATATCTGTTTAAAAACATATAGTCTGTAACATGAGAAGTGGTGTAAGTCATTAGAGGTACAGCATGTCTTGAACCCTAAGCTAAATAACTGTGCATTTGAACATGTAATATGAAAGACAGCCCAAGCTGCCAACATAGGTTTATTACATAATTGCCACAAAAGTTACTCACCCCTTTTCCTGTTTCCACAAGCAAACTAAGGATAATTGTTTGTCAGCCTGGTTTTCTAATGACTTACTAATATACTATTAAACCTGAAATAAACTAACAAAATTGAAGCTAAACGCAAAAGGTTTTATAGAGTGTATACTTAAGCCAGCAAGGTTTCTATCGCAGTTTAAAGAGCTGTAATTAAAACATTATAGACTTTAAAACTGATTGGATTCATCATCAGTTAAAAAAAGTCTGTTTTTAAAAAATGGTAAGTTGGCAGATGGTAAGAGAATATACATTTACAAATTTATTAATTGCTTATCACATTATCACCAGCTATCCTTCAGAGACTATGCAGTCTGTTTCTAGAGTATCATTTGCTTTATCCTAAAGCATAAGTGAGAAATGTGCAAATACATTATTTAATCAAACTTCCATTCATTCAATACTTATCTGCATCTCACATGCATACATTTTTTGTGGAGTGGTTCTTAATATTCTGAATTACATTGACAAGTACAATAGGTAATCCCCTATACTGCATATATATGTAATCCCCTTGCACCACCCTTCCTTTAATCAGCGTGCAAGACCCTGAGCTCTTTATTATGGTGTCGCCTTTAAACACATAACCAAATCACTGTTACTCAAATTTTAAATAAAAAAAAACTCT
Organism: Polypterus bichir lapradei; assembly: GCA_026402145.1. NCBI lineage: Eukaryota > Metazoa > Chordata > Cladistia > Polypteriformes > Polypteridae > Polypterus > Polypterus bichir. The sequence continues at coordinate 171,535 of JANRMT010062837.1, forward strand.
CTTTACTTAAATGCAAAATAAACAGGTTTCCAACTTGGTATTTTACAAATATATACAATACATAATAAAACACAAACATTAAATTATTTACAGCTGTACATATATCGTCGGTCCGATACTACTGGTTAGCTCACCCTTATTAATTACCACAGTCAATGAAGTTTACTCACTACGTTGGGGGCCCCAAACCGTAGCTCTGGTGTGTGGTGGCCAAACAAACAAAACAGAACTGGCCCCTTCACTTGAGGATTTAACTCAAGCCACTTAAAACAAACAAAAAAACACACAGACCTTGTTTGAAAGTACTCTCCTTTATCCTCGGGTACCTCCTTTGGGCCTCTCGTCTCCCTCTCTCTCTTGAAGAACCTCCTCACTCACTGTTCGCCAGTGCCGAACTCATGTCCTGCCGTCTTTCTCTTTTTCAGGTCACCAAATCACTCCGTCCACCACGTATCAGTCCCTCTCCTCTCTCCACTCTCTTCGCATCCTGCAATGGCACACTTACTAGTCTTTTCTATTGGCTATGAACACCCTCTGTTTGATGGTGCCCCTTACTGTGTTCCCCACTGGCTTTCTCCTCTCTGAAATATCTATCGCCTCGGTGCATCGCTTTGCGCGTCAGCGTTTTCCAAGACTGCTGTTTCTCACTCGTTGCGGCTTTTCCATACACTGTATATTTCACATCCCCTTTAGCGTCCCTCTATCGCTTCTTTCTGTCTAATCAGTTTAGCGTGTTGCTAAATCTTTCTCTTTTCCCGTCTTCTCCTTTTATGTTTAAGCGGTTTGCTAAATTTATTCCCTCTTTCTTTTTCCGTCTCATTTCGGTATTCTGCCTCAACTGTCCCTCTCTTTTCCCTTTCTTTCTTCCCATCTTGTTTTGGAGTTCTGCCTCAACTGTTCCTCTCTTTTCTCTTTCTTTCTTCCCATCTTGTTTCGGCGTTCTGCCTCAAACTATTTTTCTTGCCTCCTTACTTTGGCATTTTGCCTGAAACTCTTTTTCTTTTCCTCCTTGTTTTGGAGTTGTGCCTGAAACTCTTTCTTTCCTCCTCTTCTCCTTTCTTCAACTATCTTACATGGACTGTCTCTAGGTCAATCAGAGGACACTTACATATATAACTTAACCTTACCCAACCCCCACAACTTGTACCCCATTTCAGTCAATAAACTTTATTAACATAAACTCGCATTCGGATATTCCTTTGTTTTTTTCTTTTTAAACCTAGCCCAGGTTACACCTATATATATATATATAT